>OX645060.1:112433852-112932982 GCA_951905685.1 Eumerus sabulonum
TGCAGTAAATTACTTTGATCTCTCTTGTAGGGTTCAGCCAGCGTTTGCAGTGTAATCGCAATAATATGTGCTTATGTATAATATTGTTACGAATTTATTCAATCCCCACACCAAATAGGGTTCGCTGGATTGCGATAAACTACAATTGTCCTTTTTATTTAAATTGAAACACACACACTTTTAATTCTTTCACCACAGATCAATTATCTGTGTAGCTTCACCACTTTTCTTTATTATCCAATACTATCCACTTTAGACTTTATTATCCAATACTATCTACTTTAAACTTTATTACACAATACACAAACCTTTATTGAAAGCTTTTCTTTTCACCTTGGTTGATCACACCGACTTGTCACACGCTGTTTTATACCACAAACTGAATGAATGTCAAGGGCGAGTGTTCGCGCTTATATAGCTCTCGGTCCACCGTCTCGAACGTTCACCGTTGGAAGTTCCCCTTCGGAAATCTCTAGAACGCTCTGACAATTCCATTGGAAGTTGACATCATTCCAATCCCCGTTTCCAGAGAGCTTTCGAACTTCGACAGCGAAATTCGAACTTAACGGTCCGCTTGCATCTCCGCAACACTGCCCTCCTCCTAAACTTGTTCGTCCTCGAACAAGCGATTGGATCCTTCTCCGTAATATGGTGCTAACCTCTCTATGTGGACAATTTTATACTTCGCCCGTCTGTTTCACATCTGCTGTATCCGGTATACCACGTCATTGAGTTTCTTGATGACCTCATATGGTCCGTCCCAGGCTGATTGCAATTTGGGGCACAAGCCTTTTTTTCGTTGTGGGTTGTACAGCAATACCAATTGTCCGGTCTCGAATCCAGAAGTATTCGCCCTCAAGTCGTATCGCGCCTTCATTTTATCGCTGACCAAGTTCAGTCGCTCCCGGATGAACGGATGGATAGAGTTCAGCTGTTCTTTCTTTTCGGTTACGAAGTCTTCCCTGCCGCTAGTTGTCGGTAGTACCACGCCGAACTTCAAGTCCGAAGGAAGTCGGAGATCAGTTCCAAAAATGGCTTCGGCGGGTGTTGTTGCCGTTGAATTGTGCTGTGCCGAACGGTATGCCATTAAGAAAAAGGGGAAGATGTTCATCCCAGTCCTTCTGATCTCCGACGACGACTTTTCTCAGGTATTCCTCCATCGTCGACCATGCCATCAGATTGTGGATGTAATGGTGTTGTCCCCGTCTTTCTGATACCTAGCATGTCACAGAGTTCTTTGAACACCGACGACTCGAAGTTTCTCCCTTGGTCTGAGTGCAGTTCCATTGGTACTCCATAACGCGAAACCCAGTTATTCACGAATGCATCCGAAATGGTTTTGGCTTCCTGGTTCGGGATGCAAAACACCTCAGGCCACTTGCTGAAGTAATCGATCACCACTAGCGCGTACTTGTTTCCAGCGTTGCTTGTTGGGAATGGGCCTGCAATGTCCATTGCGATACGTTCGAACGGTGCTCCAACATTGTACTGCTGCATATTTCCTCGAGTTTTCCTAACTGGACCCTTTGCCTTCGCACACTGTTCACACCTGCGAATGAAACGCGTAACCGACTCATGGCATCCTACCCAGTAGAAACGTCTCTTGATCTTTTCTACAGTCTTGTTAACACCAAGATGACCCCCGCTTTGTCCCTCGTGGTATTCTCGGATGACCTCGTCGATTTGCCCTTTTGGTATTACCAGCAGATCGTTTACAATGTTCCCGTCCTCACTTTCCCAACTGCGGTAGAGGCAACCGTTCTTCAGCTTCAAACTCTGCCATTGAGCCCAGTAAACTTTCACGATTGGGCTTTCACTGGATATTTGCTGCCAACTTGGTCGAAAACCTCGTTCTTGGTAGTCGATGATGACTGCCAGATCGGCATCTTCTCGCTGCTTCCTTCCGACCTTCTCGACAGTCCAGGGATCTTCTGGCAGCACCTGGAAACAACGAATGTCGGTGACCTGTTCCTTGGTCTCGGCGCGTGAACAATGTTTGCATTCGACATCGCAAGGTCGCCTCGATAATGCATCCGCATTTCCATGACTGCTTCCCTTCCGGTGTTCGATACTGAAGTCATAACTCTGGATTCTCTCTATACATCTAGCAAGCTGGCCTTCCGGGTTCTTGAACTGCAGCAGCCATCTCAACGCTGCGTGGTCCGTCCTAAGATAAAAAGCTTGGCCATAGAGATATTTGTGGAAATGCTTGACACAGTCGACCACGGCTAAAAGCTCCCTCCTAGTTACACAGTAGTTCCTCTCCGGCTTCGATAGGATCCTACTGTAGTAAGCGATGACCCGCTCTCGCCCGTCAATCATTTGAGTGAGTACTCCTCCGATTCCATGTCCGCTCGCATCTGTGTCCAAAATAAACTTTTCTCCCGGGACAGGATATGCAAGAATCTGCGCCCTGCAGAGCAGTTCCTTCAGGTGAATGAACGCTTCCTCCTGCGGCTTCTCCCACTTGAATGGCCGATTCTTTTTGGTGAGCTCTTGCAATCTGCTGGCAACGTTTGCAAATCCTGGGATGAATCGCCTGTAATATATGCAAAGTCCCAGGAATGACCCTAACTCATGAAGATTCTTCGGCCGCGGCCCTTCCTTAACCGCTGAGATTTTCTCTTCATCTGTATGGACTCCTTCTGCAGTCACCACGTGTCCCAAGTACTTCACCTTGTTCTGGAAGAGCGAACATTTCTTCGGGCTCAATTTCAATCCGGCTGCTTGAATACGTTCCAGTACCTCTTCAAGCTTCTTAAGGTGATCGTCGAAATCCTTGCCCATGAGAATTATGTCATCCAGATAGACAAGGCAAGTCCTCCAGTGAAGTCCTCTTAGCACCAGGTTCATCAGTCTCTCGAATGTGGCTGGTGCATTGCAAAGACCGAAAGGCATCACAGAGAATTGCCACAACTCTCCCCCGGCGGTGAACGCGGTCTTTTCCTTGTCTTGCTGGTCAAGCTCTATTTGCCAGTATCCGCTTTGCAAGTCCAGCGTCGAGAACCACTTTGCACCAGATAGTGTGTCCAAGGTGTCGTCGATTCTCGGTAAAGGATAGCTGTCCTTCTTCGTGACGTCGTTCAGCTTCCTATAGTCCACGCAGAATCGGGTGCTTCCATCCTTCTTCTTAACAAGCACTACTGGCGAACTCCATGGGCTTGCAGATGGTTCGATCACGCCCTCCTTTTCCATCTCGTCGATTAGTTTGATCACCTCGCCTTCTTTCGCCAAAGGTACCCTCCTCGGTGGTTGCCGGATCGGTCTAGAGTCCCCTGTGTCTATTCTGTGCTTCACAATTGATGTTCTTCCACAGTTCTTACCATCTGCAAAAACTGTCCAATATTTACGAAGCAGGGAGAGTGCTTTACTTTTTTGATTCTCCACTAGATGTTGCGTCCACTCTCTGACCATTGTTTTTAAGAAGGCTTTGTTGGACTGGATTTGCTGTTGTTTCTTATCTTCACAGTTCATAATGGCGGCAGCTTCTTGGCATTGAGCGATCGTTGTTCCCTTGTGTATTGTCCTAGGTGTACTTGCAGGGTTCAGGACTCGTACTGGAACCAATTGGTCCTGTCGGTGTTCCACGAGAGCCCTTCCAACAACTATATCGCTGGGTCGATTTCGTTTGTCGGGTTCGACCACCCACATTCGGCTTGTCCCCGCATCCTCTTCTATCTTTGCCCAAACCACAGCTTCTGCATTCGGGGGAACTGTTTGGCGCGCTTGCACGACTATTCGCCCGGATCTTGTTACCCTGTCCATTATCTATTGTTAATGGGAGCTCCAAGTTGCCATACTTCATCACTATTTGGTTGAGGTCCAATGTGAAGCCATGCCTAATCATGAAGTCGACGCCGATTATGATGTCATCAGTAATGTCCGCAACGATGAAATCATGCTGAAACTCGACGGTACCCATCGTAATTCTTTTCTGGACCTTTCCCTTAACTTCCGCCTTCTCACCAGTCACTGTACGAAGCCTTACCTCGGAAAATGGTTCGATGTCAGAAACCAATCCGCTTCGGATGACTGAATGAGTTGCGCCCGTGTCCAACGTCAGCAGATATCGTCGCCCGTCCATCGTTCCCCCGATGACTAGGCTGGTTGCACCCCTACAGATTCGGGATACGAGGATGCTGGGGCACTCCAATGTGGGAGCTAGCGCATGCCCCTCTGCACTGACTCATTTTAGTTTAACGGATTGTTAGGTGCACCTTCTGCACCTCCACGGTCGCGTTCACTCCCATGGTCTCTTTTTGGCGAACTAGACCTCGAACGCTTTCTTCGCAGGCGGCAATTCCTCGCAATGTGCCCCTGCTGGTCGCAGATGTAGCATCTACCCGGGAATGAACCACTTCTACTCGCTGTTGTTGTTCTGGAACTATTCTGGTCTTGAGATATGCGCCGTAGTTTGATGGAAGGTCGGCATATCAAGAGCGATGTTTCACATGCGAGAGCGCTGGCAACCGTCTCCTTGAAAGACGTCTTCGGCAGGAGAATCAAGCTTCGTTGCGTAATGGGGCCCCTCAGCCCTTGGATGAAAGAATCCGTTTTCAGTTTCTCCACCACATCAACTGGAACATCCGCGTAGGCAAGATGGGATAGCCTCTCGATGTCAGCAGCGTACTGTTGGATGGTCTCGTTTCCACGCTGCTTGCGCCCTTTAAGCTCCAGCTTGTGCATTTCTTGCATGTGCTCACTGCCGTATCTTCGATGAAGAGCTTCCCATATGGCTGTGTAGCTCCTTCTCTGGGTCTCCGGGATGGTCTGTAGAGCACCAGCTGCTTCGCCTTTAAGCGAAATTACTAGAGCGGCAACACGATCTTCTTCTCCCCATTGATTCCGTTCCGCTGTTGTCTCGAACTGGAGCTTAAAGATGTTAAATGCGCTCGTGCCGTCAAAGTTGGGGGCTGTAAATTTCGATGCTGCAGCCGGTACGATGCTTCCTTGATGCTGAACGTTCTGGATAGTTTTCTCGAGTTCCAGAACCTTCTTGTCCAGTGTCTCGATTCTCTTTTCTTGGTTATTTTCGAGATCTAGAAACTTCTTGTCGAACCTCGACTCCAGTGTCTCGATTCTCTTTTCCTGATTATTCTCAAGATCTAGAACCTTCTAGTCGAACCTCGATTCTAGTGTCTCGATTCTCTCTTCGACGTCCTGGAATCGATCGTTGACTGTCTGCTGGATGTCTCTCAAGCTTTCTCGATTGTTCCCTAGCATCTCTTCTAACGTCTCCAGCTTCTCTAGTTTCTGGCTCAAGGAAATGGAATTTTCCTCCAGTTTCTGACTCAGAGAATTACTTACGGCAACGGAATTTTCCCCCAGCTTTTCTAGTTTCTGGTTCATGGAAGCATTCATAGCGTTCATAGCCGCGAGAATTTGCTGCATATCGAACGCTGGCTCAGTGGATGTCGACGGCTTCTCCACCCCGAATTCATAACTCTCCCAGTCGACACCTTCTTCCTGCAACGCCGATCGCAGTCTCTCCACCAGGTTGGCTTTACTTCCCACTGTGGATAATTCCCGAGCATCCAGCTCTCTTTTCAGTTGTTCAATTGTCAGCTTTTCCAATTTTACCATTTTCTCACTTTTGCAATGATTCACTTCACAACTCAAATAAAGTTTCACTCGTTTACTCGCAATCCCACTTCTGACACCAAATGTTACGAATTTATTCAATCCCCACACCAAATAGGGTTCGCACCACTGGATTGCGATAAGCTACAAGTGTCCTTTTTATTTAAATTGAAACACAAACACTTTTAATTCTTTCACCACTGATCAATTATCTGTGTAGCTTCACCACTTTTCTTTATTATCCAATACTATCCACTTTAAACTTTATTATCCAATACTATCCACTTTAAACTTTTATACACAATACACAAACCTTTATTGAAAGCTTTTCTTTTCACCTTGGTTGATCACACCGACTTGTCACACACTGTTTTATACCAGAAACTGAATGAATGTCAAGGGCGAGTGTTCGCGCTTATATAGCTCTCGGTCCACCGTCTCGAACGATTGCCGTTGGAAGTTCCCCTTCGGAAATCTCCCCTTCGAAAGCTTTTATAAATACATTGTCATTTCAGTAGTAAGGTAATAATACCATATCTCTGTGCAAGCTGTGATAAACAAAAAATATGAATGTAAATGTTTCCTATAAAAAAGAAAATAAATATTCAATTCAATTATGTATGTATTATAAGTATACATATAAACGTTCCCCTTTAATCACTCTATCTGCTACAAAAAAAACATCTTTAATCACTCTATCTGCATCAAAATCCGTTTCGTAATTTTTAAGATCTAAGCAAACATAGAGACAGAGCGACAGAGGCAAGAGACTTTGATTTATACTATGTTTTATACTAGGCGGGGCAAAACCCCCCGTAGTATAACTTGCCTGGAAAAAACTTCGCAACTCACGCCGTTCGGAATCGGCATTAAACTGTAGGTCCCTTTCAGCTATGTGAAAAATAGATTCACACACAGCATGGGTGATTGAAGGGAGGCTTGGCTCTGGTCCTTCATGGGCTGTGACGCCACCAAAAGAAGAAAAAGTGTTGGTATGCCTGTGGAGCTTGTAACGCAGTGCCTAGTGCCAGGCTTTAGCACAAACTTGAGATACGTCAATTTAATTTTCTATCATTTGAAATGTTGTTTATTACTCTGCTACTGTTGCTTTGTGTGTAGAGTGTTTTCTACACTCTTCTCCAGTGTTTAAGGAGAACCTTAATTCCCATTTGCTAATTTTTGGCTTTTTTAACTTCCCAGTGGGAAGTTATTGTGATGGAGCCGATTTTCCAAATCTAAAATTTTGACATATGTCCACGTTTCAAGGTCGCCAGAACCCAAATAAAATGTTTTTATAGAGATGCCTGTGTGTATGTGCGTTCCGAGTATTTTGTCTCGATTATCTCGAGAACCAGGGCCGATATTGATATGGGACTGATTCCATTCCACGCGTAATTACGTAACTTGAACAACGTTGGGAAATACGGAAAACCTATTTCCAAATTAAATACTGTGTAGCCCAAAGAGTGCGTTTTTTGAAAAAAAGTTTTGGCCGAAATGAAGCACCCACCGCGATTGCTATATATACCTACGCAAGTTTGTGCAAATGGTTCGTGAGACCGGTATGCTAGTGGACAACACTCATGGCCCCCGTCTTCGTACGGTGCATACAGATGAAAATGTGCCTGTTGTGGCTGAGAGAGTGAGACCCAATTCACGAACATCAACTCGCCATCGATCTCAACAGCTCAACATTTCACACACTAGACAGAGGAGGATTCCGCACAAAAATCTCGGCTTATTCTCTTATAAGGTCCAATTGAGTAAGCAATTGAACGCGCGCGACCATCCGCATCGTTATCGCTTCACAGTTTGGGCCTTAGACTGGACAACGATTTTGGGCGAAAAATCATATTTTCATGAGGCGCATTTCAATCTCGGCGACTACGTTAACAAACAAAATTGTCAGATGCGCCTCGGAAAACCCGCACGTTATTGCTGAGAAGTCAATGCATCCACAGAGGCTGACAATTTGGTGCGGATTGTGGAGTGGTCACATCATTGGACCATTTCCCTTCGAAAATGGGGCTGTGAATAAGGTTACGTTCAACGGTGGGCGTTACAGAGCCATGTTAACCGACGTTTTTTTTACTGAAATCGAAGACATGGATTTGGACGACCTCTGGTTCATGCAAGATGGCGCGCCATCACTGGCAATGTCAATTGGCCGCCTAGGAGCTGCGATTTGACCCCTTTGGACTTTTTTTCTGTAGGGAACCGTGAAGAACCGATGTTATGCCAACAATCCGGAAACGATTCAAGAACTTAAGGCCAATATCATACAAGCCATCCGTGAGTTACACTATGGAACCATCAACAAGGTCTTGGAAAATTGGGGTGACAGAATGCGCTACTGCGAAGTAGAGTTGGGTAGTTCCGGACATGTATAGTTCACGGAACTATGCCCTCTCTCGGACACACGTCCTCTCGTTCCGCAAATTGAACGAAAATAGTTCCATAGTTCCATTCAACCCTTATTCATCAATCACATATGTACAAAACGAAAAAAAAAAAAAAACATAAATGCAACGAACATGCTTCTCATACGGTATGGGTAGTTTTCAAGAAACCCGAAAGTATGGAGATGTGGCGATAAAGCTCGAACAGTGGGTGTACACACAACCTGAACACACAGCACACTTGAACTGAAATGAAGAAAGGAAATGAAAGAATATAATGCCCGCACCGCATTTCGTGAACGAATGTCATACATGTGTATGTATGCATTCAGGTCCGGACATGGACATGGTTTGCTAGTTCAATATCGGTGCGAGTACGCATACAGGTTCGGATATGGACATGGTTTGCTAGTTCCATATCGGTGCGATAATACATTTAGTTCCGGACATGGACATGTTTTTGCTAGTTCCATATCGGTCCGAGTTTAAATTTAGTTCCGGACATGGACATGTTTTTGCTAGTTCCATATCGGTCCGAGTATACATTTAGTTCCGGACATGGACATGTTTTTGCTAGTTCCATATCGGTGGGAGTATACATTTAGTTCCGGGCATGGACATGTTTTTGCTAGTTCCATATCGGTGCGAGTATGCATTCATGTCCGGAGATGGACATGGTTCGCTAGTTCCATATCGGTGCGAGTATGCATACATACAAATAAAAATTTAAATTTTGTCTACGTTGAAGTGCCTAATTTATGTACATACATATGTTATTTGTTATTTTCTCAGTTTCTGAAACAAATAAATAAAATGAATAAATGAAATAAACTACACTAATTTTTTATAGTTGCTTTTGGTGTGAAATGATAATAAAACATGTTTTTGAAAAATCTATCCTAACTTTTTATTTTGCCATTGAGCTCAGTAACAAAAAAGCTAAATACGTATGTACATACATATGTACTGTAGTTCCGAGGAACTAGTTCCAGGAACTAGTTCCGATCAGGAAAAGAACGGTTCCATGTTCGTTCCGCGGTTGGAACTATTTTGCGCAACTCTACTGCGAAGCCAGCCGAGGCAGCCATTTGAACGATGTTGTATTTCATAATTAATGGGAATGTTTGTTCATACTAATAAAGCCAAAACACTTTTAATTTTGTTAATTTTATTGCATTTTTAGAAAGAAGCTTTTATTTGGCCGACCCTGTATATGCATCTTCTAAGCCGCATATAAAGGAGTTACAAAACCTTTACGTGAAAAATTTGACTAGGTATTTAAAATGTGTTGCATAGTTACAGGCAAAAAAAACTATGATTGAACTAAATTGGGAGTGGCCGTGGTGCAGTGGTTAACATCATCGACCGCCTATCGGAAGGTCTATAGTTCAAATTCGCTTTATAGCCAAGACAAAAAACCGGCCAAGTGCGAGTCGGACTCGCGCACGAAGGGTTCCGTACTATTATGTATAAAAACGGCAAAAAAAGCATGTCTGTTGTATGGGAGCCCCATTTATACATATATTTATTATATTTTGTCAAAGTATATACAGAAATACATAATCAGTGACATTTTATTCTCACTTTTCGGATAGTTAAAATCTAGAATGTTGTAATTTTTAGAAAATACTCATTTTTTGAGTGATTGCCAATTTGGGTTTAGACGTGGCAAATCGACTGAAACTGCTTTATTGAAATTAACTGGTGAAATATATAATAGTCTAAACACTTCTCAAACACCACCAACATTATTTGTTGATATCAGTAAGGTCTTTGATATGGTTAATCGTACTTTGCTACTCGATAAACTTTACAAAGCGGGTTTCAGAGGCTCCATTTATAAATGGTTTTCTTCTTATTTATTCAACCGTTATCAAGTTGTGAAAATTAGGAATGTTTACAGTTCTATAGACTTCTTAAATATGGGTGTTCCCCAAGGAGCAGTATTTATAATTTATGTTAATTCGTTTTTCTTACAACCTTTTAAAGGCAAAATAACTGCCTTTGCTGATGAAACATCTCTTTTCCACTCAAACACTAACTTAATTGATAGTTTTGCAGATGTTAACTATGACCTTGATATGTTAAGGAGATGGTTTAATTATCATAAACTAATAATTAGCAACAAAACGAAGTACATGATATTTAATATCAATGGTAGAGTTTTCAGAGACCTTCCCTTATATTATCATGCACCATTGTGTAATCGATTTGTTCTTGAAGATATAGTATTCAACAATCAAGAATGTTTGAAAATTTGCTTCTTGATTGAACACGTGGACAGTTTTAAATATTTAGGTGTTACATTGGACCAACAACTTTGTTGGAAAGACCATTCAATATATTTGAAACAGTATCTAAATGGGGTTATAAGATAATTATTCCATCTCAGTATGCACTGCAATCTCTACCCGTTTTAAAATACTAAATGTATACTCGCACCGATATGGAACTAGCAAAAACATGTCCATGTCCGGAACTAAATGTATTATCGCACCGATATGGAACTAGCAAACCATGTCCATGTCCGGACCTGAATGCAACATACACATGTATGACATTCGTTCACGAAATGCGGTACGGGCATTATATTCTTTCATTTCTTTTCTTCATTTCAGTTCAAGTGTGCTGTACAGTGTACACCAACTGTTCGAGCTTTATCGCCACGTCTCCATACTTTTGGGTTTCTTGAAAACTACGGGGTATAACTCATACCGTATGAGAAGCATGTTCGTTGCATTTATGTTTTTTTTTTTTTCGTTTTGTACATATGTGATTGATGAATAAGGGTTGAATGGAACTCTTTTCGTTCAATTTGCGGAACGAGAGGACATGTGTCCGAGAGAGGACATAGTTCCGTGAACTATACATGTCCGGAACTACCCCACTCTACTTCGTAATGTACATATGTATGTATGTATGTATACTTATACATAGCGTACAGATGTGTGAGTGTATGCACGTATGTGATGCGTATGCACGTATGTACGTATCGGTTCGTATGTGTGCAAGATCGCTTGCTCCTCTTGCTCACTTGCTCCTCTCCACCTGCCGCGACGTCATGCGAAAGGGATGCTAGGCCAGCTGCGAGGACTGGTCGTAAGCAATGGCGCCACGCGATTGCCCTCACGCCGACCTACCCGCAGCAAGAATCGCGAATTTGCTACGAGACTCGCGAAATATCCCACGCAAAAGAAAAAAAAACACCGTAATCGTTTCCAATTCAATATGTCACAAATTTAATTTCCTTAACCTAACTTAATCTAGGTTTACAATTATTCCTTAAAACTACCCTACACCGTATAAAAAAAAGTCGAAATAAATAAAAAAAATATTGGAATTCACTGTCCAAAAAAGTAAATAAACCGCAGTTTGAGTATTCGAACAGTCGTACCGAAACTCCTCTAACCAACGACTCAGCCCGCATCACCAATCGCAACACGCAAATTTGTGATTTCAATACCTTATACAACGAACGTGATATCCGCGACCAACGTAGGCAATAGGACACACGGTACGGCCGCGTACCGGGAACTGCTTAAAACCGTACCGGAGTTCTTCCCCGAAGATCACTCTCCGAGTACTTCGCCGAAGATTTCTCTCCGAGTTCTTTGCCCACTCTCCCTCATGTGCTACTAGGAACACAAAAAAAAAAAAAATCTGACCTTCTGCGGGTTGAACTCCACTCGTTCGCGTGTCAAGTGCTGATTGTACCCTCGGGCTATCCGCTTTCTCTGAGTTTCCTTTCCCAAAATGGATGACTACAAGCCGTTCACAAATGGGAACTGACCAAAAGATGACAACGAAAACCTTTCGAAACAATTTATTATTGGTTGTTTGTAATTATGTATATGTATAATTAATTTTGTTCTGTTTTTAGTATTTGTCGTGGTAGCGGCAACAGAAATACATCATCTGTGAAAATTTCAACTGTCTAACTATCACGGTTCATGAGATACAGCCTGGTGACAGACGGACGGACGGACGGACGGACGGACGGACGGACAGCGAAGTCTTAGTAATAGGGTTCCGTTTTACCTTTGGGTACGGAACCCTAATAATTCCTATAGGGATAAAAAGTATGCCACGCAGATGTGAATGGAAAGTGACCGGACGTACTGCTGCAGGCATAACACTCACAGTATATGGTCAACTGAAATTCATCCTCTGCGTATGCAGTACCAAAGTGCTCGAACGAATTACTACGGACTATAACCAACGCTTAATTTGGTCGGCTCTCGTCCAATCTAGGTCTAGGACAACCACCCCTGAGAGTAGTGAACGAACGTCAACGACCCAAACCACTGCACTCCGTTCAGGTTGTGTGGGTTGTGTGTGTAACAACACATCATAAGGGAATATATATATTAAAAAAAAAAAAAAAACTCTTGAACCTGTGCGAGTTTCTAAAAAAAAAAAAGAAAAAACAGGCCAAATCCGTATTTTGTAACTTTGAAACTAGGAAAGTCCTACCAAAACAATACCTATATCAAATTTGTCAGAACAATACGTATTTTAACATATTCGAATTTCAGGGCATTGTTCCAAATAATGACATATCTTCAAATTTATGGTTTCTTGATAGCTCGAAGGAGAAAATTTCACTATTCATCAAATAATGTAGTAATTGTAGAAGCTTATCTGTAGGTCATTGGTACTCGGAGTGAGCTTCATTAAACCTATCCGTATGTGTAAATATCTTGATTATTTGAAAACAGTATTTCGAAGTTCATCGACATAAACATAAGATAAAAACTGGCAGGACCGATTTTGCTGGTTCTAAGTTACGTAATATCGCGTCGAATGAAATCAGTCCCATGTCAATATTGGCTTTGATTCTCCAGATGATCGAGACCAAAAATTCCGGATGCACATACGCACATACACCACAGAAACATCTCTATAAAAATATTGGATTTGGATTCTGGCGACCTTGAAATCGCAAAGTCGGCCCATTACAATAAATTCCCACTGGGAAGTTAAAAATGAAAAAATACGGAACTTAATGTGTGTTCTAATTTTTCCCACTGCGATGTTAGTCGTGTGGGCCTTGCGAGTCGCACCTAGACCACATTTTGTCTTTTCAAATAACATACACGTAGAAGGCGAACACGGTTGTAAGCAACGAACAAAGGTCTCGTAGAGGCAGCGGATCCGACATGCGCTGCCCCGTAATATAGCGAGTACTAGCCACTCCAACCGAACATCTAGTAGCGCTGTTAGTAAGTCCCAAATTCACCTCCTCGTGGTGCCACCTGAGGATTTTTATATGAAATCGCGAGCGGAAAAGGGCGGCTGGTGAGTTTCCCTGAGAAAAAACCAACACGCAAAAAAACCGAAAAAAACTTGGATTAAAAAAAACTGACGGATTAACCGATGACGACACAGGAAACAAAAACAAAAGGAAAAGGAAACATGATATTCAGCCACGTCCAGCCGAACGACTTGCGGAGGCCCTAGGTACCGGGTCGTAACCCAGAAACTCAACGCTGGTAGCCAGGAAGTGTGTTTTCTCGAGATTAATTTTAAGTCCAGCTTCGTGAATCTTAGAAAAGACGGTTTCTATGTCCTTCAGGTGATCGGCTTCGGTTTTGCTGAAGATAATGATATCGTCTATATAAACGTAACAAATCTTGCCGATCAACTCCTTAAGGACATCGTCCATCATACGCTGGAAAATGGCCGGAGCGTTTTTCAAACCGAAGGGAAGCCTCAAGTACTCGCACTTACCATTCATGGTAGAAAATGCTGTCTTCGGGATGTCACCTTCTTTCATCAGGATTTGATGAAATCCTGACGTCAGATCGAGCGTTGTAAAGAATCGTGCATCTCCGAGGCTCGCGAGTGTGCTATTAATGTCAGGGATGGGATAGGTGTCTGGGATAGTTACAGCATTCAGTCGTTTGAAGTCGATAACCATTCTGTATTGTTTCTCCCCGTTGGGCTTCGGTTTTTTTGGAACGACCCAGATTGGGGAGTTATATGGACTATTGGAGGGTCGGATGATATTTTCGGAAAGTAGTTCCTTGACTTGCCTTTCGACCTCTTCTCTCATACAGGCCGGATATGGGTAACTCTTTGTATAGATTGGTTCATGAGTGGTCGTGCGGATTTCGGCCCTTACGTTGGTTTTTATTTTGTCATTTCCTACCGGACCAAACAGGCTACGAAATCGCCTACAGACAGAATCTAGTTGGGATTTGGTTTCCTTGGTGACATTATTGTTTGGGATGATTAAGTGGTTGACGAAGTCGGCTACTTTATTCTTCAAGGGGATTACGACATCTGATCCTAACACAAGTTAATTTTTTTCTCTATCTATTTTCGCCTTCAACTGCTTCAATGTGTCGTCACCAATTATACCATCGAACGACTCCAGACTCGGAAGAACGAAACCAAGAGGAGAGAAACATCGACCAGTTATTTTGCTTTTAATTTGGACCTTACCAGCCGGGCTATTGACGAAAAATGGGATTTGGACGGGATTTGGGCTCGGTGCTAAATGGGTTTTAATAAAGTTTTTATTAGCACCAGTATCCACGAGGAAGTTAAGCATTTTCCCGTCCCGCGTAACATACTCTATGTATGGTACGCTGGAAACGAGGCGGCTGTCATAAAATTTTCAGCTTCTGTCGTTTTATGGGATTAAGACTCCTCTGAACTCACTTCGGGGGCTGTCACCATATTGAAGAGCCGCTGCTGCTTTCGGGGATAATTATCTGAGTTGGATTCGCGTTTAAACGCATTAGCGGGCCGATTCATTTAGTTGACATGCTTCGATTGCTCAGATCGGTCTACCTCCATCTTGACAGGGGGTTTCGGAGCAGTCGGCCGTGGAGGAGGGTATTGTCGTTGATAACCCGAACTCCAAGATGTGTTCGGCCGATGTGCGGGGTAGCCCCTTCCACTAAATGGTCTCGTTTGTGGTTGTCCTCTGTCATTCCTAAAGTTGTACCCTATGGGAGATGTTATGGTGTTAGGAGCTTGCACATGTACCGTATGACTCCTGAAGATTAAATTTTGCATTTCAATGCAAGCACTGTATGCCTCCGGCAACGTTTTGGGTTTCTGTATTACCAGAAGTTTCGAAAGATCTCCGTTCAATCCTCTTACAAAGACGTCTAAGCCCGATTTCTGTAGGTTTCTATAAGGGCCTCAATCGTGTCCGTCGAGTAGGTTTCTGCTCTTATTTTGTTGATGATAAGGGAAAACTGGTGGTTGACGGTGGCGTAAAAATCATCCAACCTCGAGTTTCCCTGCGTTAACTGGTTCAGTCGGTGCTCGAGGGTCCGAATGTCCCTCTTGTCCGCATAGTGCAGAGAGAGGACTCTTTTAATTTCCACCCATTCGCTGTCGAAGATGTTGTACGACACAAGCGCGGAGTCCGCTTTGCCGCGAATCTTCTGCCTAATGTGTTGCAAGATTGCCCGGTAAATCGGTTTGTTGCGGACGATTTCGTAGTCCTTGAGCACCGTCTCCACACTGTGTACCCAAGAGAGGTACTGTACCGGGTTTCCTTCGAAAACTTGCAATTCCTTGACGGAGTCAGGGAGTTTTGAAATGTCCCGAAGGTCTTGTTCGGAACTTGGTCCACAGAGTGGTTCCAAATGTTCGGATTGTGGATCAATTGATTGGTTCGAACGTTCTGCAGTATGGATACGTTCTTGAAGGGTAGCTAAGCGTTCGTTCAATGATTGAATCGCTTGCTTCGGATTGCAGAGCTCGATCTGCGTGAAACGACCTTCTATCCCCCTCAGCCGCTCCAACACGGTGTTAATTGCACCGGTTAGCTGGGTCACCGAATTTGTTAATTCGTCCATTTAAAAATACTGAAGTGAAACTAGCGACCTAACAAGATTACAGCTTTCAACTACCTTCGAATAAATTATACAGATACAACGACAAGGGAAGTTGCCGGAAAGGATACGCTAGTGAAAGATAATAAATTGATGAGCCAAACAATCGTTCAACGAGGCAAGTGGTCAGTCTGAACCTGTATATATGTATATACTTTTTTGAATTAATCTGTGGTATATAATCTTAAGGAGATGTTTATGTTCGAGCTTCGGCTTTTCTTTTTTTTTCAGTTTTTATTTTTATTTACTTTTACTCCTTTTTTATTTACTCTAAATTGGTATCAAATTTGTATCATTACTCGCTTCATTAATATAATTTTTTGTAGGTGGGATTTACCCTTGAATTTCATATATCTCTTTTGTTTTTCGTTGTTTTTTTTTTTTTTTTCTTTTTCTACTTTTTTGTTAATAGGGCCAGTATCTAGTCCCTAGATGCTCGCTGAGAGCTCCCTTAAATTTTCGGGGTAGTTGCTCCGGTTTGGAAGGTTCGCAGGTTTCCGTTTTAGTCGTAAGCGTTTATAATTGCAGACGACCTACTAAGGTGCGAAGGTCAACACCACCGGTAATGGCTTTTTCTGTTTTTTTTTTTTTTTGCAGCAAACCGACCCCTTTTTTCATGGGAGACTACACCTGAGCATGAGTTAATCTACCCTACAATTTTCTGACCACTCAATCTTAATTTTTAAATTATATAATCTTATTCTATCTTACAGTAGTGTAGTGATGGACCAGCCCAACATCGCCTTGGTGCTTTTCTTCATCGGGAATGTTCCTCTGCTCTGCTTCCTGCTTCTTCAGCTCTGGTTCCTTTTTGCTTTTCGTTTCTCAATTTATTTTTACAGGGGTCTTCTCAGATTATTCAGCCTTGATTTTCCACTATTTGCTTCTGGCAGTTTAGTGTTATTCACTTTCACTATTGATTCACGATTTTTGATGTTATTCGGTTATTCGCTTTCACTGTTATTTAGTGATTTTTGATGTTATTCACTTTCACTACTGTTCACGATTTTTCTATTTTTTTTTTTTTTGTTTTTGTTATTTTTTGTTTCTGAACTTTTGTTATTTGGCACTCGCGACGCGGGCGGTCCCTGCTCGGGCGCCAGTTAAAACATTTAATTCCGGATTGAGTAAAAAAAAATGTTTTCCGAGCCAACCACAGGCTCGATTAAAAGACAATTATGTATATATTAACTAAATAACGGAAAAAATTAAGACTATAAATGGATATATTAATCAAACAAATTACTTATCAAACTATATCAACGAAGGCACACTTTTGAATCCTATCAGAAATCAATTCAACATTCGCTCGCCGATGCAAATCTTCTGTCGAGTGATGCCAGGGAAGTTTGAGCATTATTTTTAATAATTTTGTTTTGGGAGACTTGTAATCTTTTGATGTCAGATCCATCAGTATAATATCTCTTGCTCATCGTCCGACAATGACTTGATTTCTAATTTAGCATCATAATGAGTGCAATAAATACTTGCAATCTTTGCTTGTTTTCTTTTTTGTTCCACAGTTATTTCCCTAGTACATTTTTTTTTCTTTTTATATCTATTATATGTATATATTTACCTATTAATTAATTTATTTATCAACTTATTTATTTATTTATCTATTTATTTATATATTTATCAATTTATTTACATATTTATTATACACTTTTTTTTTTTTTTTTAGAGTCACACGCGCACTCAAGGCTTAGGCCTTATAATGACGGACGTTGTGCGAGCAGAAGGTAGCAGGGAGAGGGAGAGGAGCTACCTATTGACACTGGTCTTAAATGTCTGCATCGGTTTTCGTATATTTGTTAAATTATTTACATTTTGTATAGATGTATGTATGTTTATATTCATCAATTCATTTGAAATCAATTTCAAAACCACTTCTTCCTTCCCTCTTCTTTTTTTTTGTGCTTTTAATGAGGGTTTTCGTTAGTGGCTTTTACTTCAGCTTATAAGAAACTCTGTGATATATTGTTTAAGAATTTGTACAAATATTTTTATTAGTAAGGCCAAAGTGCCAAGTCTCTGTAATATAAAAGCCCTAACTTAAGACTGTAAGATTTCTGCCACAATAAATAAACAAATAAACAAACAGATATCTCTTATGTCAAATTGCTGTCCAGCTATCACCACTGCTACTTCACTCGTGGAAGGCGCATTATATCGTCCTCTGTTTATTTGCATGGATTACGACATTACAGTCAAGTGTTTCTACTGGAACACTCTCAATCGCAGTTTTAAAAGACTGTATGTAGCAGTTATGAGAATGTAACATATCTTGGAGAGCTCTGATCAAATCTCCATCAATTGGTTGTGCGACACTTGAACACCGCGTTGATGCTTGTGTATCTGGATCTGCAATAAGATAAACTTGCAAAAATTAGTGATCATCGGGACGAAGTGGTAGCAAGCTCCCAGCTAAGTGATACACTCGCCCTTGAATTTTAAATGTAGGCATAAAACCACGCTCAACGTCTTGCTTACCCTTGAAAGAAGTCATTCGAAATGTGTTATTATAACGGGGTATATTACGCATGAAGGTGGAGGAAAAATTTCCTGTAATTTTACTTTTCTTTGTAAGCAACACATGCCTATACGTCATCAGCTCTTTATCTATCCCGAAGCTGGCTGAGGCGAGCCTCACGTTCGGTTGACCTGCTCTTCTGGCATTCACTGTACTGGGCCGAAGTCTTCCAAACATGACTTTATAATTTTTGTAAAAAAGTTACTCAAACTATATGTATGATTATGAACAAATTGCCATATTATTAGTATGTGCTGCATGTGCTGCATTAGAAAATATTTTTGCCCGTATTACGTTCGCGAGTCGAACGAAAAATGAGTCGAACTACACAAATTCGTATTACCGTTCGCGTATCGCGCAGATGGCATTCGACTCAAATGTCACATTTCGGCGAATCGCGATTTCACCGTATTACCGTTGGCGAACGTCCGACTGAATTTACTATTATACAATTTCGAATATATATATTCTTAATTTATCGTAACGTACTTATAAGAGCGGATAACGTTGTCGCGCTCCGAGAGCTCCGATAAACGCGTGCGATCGCTGCTTAGCGTGGCCTTCGACGCGCTATTTATAGGCCCGCGCCACTGGCTCCCCGGCAAAAGCCATTATTTCTCGTAAGAAGTAAAGGATAAAAAACGGTTATTGTGGGTTATCCCTAAGAGAAAAGGTGTAAAATACTGCAATATATTACTTTGATCTCTCTTGTAGGGTTCAGCCAGCGTTTGCAGTGTAAACGCAAAAATATGTGCTTATTTACAATATCAAGAAAGAAACCTCTAAAATGATCAGTGTTTCTCTACTACATTATATATGTATTATAAGTATACATACAAACTTTCCTCTTTAATCACTCTATCTGCTAAAAAAACCGCATCAAAATCCGTTTCGTAATTTTTAAGATCTAAGCAAACATAGGACAGACCGACAGAGGCAAGTGACTTTGTTTCGTACTATGTAGTGATGGTATGAGATACGTCAATTTAATTTTCTATCATTTGAAATGCTGTTTATTACACTGCAATTGTTGCTTTGTGTGTAGGGTGTTTTCTAGGATTTTAACATTTATAGATTCGTCAAATCTGTTAATTCTTCGTTTAATTATAATTGCTGTTCTACAATAGGCTTTGTTGTAAATATCGAAAACAAAGATTAAAAAAAAAACTCAGGGGAACCTTAATTCCCATTTGCTAATTTTTGGCTTTTTTAACTTCCCAGTGGGAAGTTATTGTAATGGAGCCGATTTTGCAAATTTCAAATTTTGACATATGTCCACGTTTCAAGGTCGCCAGAACCCAAATCCAATGTTTTTATAGAGATGCCTGTGTGTATGTGCGTTCCGAGCATATTGTCTCGATCATCTCGAGAACCAGGGCCGATATTGATATGGGACTGATTCCATTCGACGCATAATTACGTAACTTGAAAAACATTGGGAAATATACCCATTTCCAAATTAAATACTGTCTAGCCCAGAGAGTACGTTTTTTGAAAAGAAATTTTGGCCGAAATGAAGCACTCACCGCGATTGCTATATGTACCTACGCAAGTTTGTGCAAAAAGTTCGTGAGGCTGGCTTGCTAGTGGACAACACTCATGGTCCCCGTCTTCGTACGGTGCGTACAGATGAAAATGTGCCTGTTGTGGCTGAGAGTGTGAGACCCAATTCACGAACATCAACTCGCCATCGATCTCAACAGCTCAACATTTCACACACTTGACAGATTAGAATTCTGCACAAAAATCTCGGATTATTCTCCCACAAGGTCCAATTGAGTATGCAATTGAAGGCGGGCGACCATCCGCATCGTTATCGCTTCGCAGTTTGGGCCTTAGACTGGACAACGATTTTGGGCGAAAAATCATATTTTCATGAGGTGCATTTTAATCTCGGCGGCTACGTTAACAAGCAAAATTGTCAGATGCGGCTCGGAAAACCCGCACGTTATTGCTGAGAAGCCAATGCATCCACAGAGGCTGACAATTTGGTGCGGATTGTGGAGTGGTGGCATCACTGGACCATTTTCCTTCGAAAATGGGGCTGTGAATGAGGTTACGTTCAACGGTGGGCGTTACAGAGCCATGTTAACCGACGTTTTTCTTACTGAAATCGAAGACATGTATTTGGACGACCTCTGGTTCATGCAAGATGGCGCGCCATCGCTGGAAATGTCAATTGGCCGCCTAGGAGCTGCGATTTTACCCCTTTGGACTTTTTTTTTGTAGGGAACCGTGAAGAACCGATGTTATGCCAACAATCCGGAAACGATTCAAGAACTTAAGGCTAATATCATACAAGCCATCCGTGAGTTACACTATGGAACCATCAACAAGGTCTTGGAAAATTGGGGTGACAGAATGCGCTACTGCGAAGCCAGCCGAGGCAACCATTTGAACGATGTTGTATTTCATAATTAATGGGAATGTTTGTTCATACAACAAACATTCATGGATGGAAATTGCAGACGGGGAAGGGCGAATTGCGAGCCTCCTGCGCCAAAAAAAAAAAAACAGGATTAGTCGGTTGGGCTACGGCCTAGTAAGCCGTAACCGTAAAAAAACACAAACTCCGAAGCAACCACAAGCCTCGGATATAACGGACCGGATTTATGTTGACGACCCTTGCAAAAAACGAAAAAAGGACAATGATCTTCGGCTTTGTACGTGGAATGTTAGGTCCCTAAACAGGCCACGTGCAGCCGAACAACTTGCGGACGCCCTAGACCGCTATAAAGCGGACATCACCGCCATCCAGGAAATGCGATGGAATGGACCGGGCATAAAGCGAATGAAAAACTGCGATATTTACTACGGCGACTGCTATAGGGAGAAAGGGCAACGATTGTTTGGATGCGGATTTGTTGTTCGAGGTGGACTAAGGCAAAAAGTCCTAAACTTTCGGCACGTGAGCGAACGCCTCATAACAATCCGTATCAAGGCTATATTTTTTTAACATCAGCCTGATCTGCGTCCACGCCCCCACGGAAGGCAAGGATGACTCAGCCAAAGATGAGTTCTACGATCTCCTAGACAGAACATATGAACAATGTCCCAGCTATGACATCAAAATTGTACTAGGAGACTTCAATGCTAAGCTGGGTGAGGAAAGCATATTTGAACGAGTCATCGGCAAACATAGCCTACACGACACCACCTCCGATAACGGACACAGGCTGATTGATCTTGCTACGGGGTGAAATCTCCTTCTAGCCAGTACGCGCTTCCCACACCTCGATATACACAAAGGCACCTGGCGGTCTTTTGATCAATCGACTACCAACCAGATTGATCACATTGCGATCGACGTCAGACACTCCTCTACTATTCTTGATGTTCGAACTTTCCGAGGGGCTAACATCGACTCGGACCACTATTTTGTTGTAGCCAAGATGCGCTTACGGATATCACGAACGCAACGGAGTAGAGTAAGAATACAAAGTTATGACGTCGGAAAGCTACTATCGCCAGAAACCGCTCGTGGTTTTACCGATCGCATCTCCTTTAAGCTCTCCAATACACCTCAATCCTCCACGCTATCAATAGAACAGCAGTGGAGCCTTTGCAAACAAGCCCTGAAAAGCTCTTCAAGGCTCCACCACGAAGAAACACCTTGTTCGATGACGAGTGCAGGAGGATTTATACAGCGAAGCATGATGCATATAAGGCCTCGCTGCATAAAAGAACAAGAGCAGCTCGTGAGCTCTACGAGTTAAAATGAAGAGAGGAGCATAAGCTTCTTAGAAGAAAGAAGAAAGAGCACGAGAAGCGCGCGATTGAGGATTTGGAGAGGTATTACTGCAGGCGTGACATTCGAAAGTTCTATCAACAGATAAAGCGAACATGCCAAGGTTATAAAGCCAGAACGGAAGCCTGCAGGGATGAGAACGGACACCTAGTAGTAGAACCGCAGTCGATGCTGAGAATATGGAAAAACCACTTCTGCAGACTGTATAACGGCGATGTTAGTCAATATACAGCTGTCAGGCAGAATGATCCATTTCTAATCGACGGAGACCGCAGAGAATTCTGTCATCCTGACCTCGACGAAGATAAGATTGCCATATCGAAGCTTAAGTCGAATAAAGCTGCTGGCGGAGACGGACTGTCTGCTGAGCTCTTCAAGGCAGCTGGGGATGACCTGGTTGGGAGCATGCACCAGCTCATCCGCAAGACATGGTTAGAGGAAAGCATGCCCGAGGAATGGAGTCTCAGCATCGTATGCCCGATCCACAAGAAAGGAGACCCCTCTGATTGCGGCAACTATAGAGGAATAAGTCTCCCTAACATCGCCTACAAAATCTTCTCTGCCATTTTGTGTGAATGCCTGAAGCCTTTTGTAAATAAGCTGATAGGTCCTTATCAGTGCGGATTCAGGCCAGGGAAGTCCACCATCGACCAAATCTTCACACTACGGCAGATACTGGAGAAAACCAATGAATTTCAAGTCGACACTCACCACCTATTTGTCGACTTCAAAGCCGCATACGACAGCGTAATTAGAGACGGGCTATAGAACGCTATGTCTACCTTTGACATACCTGCTAAGCTCGTCAGACTATGCAGGATGACTTTGGAGAACGCTCGCTGCTCCATCCGAATCGGTGAACACCTTACCGATAGTTTTGATGTCAAAAAAGGATTTAGGCAGGGCGATGCGCTGTCGTGTGATTTCTTCAACATCATATTGGAAATGATTGTGCAAAAATCACTGGCCAATAGAAGAGGCACACTCTATTTCAAATCCTCGCAACTCCTTGCATACGCCGACGATATTGACATAATAGGTAGATCACAGCGAGATGTCAATGAGGCGTTTGCGAGTATTGAGATGGAGGCGGCGAAAATCGGTTTGGCGGTAAACGAGGGCAAAACTAAATATATGCTGTCATTAAAAAAGGACGCTCAACACCGACGTCCCGGCCAGAACGTTTGTATAGGCAGATATAAGTTCGAGGTAGTTAAGGACTTCGTCTACCTTGGCTCCGCAGTGACCTGGAACAACGACATCAACGATGGTTTCTTGATAGCTCGAAGGAGAAAATTTCACTATTCATTAAATAATGTAGTAATTGTAGAAGCTTATCTGTAGGTCATTGGTATTCGGAGTGAGCTTCATTAAACCTATTCGTATGTGTAAATATCTTGATTATTTGAAAACAGTATTTCGAAGTTCATCGACATAAACATAAGATAAAAACTGGCAGGACCGATTTTGCTGGTTCTAAGTTACGTAATATCGCGTCGAATGAAATCAGTCCCATGCCAATTCCGGATGCACATACGCACATACACCAAACAAACATCTCTATAAAAACATTGGATTTGGATTCTGGCGACCTTGAAATCGCCATTACAATAAATTCCCCCTGGGAATAAAAAAATGCGGAGCTAAATGGGTGTTCTAATTTTTCCCACATGCACTGCCCCGTAATATAGCGAGTACTAGCCACTCCAACCGAACATCTAGCAGCGCTGTTAGTAAGTCCCAATTTCACCTCCTCGTGGTGCCACCTGGGGATTTCTATATGAAATCGCGAGCAGAAAAGGGCGGATGGTGAATTCCCTGCACACAAATCAGGATAAGTGTCGGTTAGGCTATGGTCCGGCAAGCCATTACCTGAGAAAAAACCAACACGCAAAAAAACCGAAAAAAAACTAGGGTTAAAAAAACCTGACGGATTAACCGATGACGACCCAGGAAACAAAAGGAAAAGGAAACGTGATATTCAGCGACGTCCAGCCGAACAACTTGCGGAGGCCCTAGGTACTGGGTCTCAAAACGCCACCAACAAGAAACCTATGGTTTGACGACGAGTGTAGGTGGGCACACGCAGACAAGCAGCAGGCCTATCAAGAGGCGCTGCACAGAAGGACGAGAGCTGCTCGTGAGCATTATGTGCAGAAGAGGAGGGAGGAGCATAAACTTCCAAAACAAAAAAAGGAGAGCATAAGAAGGTCGCGATCGTAGAGATGGAGAGACGCTATCGCAGGAACGACATTCGGATGTTTTATCAACGCATAAAACAAACGTGCCAGGGATATAAGGCCGGAACGGAAGCCTGCAGGGACGAAGATGGCAACCTAGAAGTGGCTTCACAGGCGGTACTAAGAATCTGGAAAGATTACTTCTGCAGACTGTAAGTCGGCAATGACGAAACAGATCCCGCTGTCAGGCAGAATGACCCATTCACAATAGACGATTATAGCAGAGAATTCCGTCCCCCTAATCTGGGCGAAGTTAGGAATGCTTTTTCTGAGCTTAGGTCCAACAAAGCTGCTGGAGATGACCTGGTTGGGATTACGCACCAGCTCATTTGTTGTATATGGTCAGATGAATGTAATTTTATTATAAGGAAACCCCTTCGTCTGCGCCAATTACAGAGGTAGATACATAGATAGATAGAACTTTATTTCGTATAAGTATTTTACATTACAATAGTTGACATCACACATTGTACAGAGATGTGATATATGGCGTTTTATACATATTTTTCTGCTGAAACATTTTTTTTCCATGATAAAATTACGACCACGAAAAAAGATTCTCTTAGAAGGAAAAAATGAAAAATAAAACCTTCCATACAAAATAATCAGTTATGTTACACATACAGATATAAATTTATATATCAGCGAACCCGCACTAAATAAATAAATAAAAATAGCAATATGCAAATGATAAATAAATAAGTAATAAATAAATAAATAACTAAATAGATAAATAAATAATAAATAAACAAATAGATAGATTTATAAATAAAATAGATAAATAAATAAATGATGGTAAAATGATGTAGATAGATTATAAAAAGTGGAGTATGTGAAAAGAAAACTAAATAAATAACGGAAAATGAAGGCTATACATTTTATTCAAATTACTTACTTCTTACTTAGGTGGCGCTTCAGTCCGTGGTGAACCTGGGCCTCAACCAACAAGCGTCTCCAGCCGGCACGGTCTTTGGCCAGCTGTTTCCAGTGCCGCACGCCCAGTTGGTTGAGGTCCCTTTCCACCTGCGTGCGCCACCGCTGAGGCGGCCGTCCTCTGCCGCGCCTTCCTTCCGGAGTGGATCCGAAGACTTTTCGGGTCGGAGCTGTATCTTCCATGCGCTCTACATGGTCTAGTCACCTTAGACGCTGTATCCGTCGCCGTCGTACCAGGCCGATGTGGCTGTACAACCCGTACAGTTCTTCGTTATATCTTCTCCTCCATACACCGTTTGAACAAACGGGACCGTAGATAGTGCGCAGAATTTTCCTCTCGAAACGACCAAGGGCATCATCATCCGCTTTTGTTAAGGTCCAAGCCTCTGCGCCGTAAAGGAGGACTGGGATGATCAAGGTCTTATATAGTGTCACCTTGGTTTTCCGAGAGAGGGCTCTACTTCTCAATTGCCTCTTGAGCCCAAAGAAACAGCGGTTGGCAAGAGTGATTCTGCGTTTTATCTCAGCGCTGGTGTTGTTGTCGCTGGTAATCAGTGAGCCAAGGTAGACGAATTCCTTGACCACTTCAAAGTTATATCCGCCCATGGTGACGTTCTGGCCAATACGTCGGTGTTGTCCGTCTCTTTTAGATGAAAGCAGATATTTGGTTTTACCCTCATTAACCTTGAGACCCATCTTAGCCGCTTCTACCTCAATGCTCACGAAAGCCTCATTGACGTCTTACTGTTTTCGTCCAATTACGTCAATATCGTCGGCGTACGCAAGCAATTGCGTAGACTTGAAATAAGTCGTACCTCCTGTGTTGGCCAGTGACTCTTGCACGATCTTTTCAAGCACGATGTTGAAAAAGTTGCACGACAGCGCGCCGCCCTGCCTAAATCCTTTTTTAACATCAAAGGTCTCGGTTTGCTCATTACCGACCTTAATGGAGCAACGAGAATTCTCCATTGTCATCCTGCACAGTCGGACAAGTTTGACAGGGATGTTAAAACTAGACATGGCTTTGTACAGCTCGTCTCTATATACGCTGTCATACGCGGCCTTGAAATCGACGAAGAGGTGGTGAGTGTCGATTTGGTATTCCTGGGTCTTCTCCAAGATCTGCCGTAGCGTAAATATTTGGTCTATTGTGGATTTACCTGGCCTGAAACCACACTGATAAGAGCCGATCAGGTTATCCACAAACGGTTTCAGGCGTTCACACAATACGGCAGAGAAGATCTTATATGCGATGTTAAGGAGACTTATTCCCCTATAGTTGGCGCAGTTATAGCGGTCTCCTTTCTTATGGACCGGGCAAACGATGCTGAGATTCCATTCGTCGGGCATGCTTTCCTCCGACCATACCTTGCAGATTAGATGGTGCATGCACCTTACCAGCTCATCTCCAGCCGCCTTAAAAAGCTCAGCAGACAGGCCGTCTGCGTCAGCGGCTTTATTAGACTTAAGTCTTGATATCGCTATTTTGACTTCGTCTAGGTCGGGTGGACTGAATTCCGTTACTTCGTGGTCCATTGCGAATGGCTCGTTCTGCCTAACAGCGGTATCTTGTATATCATCGCCGTTATACAGTCTGCAGAAGTGGTCTTTCCAAATCCTCAGCATCGACTGCGACTCTACTACCAGTTCTCCATTTTCATCCCTGCAGGCCGCCACTCTGGCTTTGTAGCCATGGCATGTTCGTTTTACCTTGTTGTAGAACTTACGGCCGTCATTCCTGCGGAAGCATCTCTCCATCTCCTCGATCTCACGCTTTCCGTGCTCTCTCTTCTTTCTTCTGAAAAGCGTGTGTTCCTCTCTTCTCTTCTGCTCATAGATTTCGCGAGCAGCTCTCGTCCGTCGTTGCAGCATGGCCATATATGCCTCTTGTTTTGCTGCATGGGCTTGTTCGCATTGTTCATCGAACCAGGGGTTTCTAGGTGGTGGCTGTTTGAGACCCAGCACCTCTGAGGCAGCATCTCTGACGGCGCTCTGGGCCCATTCCTGCTCTATTGTTTGTGCTGCTGTGGGCGGATTTTGAGAGAGCTTTGAGGAGACACGATCGGCAAAGATTCTGGCAGTCTCTTGCGATTGTAGCTTTCCAACGTCCAACTTACGTTGTCCTACTTGACTCCTAAGCATTCTTGATATCCTCATTCGTACCTTGGCTACAACAAGGTAGTGGTCCGAGTCGATGTTGTCCCCTCCGAAGCTTCGTACGTCCAGAATACAGGAGGAGTGTCTGGCGTCGATCGCAATATGATCAATCTGGTTGGTGGTCGATTGATCACAAGACCGCCAGGTACCCTTGTGGATGTTGAGATGGGGGAATCGCGTGCTTGCTACAAGGAGGTTACGCCCCGCTAGGAAATCGATTAGCCTTAATCCGTTGTCGGATGTGGTGTTATGAGGCTATGCTTTCCTATGATCGACTCAAATATGTCCTCCTTGCCCAGTTTTGCATTAAAATTTCCTAGGACTATTTTTGTGTCGTAGCTGGGACATTGGGCATATGTTCTGTCTAGGAGATCGTAGAATTCTTCTTTGAGTCGATCGTCCTTTTCTTCCGTTGGGGCGTGAGCGCATATTATGCTAATGTTTCCAAATTTAGCTTTGATGCGGATTGTTATGAGGCGTTCGCTTACATCTCGGTAGCTTAAGACTTTTTGTCGGAGTCTTCCTCTAATAGCGAATCCGCACCCGAATAGGCGCTGTTTGTTCTCTTTGTAGCAGTTCCCGTAGTAGATGTCGCAGTTTTTCATCCGTTTTTTGCCTGGCCCATCCCATCGCACTTCTTGGAGTGCGGTTATATCTGCTTTATAGCAGTTGAGGGTTTGCTCCAATTGATCGCCTGCACCCGGTCTGTTAAGGGACCTTACATTCCAGGTGCAGACTCTCAAGTCCGTTAGTCGTTTGCAGGGGTCGTCAGCTTTGTATCCGTCCTATACCGAGGCTTGTTGTCGTTTCGGAACAAGTGGGTTTTTACGTGATAGGGATGTTACCCCTAAGCAAAACCCCCAACCTGGAGGGCCAGGTTCCTCTTTCCCCAGGAACAAGGGTTGGGTCGCTGCACACATTGGTTCACTACCTGGCGGGTGCCAGGGTAGCTATCCAGGGGGGCCACGCGGAGGGTGTGTGTCAACTTGGATTGAACAGGGACAGAGATCGAAGCTGGCGTTTGCCACGTTAAACGCGATCAACTTCTTTGCTCTGTTTGCTCGCTCCCTCCCTCCCATTTTATTCAAATTATAGATATATTAATCAAACAAATTACTAATCAAACCATTATCAACGAAGGCCCACTTATTAATAAAATGTAGTCTAAGTTTTTGAATCCTATCGGAGATCAATTCAACATTCGCTCGCCGATGCAAATCTTCTGTCGAATGATGCCAGGGAAGTGTGAGTATTATTTTTAATGATTTTGCTTTGGGAGACTTGTAAACTTTTGATTTGAGATTTTGCACAAGAACCCCAGACAGGACAGCCATACAAAAGGATGGCCTGAAATATTACCTTCTTCTTCTTCTTAGTGGGCGCTACAGTTCGGGGTGAACTTGGGCCTCAACCGACATGCCCCTCCAACTAGCACGATCTTTCGCTACCTTTTCCATTGCCGCACACCCAGTTGGCTGAGGTCCCCTTCCACCTGTGTGCGCCATCGTGCGGCCGTCCTCTGCTTCTTCGTCCCTCGGGGTTGGATTCAAGGACTCTGCGGGCTGGAGCTGTGGTGTCCATTCGCTCTACATGGTCCAGCCATCTTAGGCGTTGAATCCGCAGACGCCTGACTAGGCTCATGTCGCTGTACATCCCGTAAAGTTCGTGGTTGAATCTTCTCCTCCATCCCGCGTCTGCGTTTATAGACCCAAAAATCACGCGCAAAATCTTTCTCTCAAACCGACTAAGGGCCTCCTCATCCGCTTTTGATAGTGTCCATGCTTCTGCGCCGTACAACAGGACCGGGATGATAAGGGTCTTATATAGAGTCAACTTTGTCGTTCGGGAGAGGGCTCTATTACTCAGTTGCCTCCTGAGCCCAAAGAAACAGCGATTGGCAAGAGTGATTCTGCGTTTGATTTCGGAACTGATGTCGTTGTTCCAGGTCACTGCGGAGCCAAGGCAGACGAAGTCCTTAACTACCTCGAACTTATATCTGCCTATACAAACGTTCTGGCCGGGACGTCGGTGTTGAGCGTCCTTTTTTAATGACAGCATATATTTAGTTTTGCCCTCGCTTACCGCCAAACCAATTTTCGCCGCCTCCATCTCAATACTCGCAAACGCCTCATTGACATCTCGCTGTGATCTACCTATTATGTCAATATCGTCGGCGTATGCAAGGAGTTGCGAGGATTTGAAATAGATTGTGCCTCTTCTATTGGCCAGTGATTTTTGCACAATCATTTCCAATACGATGTTGAAGAAATCACACGACAGCGCATCGCCCTGCCTGAATCCTTTTTTGACATCAAAACTATCGGTAAGGTGTTCACCGATTCGGATGGAGCAGCGAGCGTTTTCCAAAGTCATCCTGCATAGTCTGACGAGTTTAGCAGGTATGTCAAAGGTAGACATAGCGTTCTATAGCCCGTCTCTAATTACGCTGTCGTATGCTGCTTTGAAGTCGACAAATAGGTGGTGAGTGTCGACTTGAAATTCATTGGTTTTCTCCAGTATCTGCCGTAGTGTGAAGATTTGGTCGATGGTGGACTTCCCTGGCCTGAATCCGCACTGATAAGGACCTATCAGCTTATTTACAAAAGGCTTCAGGCATTCACACAAAACGGCAGAGAAGATTTTGTAGGCGATGTTAGGGAGACTTATTCCTCTATAGTTGCCGCAATCAGAGGGGTCTCCTTTCTTGTGGATCGGGCATACGATGCTGAGACTCCATTCCTCGGGCATGCTTTGCTCTAACCATGTCTTGCGGATGAGCTGGTGCATGCTCCCAACCAGGTCATCCCCAGCTGCCTTGAAGAGCTCAGCAGACAGTCCGTCTCCGCCAGCAGCTTTATTCGACTTAAGCTTCGATATGGCAATCTTAACTTCGTCGAGGTCAGGATGACAGAAATGGATCATTCTGCCTGACAGCTGTATATTGACTAACATCGCCGTTATACAGTCTGCAGAAGTGGTTTTTCCATATTCTCAGCATCGACTGCGGTTCTACTACTAGGTGTCCGTTCTCATCCCTGCAGGCTTCCGTTCTGGCTTTATAACCTTGGCATGTTCGCAGTAATACCTCTCCAAATCCTCAATCGCGCGCTTCTCGTGCTCTTTCTTCTTTCTTCTAAGAAGCTTATGCTCCTCTCTTCATTTTAACTCGTAGAGCTCACGAGCTGCTCTTGTTCTTTTATGCAGCGAGGCCTTATATGCATCCTGCTTCGCTGTATGAATCCTCCTGCACTCGTCATCGAACCAGGTGTTTCTTCGTGGTGGAGCCTTGAAGAGCTTTTCAGGGCTTGTTTGCAAAGGCTTCACTGCTGTTCTATTGATAGCGTGGAGGATTGAGGTGTATTGGAGAGCTTAAAGGAGACGCGATCGGTAAAACCACGAGCGGTTTCTGGCGGTAGTAGCTTTCCGACGTCATAACTTTGTATTCTTACTCTACTCCGTTGCGTTCGTGATATCCGTAATCGCATCGTGGCTACTACAAGATAGTGGTCCGAGTCAATGTTAGCCCCTCGGAAAGTTCGAACATCAAGAATAGTGTAGGAGTGTCTGACGTCGATCGCGATGTGATCAATCTGGTTGGTAGTCGATTGATCAAAACACCGCCAGGTGCCTTTGTGTATATCGAGGTGCGGGAAGCTCGTACTGGCTAGAAGGAGATCAATTAGCCTGTGTCCGTTATCGGAGGTGGTGTCGTGTAGGCTATGTTTGCCGGTGACTCGTTCAAAGATGCTTTCTTTACCTAGCTTAGCATTGAAGTCTTCTAGTACAATTATGATGTCATAGCTGGGACATTGGGCATACGTTCTGTCTAGGAGATCGTAGAACTCATCTTTGGCGGAGTCATCATTGTTTTCTGTGGGGGCGTGGACGCAGATCAGGCTGATGTTAAAAAATGTAGCCTTGATACGGATTGTTATGAGGCGTTCGCTTACATGCCAAAAGCTTAGGACTTTTTGCCTTAGTCCACCTCGAACAACAAATCCGCATCCAAACAATCGTTGCCCTCTCTCCCTATAGCAGTCGCCGTAGTAAATATCGCAGTTTTTCATCCGCTTTATACCCGGTCCATTCCATCGCATTTCCTGGATATCGGTGATGTCCGCCTTATAGCGGTCTAGGGCGTCCGCACGATGTTCGGCTGCACGTGGCCTGTTTAGGGACCTAAAATTCCACGTACAAAGCCGAAGATCATTGTCCTTTTTTCGTTTTTTGCAAGGGTCGTCAACATAAATCCGGTCCGTTATATCCGTGGCTTGTGGTTGTTTCGGAGCTTGTGTTTTTTTACGGTTACGGCTTACTAGGCCGTAGCCCAACCGACTAATCCTGTTTTTTGGCGCAGGAGGCTCGCCATTCGCCCTTCCCCGTCTGCGATTTCCATAGGAAATCTCCAGATGGCACCACGAGGAGGTGGGGATAGGACTTACTAACAGTGCCGCAAGATGTTCGACTGCGGTGGCTCTTCTCGCTTTTTAGCAGGCCAGCATCCGTCGGATAGATGCTATCCCCTACGAGGCCTTTGTTAGTCCTTTGCCTTTACCTTATTACTTTATTACCTTATAGATTATTATTTTATTTTGCAACGATAAGGAAGATTTTCTGTTTACAAATGTATATAGCATCTTAATTGCTAGATTGAATTTGGCAATGGATCGAGTAATATGTTCACTAAAGGTTAATTTTTGATCGAGAAAAACGAATAAATATTTAACATTGTTCGCCCATGAGATAGATGTTGGACTGACTTGGAGACTGGAATTTGGTAAAAAAACAAGCTTTCCTTTTCTTAGTAAAGAAAATCGCCTGTAGTTTAATATAATTTGACTTGATTTTCCACTTGATAAAGTAGTTCACTAAAGGTTAATTTTTGATCGAGAAAAACGAATAAATATTTAACATTGTTCGCCCATGAGATAGATGTTGGACTGACTTGGAGACTGGAATTTGGTAAAAAAACAAGCTTTCCTTTTCTTAGTAAAGAAAATCGCCTGTAGTTTAATATAATTTGACTTGATTTTCCACTTGATAAAGTAGTTTTCCAATACCTCCACTGCATGCTTAAGATTTGTCTTAATATTGAGAGCAATTTCATGCGACAAAAGTATGGCTATGTCATCAGCAAACATAGCTTTATTACTAGTCAGGAACAATTGGAAGGTCTGAGGTGTACATGTTATATAAAATTGGCCCTAAGACCGATACCTGGGGAACACCAGATTAAGGGCTGAACAATCTTGAATTTTTCATTTTCATAAACTTTAAAGCATCGAGACGACACTTACAGAGGTATAGGTCTCCTGAACACCGCTTATAAAATCATCTCTGCTTCACTGTGTGAACGCCTGAAACCATTCATTAATAAGCTGATTGGTGCACATCAGTGTGGGTACAGGCCCGGGAAGTCCACTATCGATCAATTATTCACACTGCGGCAGATCCTGGAAAAAACGAAGGATGCATACGATTGCATACATATAGACAAGCTATGCAACGCCATGTCTAGTTTTGACATTCCTGCCAATTGGAGAACTCTCGCTGCTCCATCAGGAAGCGACTCGGCGGATACCCTCTATGTCAAAAAAGGTTTTAGACAGAGTAACACGCTATCGTGTGATTTTTCAAACATCGTCCTTTAAAGGATCGTGCAAAACTCATACGAGGGGCACCATCTTTTTCAATTGGGTACAACTGCTCGCATATGCCGCTGACATTGATATAATTGGACGAAGTCAGCGAGATATCATGGAGGGCTTCACGCGCATTGAGGCGAAAGCGGCCAAAATGGGTCTGGCGGTACATGAGGGCAAGACAATAGTATGCCGTCGTCGAATAAGAACACTAACCACCGGCATCTTGGCCAGGGCGCACATATTGGCAGGTTAAATTTCGAGGTAGTCAAGGACTTCATTTGCCTAGGCTCCGCAGTGACATGCAATGACATCAGTGATGAAATCAAACAAAGAATAACTCTTGCCAACCGCTGTTTTTTTGGGCTCGGGGGGCAATTGAGAAGCAAAGCCTTCTCTTGAAAAACCAAGATGACCATATACAAACCTTTGTCATCCCGGTCCTGCTTTATGGCTCAGAGACATGGACCTTATCGAAGGCGAATGAGGAGGCCGTTGGTCGTTTTGAGAGAATAATTTTTCGTACGATTTTCAGCCCGACCTGCATAAATGGGGAGTGAAGAAGAAGGCTTAATAGTGAATTCTACGGGCTGTACAGCGACATGAACGTCGCACGATACCTGCGGGTCCAACACCTAAGATGGCTAGGTCGTGTAGAGCGTATGGAAATCACAGTTTCGACACGGAAGGTCTTTTAATCCGACTCTGAGGAGCGACACGATTTGATCCCTCTCCGTAGTATGGCGCTAACCTCTCTACGTGGACAATATTATACCTTGCCCGGCTGTTTCCTGTCTGCTGTATTCGATATACCACGTCGTTAAGTCTGACAGTCTGATTCGCGTGTGACGGACGTGTTTTCTTATAATTCCTCGAGTTTCACATTTTTTCATAACAACTGTTTTTTTTAATTATCAGTGAAATGTCGAATAATTGCTCCGTTTGTGGTCTTAGATTGCTTTACAATCATTTTATAAAGTGTGAGGGTTTTAGTGGTTTAATTATTCACACAAAATGTGCACAATTTCATGAAGAATCTGTCATAGCCCATCAATCGGACCGTAATCTCGTTTAGCGAAGTAATAGTTGCACTTGCATTAGTGGCTCTTTCCTTTCATTAATTCTCCAATTCAAAAACGATGTTGCAGAAATTAAATCTAAATTTCATAATTGTGGTACTCCAGAAATTGAGTCTAAAACCAAGAAAAGTCACAAAGCCCATTGGAAAGTGTCATTTATAGATTCTTATAAGTCGGTTTATATGCAAATTGGCTCCAAAGATGTGAAAATCAACACCAACGGAAGAGCTGTTTTACCACCACTCTCAGCACCCACACCTACTCCGCTTTCATCATCATTTCAAAAGGATACCAAAACAGTTTCAACAGTCTATCAGCCCAGTGAACCAGCTGTTTTGCAATCTCCAGCTGCACCTACACCAACACATTCGTCGTCATCATCCCATCTGGACCCTTCATCTGTCCAATTCCATACGACACCACCATCCCAAGGTCATATACCCAACAATGTTTTTGGTAATTCCGCTGACAAGGCAAGGTAAACCCGCCTTCAAACTGGTTAGTACTGCTACGGATGACGCATCCGATGTGTCATTGTCATAAGTACCTAGGTTGAGGTTTCTTCATCTTTCTCGTTTAAATAAGAACGTCACCGAGGAAAACATAATTTCGTTTGCAGCACAGAAACCTGTTCTTCCAAAAGATGTGCTTGTTTGCAAAAAATTAGTAAAGAGCAATGCTGAAATTTCAACTCTGCATTTCGTCAACTTTATACTTGGGATCCCAGATTATGCAGTTGAGAACGCTTTAAACGCTTCTATTTGGCCATTTGGGTGTTCTTACTTACTTACTTACTTACTTATCAGGCCTGCGATCCATGGAGGATCTGAGCCTGAGCTATAGCTGCCTTCCATCCTTGACGGTCCCGGGCACGCTGCTTCCAGTTGTCAAGACCAAGATGTCTTACATCCACGATTACTTGGTCTTTATACCGGAGGTTCGGTCTTCCTCTTCTTCTCGAACCAGGAGGCTCGGAGTCGAAGACCCTCTTAGCTGGAGCGTTGATGTCCATGCGCTCGATGTGGCCGAGCCAGTGTAGTCGACGGCTCCTTGCCTTCCGGACTACATCCACATCTTGGTACAGCTCGTAGAGTTCGCGGTTGTGTCTTCTTCTCCATTCACCTTCCTCACAGACAGGACCAAATATCCGGCGCAGAATTTTTCTTTCGAAAGAACCCAAAATCAGCTCCGCTGTCCTGCTTATCGTCCAGCTTTCGGCTCCGTACAGCAAGACTGGCAGAATGAGCGTTTTGTAAAGCATGACTTTGGTCTTTCGAGTGAGGAGTTTTGACCCCAGTTGTTTGGACAAGCCGAAGTAGCAGCGGTTGCCAAGGGCGATTCTACGCCGGATCTCCACTGTGGTGTCATTTGTGGAATTTACGTTTGCCCCGAGGTAGACAAACTCCTTAACTACCTCGAAATTGTAGCTGTCAATTGTTATGTTTTGTCCCAGGTGGTTCGGGTGTTCAAAATAAGAAATTGAATCGACATCTAAAACCAAAAAACGGGAGTCCCGCAAACGAAGTACAAACAGATTGAAATGTACTTTATCATCTATGTACTTTACATCTGTCACAGTTGCGGAGTTACTATCTAAGTGCTGGGGGTTTGAGAACTGAAACAAACGAAATCTTTATAAGTTCTTCTGCTCATGACTATTGTTCGCCAAAGGAACAAGAAAATTAAACACTTATTTCAATAGTAACAGTTACAACAAGTTAATAACTGGCTACTTTAAAAAAACTAAATCTTATTTTCATATAAAAAAAAAGCGTGGGTGTTCCACCAAATCCAAAAATGAAGTCCTCTCAAAATGGAGGAAGGAAGAGAGAGTGTAATTCCGCCTATTCGCTTGGTGCGATAGGTCTCTACCTTTTTTTGTTGGCTGTAGATGTCGTTGCTGTCGCATAATATTGTTACGAAATTTAGTCTCACTTGTTATAGGGTTCACACCACTGGATTGCGATAAACTACAATTGTCTACGTTTTATTCAAATTAAAACACACACTTTTCTTATTTCTCCTCAGATCAACTATCTGAGTACTTCACCACTTTTATTTATTGTTACACATTATTACACACGCAAACCCTTACTCAAAAGCTTTTATTTTCAACTGTATACCGACTTGTCACGCTCTATTCACTTCCGTAAACTGAATGAATCCGAGGGCGAGCGTTCGCGCTTATACAGCTCCCGGTCCACCTTCTCGAATGTTCGCCGTCGGAAGTTCCCCTACGGAAATCTCTAGAATGCTCTGACAATTAGCGTTACGCCGTTGACAGCTGCCATCATTTCAATTTCCGCTTCACCAGAGCTTTCGAACTTCGACAGCGAAATTCGAACTTAACCGTCGGTTTGTGTCTCCGCAACACTGCCCTCCTCCTAAACTTGTTCGTCCTCGAAAAAGCGATTTGATTCTTCTCCGTAGTATGGCGCTTACCTCTCTACGTGGACATTCTTATATTTCGCCCGTCTGTTTCCCGTCTGCTGTATTCGGTATACCACGTCATTGAGCTTCTTGATTACCTCATATGGCCCGTCCCAGGCTGATTGCAATTTGAGGCACAAGCCTTTTTTTTCGTTGTGGGTTGTACAGCAATACCAATTGTCCTGTCTCGAATCCAGAAGTGTTCGCCCTCAAGTCGTATCGCGCCTTCATTTTATCGCTGACCAAGTTCAGTCGCTCCACAAATGAAGGACGACCTAGAGCCTGCTTAATGTTCAATAACAATATTAAAGCCATTCCCATTCCAGAATTCACGAATAAGGACCTGGCAGCTGCCATCATCCAGCTATCCACTGCGGAAGGTAGGTCAGAAGCTGTAATCTGCTCAGCCTACCTTGCGGGCGACTCCACGGATCTCGGCTTCACACCACTGCAGGATCTTCTCGACCACTTTGGAAGAAGAGGCTCACACATCATCATATGCTGTGACGCAAACGCACACCACACAGCATGGGGAAGCTCGGACATCAACAAAAGAGGTGAGTACCTATTTGAATTCATATTTAGGAACAACCTCAATATCATAAACCGTGGAAATAATCCCACCTTTATGAATAGAATTAGAGAAGAGGTATTAGACCTCACCCTAACTACCCCGTTCATAGGTAACTCGATTCAAAACTGGCATGTCTCAACAGAAACATCGATGTCAGACCATCGACAGATCTGTTTTGAGCGGGAGATAGAATTACTAGAACATATAGACAACCGAGAGCGATAGACTGGGACACTTATAGCCTAGAAATCGCACAAACGATCGGAAACTGTCCAAACAGCATCAGAGACATAGACAGCCTCGAACTCTGCTGCGACAGCCTCAATGCTACCATCTTATCTGCTTTTCACAACGCTTGCCCTGAGAAAGTTAAGCCAGGCAAACGTACCACTCCATGGTGGAACAACAATCTGGCCAAGCTAAGAGCACTGACCAGAAAACTGTTCAACAGAGCTAAACGGACTGGTGACTGGACGCAGTATCGTGCCTCACTCACCAACTACAACCAAGAGATTAGAAGAGCCAAAAGAGACTCATGGAAAAAGTTCTGCAGCAGTCTTTCAGACGTTCAGAGCAGCGCTCGCATCCACAGAGTTCTCGCTAAAGAGCACACTAACCAAATTGGTTTGTTGAGGAGAGCAGATGGCACCTACGCGGAAAATGGTACGGAAGTACTCAAAATTCTGACCAGTACGCACTTCCCGGACTCTAACATCATTCCCTCTGATCTCTGTAACATACCTCCGCAGGTCAGGGCAGCTAGACCAAACAGGGAGGATTGGAAGAGAGCACGAACGATATTTCACGAGGGAAGCATAAAATGGGCCATCAATTCTTTTGACCCATACAAATCCCCGGGGGAGGATGGCATCTTCCCAGCCCTTCTTCAGAAGGGGAGTGCGCAAATTAGCCCCATGCTCATTAACATCTTTAGAACCAGCTATGCATGGGGACACATACCAACAAGCTGGACAGAGGTAAAGGTAAAATTCATTCCCAAAGTAGGCCGTAGACCCACAGACCTGCCTAAATCCTACAGACCGATAAGCCTTACCTCTTTTTTCCTAAAAACAATGGAAAAAATCCTGGATAGGCATATCAGGGACGGTGCACTGAGAAGATCACCACTTCACAAGAACCAATATGCCTACTAGCCTGGGAAATCGACCACGCATGCTCTTCAGGAACTAACAGCCCGGATTAATAAATCCCTGAGCGACAAAGAAATTGTGATAGGTTGCTTTCTCGATATTGAGGGTGCTTTCGATAACACCGAATACACCCAAATAAAACGTTGCATCCTCGGCACAGGGGTGGACAACACCACATGCAATTGGATCCAACATATGCTTAGCAACAGGAAAATAAGCACCTCGCTAGGCAATGACAAGATCAGCGTTAACGCCGCGAAAGGATGCCCTCAAGGCGGGGTTCTCTCACCACTCCTGTGGTCCATCGTGGTCAACGAACTGATAAGCATACTCAGCAACAATGGCTTCTATGTCCAAGGCTACGCTGACGACATAGTGATCCTGATCAGAGGCAAATTCGAAGACACAGTCTCGGAACTCCTCCAACGGGCACTATACCTTGTTGCAAACTGGTGCTTAAAGGTTGCACTAAATGTAAATCCTAGAAAAAGCACCATGGTCGCCTTCATCAAAAGAAGGAACAGCCACAAACTTACTAAACCTACCCTCTTTGGTGAAGCGATAGAGTTCTCAAAAGAAGTCAAATATCTAGGGATAACTCTAGACGAAAAGCTCACTGAGCCAGGATCTCCTTATGGACCAGCAAAAGTCTCACTGGCAAAAACTGGGGGCACAAACCCCAAAATGTCCCGCTGGCTATATACAGCAATCACCAGACCAATCCTTACATATGCTGCGCCCGTCTGGTGGCACAAAACAAAACAAGTATCAGTGCAAGCCAAGCTCAACAAATTGCAAAGACTAGCTTGCATCTGTATCACTGGGGCCATGAGAACAACCCCCACAGCAGCACTAGAAGTCATCACAGACCTGCCACCTGCCAATGGTCTTCGCCCACAGGATGATCATGGAGGATGACTCTAACCGTAGGCTCTTTCACCCTGACATCCTTACAGAAATAAACAGGCATGAAATCCTAAAGATATCTCTTACAGACAACTGTCTCCCCAGATATAACTTCAGCCAAAACTACAAGGTCACATTCCCTAACCGACAAAACTGGGAACAGGATAGACCCTCCTTCAACCGTGGATCCTACGTGTGGTACACAGATGGCTCCAAAACGGACGAAGGCGTTGGGGCTGGAGTATACGGAGCAAATACAGGCACATGCATTTACGTCAGCATGGACAGTTATAACTCCGTTTTTCAAGCAGAGATATTTGCTATAGAACTCTGCCTCAGAGAAAATATAAACAGAAATATACTTAACAAAAACATTTACATTCTCTCTGACAGAGCTTTGAAATAACCTCCAAGCTGGTATGGGACTGCCTACAGCTACTTCACCAGCTGGCCAGTACAAACAGAGTTCATCTCATTTGGATACCTGGACACAGCGGCCATACAGGCAACGAAAAGGCGGACATTCTAGCAAGGAAAGGCTCTGCATCACCATTTATGATGCCACGGCCTTTCTGCGGCATACCCACTAGCACCACCAAATGCTGCATAAAAAATTGGTTAAGGAACACGACGGATCACTACTGGTCACAAACGAAAGGTAGCAGACAAGCCAAGCTGTTCCTCCCAACTACATCCCTCAAAAGAACGAAACAACTTCTCATGCTTTCGAGGAGTCAGATTCGTTTAATCACAGGTTTCCTTACTGGACACTGCCCAGTTAATAAACACCTCAAAACAATGGGCATCATACAAGATGACACTTGCCGTATGTGTAATGAAGACGAAGAAACAGCAGAGCACATACTATGCCACTGTAGCTGCCTAGTCAGTACACGTCTTCGTCACCTAGGCAAGCATTATCTTGAAGCAGAAGAAATTGCTGCCAGCTCACTCAAAAGCATACTAAGTTTTATTACGGACTCAGGTTTTCTGAGTGAACTGTAAGTGGGGGACATCACAATAGGCCCAATCGTGGCCGCAGTGATCAGGCGACTCTGTCCCACCCCCCAAGCCCTATCTATCTATCTATCTAAGTTCAGTCGCTGCCGGAGGAACTGATTGATGGAGTTCAGCTGTTCTTTCTTTTCGGTTACGAAGAACCGCTAGCTGTCAGTACTACCACGCCGAACTTCAGGTCCGATGGAAGTCGAAGATCATTTCCAAAAATGGCTTCAGCCGGTGTTATTGACGTTGAATTGTGCTGTGCCGAACGGTACGCCATTAAGAAAAGGGGAAGATGTTCATCCCAGTCCATGCTTGTCGCAGATGTAGCATCTACCCGGGAACAAACCACTCTTACTCGCCGTTGAAGTTCTGGAATTATCCTGGTCTTGAGATATGCGCCGTAGTTTGATGGAAGGTCGGCATATCAAGAGCGATGTTTCACATGCGAGGGCGCTGGCAACTGTCTCCTTGAAAGATGTCTTCGGCAGGAGAATCAAGCTTCGCTGCGTATCGGGATCCCTTAGGCCTTGGATGAAAGAATCCGTTTTCAGTTTCTCCACCACATCAATTGGAACAGCCGCGTAGGCTAGATTCGCAGCATTCGCGCCCTTTAAGCTCCAGCTTGTGCATTTCCTGCATGTGCTGTAAATTTCTGACTGTAAATTTCGATGCTGCAGCCGGTACGACGCTTCCTTGATGCCGAACGTTCTGGATAGTTTTCTCGAGTTCCAGAACCTTCTTGTCCAGTGTCTCGATTCTCTTTTCCTGGTTATTTTCAAGATCCAGAACCTTCTTATCCAGTGTATCGATTCCCTCTCTTTGACGCCCTCGAACCGATCGTTGTCAGCTTGCTGGATGTCTCTCAAGCTTTCTCGATTGTTCTCTTGTGTAGTTGTCTAGTGTGTTGGCCAGCCCAACAACACAACGCACACGGGTCGTGTCGTCCGATGGTGGTATGATGTGGCTTACAACTCGTCCAACCTGACGTCGCGTCCGCGCGAACGTTTGGACTTTTGGATGGATCGGATCTGATGATGGTTCGCGCTTAATCCGAACGGGCGGTTGATGACGTGATAGAGATCGATCTGAGTGCCGGCCTAGTGATCGACGCCTAGGTCGATGCACGTAGTGCATCCTTTTCCCGATGCACGTAGTGGTGGTTGTTCAGAATCTCGACGTCGTCTTGGCGGTGATTGATCGGAACCCTTTCGTTTCCGTGCTGGTGACTGTCCTCTCACCGGTAACTGATCAGAATCTCTTCATCTCTGCGGTGCAGAGCCACTACTTGTTGCTTTCCTTCTCCGTCTGTCATCATCGTTGAACGTACGAACCACAGTTTGCTCCCCCTGAGGCTTCGTAGCACCAATACCTTTCCACTTGCTCTTACCATTCTGTTCCGATTTTCCGACATCTAATTCCGTTAACGAAATTTTCTCCTTAGGACTCGTTTGTGTGTACTCCCCCAAGCCGCGCACTTGAGCTACCGTCTCTGGTCCGACGTGGCTAATCTCCAGTTTTCCGTAAGTTTTCTTGATTTTTACCTGGAGTAAATCTAGCAGAGCTCGACCAATAATTTGCGAATGCGGTTGGCTATGGTTAGGCACAACTAGCAACTCGCACCAACCCTTCAGGCTGTCCACTTCGACATTCACACGCGCCTTCCCGATAACCTGGCACCCACCTCCCTCGAATCCAGCTAACTGCCTATTGTCCTCAGAGAATTGTATCTTACTACTGTCGGCCGTTGATTTTTGCATAGACACGCAGTCACTACCCAGATCGATGAATACTAGAACCTTGTTCCCATTCACTTTCACTTCTTTCTTGTACTCGCACTTCGTATTGCCTTTCTCACGAATCAGCATCTGTCGCCGCCTATTCCCCATGCTCGATCCACCCAGTTGATATCCACTGCAGTTCCGGCTAATATGCCCTGTTTGCTGGCACCGATAGCACTTCGTTCCCCCTTCCATAAGTCTCCCCATTGTGCATGCAGAGTTTGCTGGCCTGGTCGCTATCCGTTCATTAGCTCGGTTCTAGTGCCTGCTCCTCAATCCAGTAATCCAACGAATCCTCTTGAACAAATCCCGCACCGACTCTGGTTGAGATGCTTTAAGTCCATCCTTGCACTCTGCGTCGACCAGTCCTTGGGTAATGTATTTGATAAGAGATGACGCTTGTATACGTCCTCGAGCCGCAATGGCCTTCATTTCGAACACATACTCCTCTGCTTCTTCGATGTATCTCTGTTTGCGGTTTCGCAATTGATCGTGAATGTCGACATCGTCTTCTGTAGTGGGGAAGGTTTCGCACATTTTGGAAAAAAATCTTGCAAAGTCTCCGGTGTTACAGTGCGAGTCCAGAGTTTCGCTGCTCCAGATAGCTTTGTGGTCGCTGCCATCAGTACTAATTTATCATCCAAATTGTAAATGTGCCGTATATTCTCCACCGTTCGCTCCCAATTTTATGACGATAGTCCGGCTACCTGCCTGGGGTAAAACTCCGGAAGCATGTCTGCGACGTCCCTCATGGCATATGCGTTTCTTGGACAGTATTTATTTTCAGTGCTCTTATTCGCTGTTTCCAATGGAGCCCTCATTTTCTCCTTTCTGTCGTGCCTGGTCTGCCCGGTCATATTTGTCCTTCGCCTTTCCATTTCCTTTAAGCGTTGGACTTTTTCCCGCAGCTCAGCCAGTTCCCGTTGCACACTTTGCCTATCTCCGTCCTCAGCTACTCCTTCTGTCCCTTTAACAGACCCCTCAGACTCCACCAGTCTCTTCAGCAGCTCTGCCTTGCTGCCTCTTTGCTCAAGCCCTCGTGTTCGAAGCTCTTCCCGTAACTCATCCCCCGTTAGGGCTGAGAAGACTTCCTCCTTCCTTCCATCATACACGTCTGTCTCTATCTGTCAGTAAAAAAAAAACACCTCTCGGCCAGTTGGCACTTATTTGCGCTATCAGCTCGATCCCACTTCTGAGATGTAAAATGAAAAAAAAATATATAAATATGCAGAATATTCTTTCTCTATTTCTTTTTATTTATTCTTATTTTTTTTTTTTTTGTTGTTGTTCCATGTTAAACATATTTAATTTTTCTTTCATTAATTTCCTTTGTTTTAATTTATTTCAGTTTATTAATTAAATTCCATTTATTTATTCCATTTCATTTATTCTCTATTTTAATTTTATTTATGCTGGGTAAAAGCAAATAATACTCCGGGTTTTTTTATACTTTATTTGCTCTGCTCAACAGTAACCGATGTGTTTCTTTCGACGGTCAGCACACGAATGCCTCCCATCTGATCTAACAGTTCGGCCATCCTAAGCGATTTGATCCTCGCTAGCGCTCTCCGCACTACCTTCATCTTCAGTCATGTCCAGAGAAATTGTTTCCGAGTCAGCTTCCCCATTCGCCGCATCGTCGTCCGCTCCAATGAGTCCCTCGTCTGGTAACTTCCACCACGGCTTGAGCTTGTCCGCGCTCATCACAGTGCTAAACCGTCGTTGATTTCTCTGCATGCCTGGGATATCCTCAACATAACGATCGTTTAGCAACCTTTTGGTTATAACGTACAGTCCTCGGTAAAGCGGTTCCAGCTTTCGGGCTTCACCAGTAGCGGCTGGTTCCCGTTCGATTAAAACCAGATCATCTACCTTGTATTCAGATGGCTTGCCGTGTCTTAAATCATACCGTCGTTTCTGGCTAGCCTGACCCCTCTCGATGTTCCGTAGCGCCCTCTCCCTCCTTTGGTCCATATCTCCTGGCTCGATCGATTCAGCCTTTCCCAACTCCAACAGCAATTTGTTTCCCAGGATGTCTCTCGGCGTGTACATAAACAATAGCTCGTGTGGACTTGCTTTCGTCGTCGATCTCCTTGCGATATTAAGCCCCCCTTGAATGGTCCTTAGGTAGCCAGCCCAGTCCCTTTCCGCCGAGTGGGCACACTTCAAGGCCGCTAGAGTCGTTCTATTGGTCCGTTCCACCTGGCCATTCGCTCTTGGTGTCCTCACAGCGGTTTTGATATGCTGCACTCCATAGTCTTCACAGTACTGCTCGAATGCCTTTGCAGTAAACGCTGTCCCTCGATCCGTCACCAACCGCCTCGGTACGCCGAATTACCCCGATATGTCCATCAATGCGTTGAGCACCCCTTTCGTATTCGCCGCCTTCACTGCTCGTGAACGACGTACTTCGTGAAGCTATCGACAATTGCCAGAACGTACCTAGTTCCTCCCTTTCCTAAAGTAAATGGGCCCAGATGTCCAGATGTATGGTGTCGAATGGCAACGCTACTCTCTCCGCACTATACAACTCCCCTTCTGGCATCCCTGCCTTCCTTTTCGAATACGCACAGTCCAAGCACGCTTTTATATACTCCCGAGTGAAGCTGCGCATTCTCGGGAACCAATATGTTTCTCGCACTCGGTTCAACGTTTTCTCGTCCGCTAAGTGGCCCACATCATCATGACGTAACTTCAGGATCCTCCACCGAATTGAATGTGGTGCCACCCACTTCTCAGTACCTTCCACCAGTCGGAAAAGTCGCATTCCCTTAAGCTTGAAGTCTTTCTGCAGCTGTTTCTTCACAGACATTGATTCGGTAGACTTTAGCTCTTTGATGATTGTACGCAGCTTGTCGTCCTGCCATTGCATGGTTGCCAGCCAGTCATCATTCGTGATATGTAGGTTAAGAACATACAGCGACGCCTCATCCACCTCCTTCGGTTCTTCCACGGATTTTCGACTTAGCGCGTCTACATAAGCTGCCTTCCTACCAGGTTGATGCACCGTCTCGAATGAGAACTCTTGTAGCTTGAGCCGCCACCTGCCCACCCGTGGGATGGTCTTCGGCTTGTTCTTCGTAGCTACGATCGCCTCACAGTCGGTGACTACCTTAAATTCTCTGCCTAATAGATAGAGATAGAGACTGTCTACGATGGCCAACACCTCAACCTCGTAGGAATTGTACTTCCTCTCGTCGTCTGAAAGTTTGCGGCTGTAGAGCGTCACGGGACGCAGAACCGAGTCTTCTCTCCCTCGCTGAAATAGGATTCCGGCCAATCCCACAGATGAATTGGATCAAACAACACCAACACCGTTGGGTTGCTCAGAATCTCCTTAAGCCTCCGTACTGCTTCTTCCTGCTGAGCTGACCACACGAACTCCTCGTCCTTCTTCATCAGATCCGTAACGGGTGCTGCCAGCTGTAAGTAGTTCCTGACGAACTTTCTAAAGAAGCCAGTAAGTCCCAGAAATTGCCGCACTTCGTGTATATTTTGCGGTGTCGGGAACTCCTTAATCGCTGTCGTCTTTCGTTGGCTCGGCTTCAGACCATCTTTATCGACCTCATAACCTAGAAACTCGATATTAGTTTTAAAGAAAATACATTTTCATACGTTGAGTGTAAGTTCGAACTCCTGTAGTGCCTCCACGAACCTTTGCAGCTTGTCCAACCCTTCTTCCACCGTCTAGCTGGCTATAACAGTATCGTCCAGATACAACGCTGCATCGCCTTTCCGCAATCGTGACTTCACCAAGTTCATGCAAGCTTGGAAATGAGCCGGGGCATTTACCAGCCCAAATGGCATCCTGTTGAACTCAAAAGATCCCTCGTCTGTCGTGAAAGCCTTGTACTTTTTACTCTGCTCTTCCAATCGAATCTGGTGGTAGCCTGATGCCAAGTCCAGAATGGTGAATAATGAATTTCCGCTCAGTGACGTCAGCACCTCGTCGATCAGTGGCATTGGAAACTTACGCTTTACCGTGACTTTGTTGAATGCGTGAAAGTCGATGCAGAACCTATCTGAGCCATCTTTCTTCTTTGTCAGGACAATCGGCGAACAGTAATCCGACGCCGATGGACGAATCACTCCAAGTTCCAGCAGTTCGTTGACCTTCTCGTTGACCACAGCCCGTTTTGCAAGCGGAAGCCTATACGGTTGCAACACATACGGGTTGCGATGTGGTGAGCTGAATTTTGCACTCGCCCAATTTTGATTCACCCAGCTCCTCTGTTTCGATCGCGAAGCAGTCTCGGTAGTAATCGACCAGGTCCTGGAACTTCTGCCTATTAGCTGCGCCTACATCTCCCACATCCAGATCCGCAACAAAAAGCTTCTTTTTTTCTGCTTTCTCTTTGACCAATAGCGTCTCCTGGGTTGCTTCTTGCACGTTGTCCTTGATAGATAGCTTCCGAAACGATTTCTCTACCCTCACCTGCGGTTGATCCAGGAGCCTCCACCCAATTATCATCGGGTATGGTTGGCTATTGTCCGGAACTACTAGAAATTCGCACCAGGAAGTTAAGCAATCCACAGCGATCTCCGCATATATGCGACCCAGCGTAATGCAGCCTCCCCCACCAAATCCACTAAGTTTTGTTTCATACGAAGTGAACTCCGAATTTCCAGCCTCTGCTTCCAATCTGCGTAGTGTTACACAATCACTCCCAAGGTCAATGAACGCTGTGACCGTGTGTCCATTCACCCTTGCCACCTTCAGGTATTCACTGCTCTCTTCATTCACAATCAGCTGTGTTTGGCCCCCTATTCGCCGCGGAGATGCACCGGTCCGCTGCATGTTTTGCGCCTGCTCTCGTGGTGGTAATGGACGATTTCGCCGAAAGTGTCCAGTTTGCTGACACCGAAAACACTTTATCTCGGTTGCTGGTTTCCCCCCTACGTCCGCCTCAGCTTCTGCTCCTCGCTATGCCCTCGTTTTTAGACCACCGACCCACCGGACTCGACCACCCAGGTCATGGATTGCCCTAAGGGGTATTCCTCGACACGCTTCCAGGTACTCTCCTTCCGCCATGCCAAGTACGATGTATTTGAGAATGGCTGACTTCTCCAGACGGCCTCGTGACGCGATTCTCTTCATCTCGAATACATATTCTTCGAAATCTTCCTGAGGCATATTGTGGATATCCACAGCATCATCATTCGTTGGAAAGTTCACGGAGAGGTCGTCGAGGAACTCTTCAAGAGACTCATGTAATGACCCCTCACTCCATAACTTAGCAGCTCCAGCAAGCCTAGTTGTAGCAGCCATTAGCAAGAGTTTGTCATCCAGCTGATAAATTCGGCGGAGGTCCCTCACTCTTCTGATCCACGCCGATAACGAATTGCCTGACCTACTACTTGGGTTGAATTCCTGAATCATCTCCGTAATGTCCCGTACCATGAAGTGACTCCTTGAGGCGTTCCCAACTTCTCTCGTCTCGATCGGCAACTGTGCCTTTGAGGTAGATTCCGAAGCTTCCAGTGTTTCCTGGTGTATCGTAACTGAACGCTCTGCCGCGGACTTGCGTGTTGCATCCAATTCCTGCCTCATACGCGCAATCTCCCTACGCAGCTCTTCGAGCTCAGTTCCCTCACTATCAATACTTCTGACGGTTTTCTGGCCGTCCGTCGCAGAAGCTGTCGCATCCAGCAGCCGTTTGAGTAACTCCTCCTTCAGCCCACCCTGATCCAAGCCTTGCTTCCTCACCTCTTCCCGCAGCTCATCTCGGGTCAGCTCCGCATACTCAGCTGCACGCTGTTTGTCACCTGGCATTCTAACGACTTAATCAGAACCGGCCGAATCCCGAGTCTTCTCAAAACAAAAAAAAAATCAACCCAACAAAACCGATAGCCGAACCACCGCAATGTCGTACCATCCAACGGCTCCAAACAACAATCACACAATCGTTGGCAAACCAAATCGTACAATAGTACAGTAGCACCAAAGCACAAGAAAAATAATAGAAAAAAAAATCAGTAGCTACTCAGTCGATTCTCCTCCCACCGAGTACACGAAAAAAAATATCCACGCTGATCACACAGCTCACTTGTTGTGTTTTTTTTTTTCTTCACTGTTGATCGTCGTTGCTATGTAACCGCGATAATCCTCACAATTAAATGGTCGATCTCGCACTCCCACTGAGCGCGAAGAAAAGAAAAAAAAAAAAAAAAAAAAACCTGATAACCACCAAGAAAACGAACGAGCAATCCTCTTTTTGCGTTGGATTTTATAATCCCACTTCTGATATGTTGGGTAAAAGAAAATAATACTCCGGCTTTTTTTTATACTTTATTTGCTCTGCTCAACAGAGAATGCCTCCCATCTGATCTAACATTTATTTATATTCCTTAAGCATTTGTTTATTATTATTTCTTCCTTTTCTTTTCTTTTTTTTTCTTCTTTTTGTTTTTCTTTCTGCGCTCACGTGCGCACGACCGCCCACCAGCAGGTCTAAGGTCTATCTCCCACTGCTGCTGAAATGCAGTCCTCTTTTCTACTCGACGACCGACTGTGATGATTGCCGCTTGTTGCGTTGTGTTGTTGGCCAGCCCAACAACACAACGCACACGGGTCGTGCCACATGGAGGTATGATGTGGCTTACACTAGAGAACAATCGAGAAAGCTTGAGAGACATCCAGCAAGCCGTCAACGATCGGTTCCAGGGCGTCGAAGATCTGAATCTTGAAAATAACCAGGAAAAGAAAATCGAGACACTGGACAAGAAGGTTCTGGAACTCGAGAAAACTATCCAGAACGTTCGGCATCAAGGAAGCGTCGTACCGGCTGCAGCATCGAATTTTACAAATTTTACTTCGACGGCACGAGTGCGTTTAACATCTTTAAGCCCCTATTTGAGACAACGGCGGAACGGAAGCAATGGGGAGAAGAAAACCGTGTGGCCGCCCTAGTAATTTCCCTTAAAGGTGAAGCAGCTGACGTTCTGCAGACCATCCCGGAGACCCAGAGAAGGAACTACACAGCCATATGGGATGCTCTTCATCGAAGATACCGCAGTGAGCACATACAGGAAATGCACAAGCTGGAGCTTAAAGGGCGCAAGCAGCGTGGAAACGAGACCATCCAACAGAATGCTGCCGACATCGAGAGGCTTTCCCATGGTGGAGAAACTAAAAATGGATTTTTTCATCCCGATGCGCAACGAAGCTTGATTCTCCTGCCGACGATATCTTTCAAGGAGACAGTTGCCAGCGCTCTCGCATGTGAAACATCGCTCTTGATATGCCGACCTTCCATCAAACTACGCGCATATCTCAAGACCAGGATAGTTCCAGAACAACAACGGCGAGTAGGAGTGGTTCATTGCCGGGTAGATGCTACATCTGCGACCAGCAGGGGTACATTGCGAGAAACTGCCGTCTGCGAAGAAATCGCCCCTCCAGCAAATTGCGGCGTAATACCAGAGCAACAACAGTGAGCAGGAGTCGCTCGTTCCCAGGGAGATGCTACATCTGCGACCAACAGGGGCAGATGGTGAGAAATTGCTGACCTCGGGCGTCCGAGGTTTTATTCGCCAAAAGGAGACCAAGCGAGAGCACGCGAATACCGGAAGGGAAGCAGTAATGCGGATGCATTAACGAGGCGACCTTGCGATGTTGAATGCAAACATTGTTCACGATCCGAAACCAAGGAATAGGTAACCGACATCCGACGTTTCCATGTGCTGCCAGAAGATTCCTGGATTGTCGAGAAGGTCGGAAGGAAGCAGCGAGAAAATGCCGATCTGGCAGTCATCATCGACTACCAAGAACGAGGTTTCCGACCAACTTGGCAGCAAATATCCCGTGAAAGCCCAATCGTGAAAGCTTACTGGGCTCAATGGCAGAGTTTGAAGCTGAAGGACGGTTGCGTATACCGCAGTTGGGAAAGTGAGGACGTAAACGAACTGCTGGTAATTCCAAAAGGACAAATCGACGAGGTCATCCGAGAATACCACGAGGGACCAAGTGGGGGCCATCTTGGTGTTAACAAGACTGTAGAAAATATTAAGAGACGTTTCTACTGGGTAAGTTGTCGGTCACAAATTTTATTCGCAGGTGGGAACAGTGTGCGGTGGCAAAGAGTCTAGTTAGGAAAACTCGAGGAAATATGCAACAATACAATGTTGGAGCACCGTTCGAACGTATCGCTATGGACATCGCAGGCCCATTCCCAACGAGCAACGCTGGAAACAAATACGCGCTGGTGGTGGTCGATTCTTTCAAAAAGTGGCCTGAGGTGTTTTGCATCCCGAACCAAGAAGCCAAAACCATTTCGGATGCGTTCGTGAACAACTGGGTTGCGCGTTATGGAGTACCAATGGAACTGCACTCGGACCAAGGAAGAAACCTCGAGTCGTCGGTGTTCAAAGAACTCTGCGACATGCTAGATATCAGAAAGACACGGACAACCCCATTACATCCACAATCTGATGGCATGGTCGAACGTTTCAGCCGGACAATGGAGGAATACTTGAAAAAAATCATCGTTGGAGATCAGAAGGACTGGGAATAACATCTTCACCTTTTCCTAATGGCATACCGTTCGGCACAGCACAATTCAACGGCAACAACACCCGCCGAAGCCATTTTTGGAACTGATCCCCGACTTCCATCGGACTTGAAGTTCGGCGTGGTACTACCGACAACTAGCGGCAGGGAAGATTTCGTAACCGAAAAGAAAGAACAGCTGAACTCTATCCATCAGTTCATCCGGGAGCGACTGAACTTGGTCAGCGATAAAATGAAGGCGCGATACGACTTGAGGGCGAATACTTCTGGATTCGAGACAGGACAATTGGTATTGCTGTACAACCCACAACGAAAAAAGGGCTTGTGCCACAAATTGCAGTCAGCCTGGGACGGGCCATATGAGTTCATCAAGAAGTTCAATGACGTGCTATACCGAATACAGCAGACGGGAAACAGACAGGCGAAATATAAGATTGTCCACGTAGAGAGGTTAGCGCCATACTACGGAGAAGGATCAATACCGCTTGTTCGAGGACGAACAAGTTTAGGAGGAGGGCAGTGTTGCGGAGACACAAACCGGCGGTTAAGTTCGAATTTCGCTGTCGAAGCTCGAAAGCTCTGGTGAGGCGGACAATAAAATGATGTCGACCGTCAACGGCGTAATGCTAATTGTCAGAGCATTCTAGAGATTTCCGAAGTTGAACTTCCGACGGCGAACATTTGAGAAGGTGGACCGAAAGCTATATAAGCGCGAACACTCGCCCTCGGCATTCATTCAGTTTTCGGCAGTGAATAGCGTGTGACAAGTCTGTATACGGTGTGTTCGGTCGATAAACGAGTGTGAAAATAAAAACTTTTGGGTAAAGGTTTCCGTGCGTAATAAAGTGTAACAATAAATAACAGTGGCGAAGTTCTCAGATAGTTGATCTGAGGAGAAATAAGAAAGGTGTGTGTTTTAATTTGAACAAAACGTAGACAATTGTAGTTTATCGCAATCCTGTGATACGAACCCTATTCGGTATTGGATTAAATTTCGTAACATTTGGTCTCAGAAGTGGGATTGCGAGTAAACGAGTTAAACGTTTATTCGAATTGTGAATTGAACTATTTAAAGTGAATTATTGCAAGAGTGAGAAAATGCTGAAATTGGCAAAATTTACCATCGATCAATTGAAAAGAGAGCTATATGCTCGAGAACTATCTACAGTGGGAAGTAAAGCCAACCTGGTAGGGAGACTGCGATCAGCGTTGGAGGAAGAAGGTGTCGACTGGGAGAATCACGAGTTCGGGGTGGAGAAGCCGTCGACATCCAGTGAGCCAGCATTGGATATGCAGCAAATTTTCGCAGCTATGAATGCTATGCTACACGAAAAACTGGAGGAAAAATCCGCTGCCGTAAGTAGAAAGCTGAAGGTAAATTCTGCTGCCGTAAGTAGAAAGTTGGAGGAAAATTCCACTTCCATAGGGCAGAAACTAGAGAAGCTGGAGACGTTAGAACAGATGCTAGTGTAAAATGAAAGAAAAATATAAAAATGCAAGTTAACACGATCGGCTATCCACCTGCCGATGAAATTAGATGCGCGCGTCGCAGGTTGTGTGGGAACGCGAAATTGCATTCTATGCATTTCATACACGCGCATCCGGTATACGGCACATCTGCGTTGGGTCTGCGTGGGAACTGCAATTCGGCAGTTTAGTTGTAAGTAGTGAAACATATTGTCAGAATAGAATCGAGTAGTCTGATTTTGATTGTGAAAGAGGACGGATGTCCTATCTGTGGAATAAACCTTGTTGTAACAATATATACATAATTGTCTTTTAACCGAGCCTGTGGTTGGCTCGGAAAACATTTTTTTTAATCAATCCGGAATTAAATGTTTTAACTGGCGCCCGAGCAGGGACCGCCCGCGTCGCGAGTGCCAAATAACAAAGGTTCAGAAACAAAAAAAATAACTAAAACAAAAAAAAAAAAATAGAACAATCGTGAACAGTAGTGAAAGTGAATAACATCAAAAATCACTAAACAACAGTGAAAGCGAATAACCGAATAACATCAAAAATCGTGAATCAATAGTGAAAGTGAATAACACTAAACTGCCAGAAGCAAATAGTGGAAAATCAAGGCTGAATAATCTGAGAAGACCCCTGTAAAAATAAATTGAGAAACGAAAAGCAAAAAGGAACCAGAGCTGAAGAAGCAGGAAGCAGAGCAGAGGAACATTCCCGATGAAGAAAAGCACCAAGGCGATGTTGGGCTGGTCCATCACTACACTACTGTAAGATAGAATAAGATTATATAATTTGAAAATTAAGATTGAGTGGTCAGAAAACTGTAGGGTAGATTAACTCATGCTCAGGTGTAGTCTCCCATGAAAAAAGGGGTCGGTTTGCTGCAAAAAAAAAAACGGAAAAAGCCATTACCGGTGGTGTTGACCTTCGCACCTTAGTATGTCGTCTGCAATTATAAACGCTAACGACTAAAACGGAAACCTGCGAACCTTCCAAACCGGAGCAACTACCCCGAAAATTTAAGGGAGCTCTCAGCGAGCATCTAGGGACTAGATACTGGCCCTATTAACAAAAAAGTAGAAAAAGAAAAAAAAAAAAAAACAACGAAAAACAAAAGAGATATATGAAATTCAAGGGTAAATCCCACATACAAAAAATTATATTATTGAAGCGAGTAATGATACAAATTTGATACCAATTTAGAGTAAATAAAAAAGGAGTAAAAGTAAATAAAAATAAAAACTGAAAAAAAAGAAAAAGAAAAGCCGAAGCTCGAACATAAACATCTCCTTAAGATTATATACCACAGATTAATTCAAAAAAGTATATACATATATACAGGTTCAGACTGACCACTTGCCTCGTTAAACGATTGTTTGGCTCATCAATTTAATATCTTTCACTAGCGTATCCTTTCCGGCAACTTCCCTTGTCGTTGTATCTGTATAATTTATTCGAAGGTCGTTCAAAGCTGTAATCTTGTTAAGTCGCTAGTTTCACTTCAGTATTTTTAAATGGACGAATTAACAAATTCGGTGACCCAGCTAACCGGCGCAATTAACACCGTGTTGGAGCGGCTGAGGGGAATAGAAGGTCGTCTCACGCAGATCGAGCTCTGCAATCCGAAGCAAGCGATTCAATCATTGAACGAACGCTTAGCTACCCTTCAAGAACGTATTCATACTGCAGAACGTTCGAACCAATCAATTGATCCACAATCCGAATATTTGGAACCACTCTGTGGACCAAGTTCCGAACAAGACCTTCGGGACATTTCAAAACTCCCTGACTCCGTCAAGAAATTGCAGGTTTTCGAAGGAAACCCGGTACAGTACGTCTCTTGGGTACACAGTGTGGAGACGGTGCTCAAGGACTACGAAATCGTCCGCAACAAACCGATTTACCGGGCAATCTTGCAACACATTAGGCAGAAGATTCGCGGCAAAGCGGACTCCGCGCTTGTGTCGTACAACATCTTCGACAGCGAATGGGTGGAAATTAAAAGAGTCCTCTCTCTGCACTATGCGGACAAGAGGGACATTCGGACCCTCGAGCACCAACTGAACCAGTTAACGCAGGGAAACTCGAGGTTGGATGATTTTTACGCCACCGTCAACCACCAGTTTTCCCTTATTATCAACAAAATAAGAGCAGAAACCTACTCGACGGACACGATTGAGGCCCTTATAGAAACCTACAGAAATCGGGCATTAGACGTCTTTGTAAGAGGATTGAACGGAGATCTTTCGAAACTTCTGGTAATACAGAAACCCAAAACGTTGCCGGAGGCATACAGTGCTTGCATTGAAATGCAAAATTTAATCTTCAGGAGTCATACGTTACATGTGCAAGCTCCTAACACCATAACATCTCCCATAGGGTACAACTTTAGGAATGACAGAGGACAACCACAAACGAGACCATTTAGTGGAAGGGGCTACCCCGCACATCGGCCGAACACATCTTGGAGTTCGGGTTATCAACGACAATACCCTCCTCCACGGCCGACTGCTCCGAAACCCCCTGTCAAGATGGAGGTAGACCGATCTGAGCAATCGAAGCATGTCAACTACATGAATCGGCCCGCTAATGCGTTTAAACGCGAATCCAACTCAGATAATTATCCCCGAAAGCAGCAGCGGCTCTTCAATATGGGGACGGCCCCCGAAGTGAGTTCAGAGGAGTCTGAATCCCATAAAACGACAGAAACTGAAAATTTTATGACAGCCGCCTCGTTTCCAGCGTACCATACATAGAGTTTGTTACGCGGGACGGGAAAATGCTTAACTTCCTCGTGGATACTGGTGCTAATAAAAACTTTATTAAAACCCATTCAGCACCGAGTCCAAATCCCGTCCAAATCCGATTTTTCGTCAATAGCCCGGCGTTCGTTCTTCCGAGTCTGGAGTCGTTCGATGGTATAATCGGTGACGACACATTGAAGCAGTTGAAGGCGAAAATAGATAGAGAAAAAAAATGAACTTGTGTTAGGATCAGATATCGTAATCCCCTTGAAGAATAAAGTAGCCGACTTCGTCAACCACTTAATCATCCCTAACAATAATGTTACCAAGGAAACCAAATCCCAACTAGATTCTGTCTGTAGGCGATTTCGTAGTCTGTTTGGTCCGGTAGGAAATGACAAAATAAAAACCAACGTAAGGGCCGAAATCCACACGACCACTAATGCACCAATCTATACAAAGAGTTACCCATATCCGGCCTGTATGAGAGAAGAGGTCGAAGAGCAAGTCAAGGAACTACTTTCCGAAAATATCATCCGACCCTCCAATAGTCCATATAACTCCCCAATCTGGGTCGTTCCAAAAAAACTGAAGCCCAACGGGGAGAAACAATACAGAATGGTTATCGACTTCAAACGACTGAATGCTGTAACTATCCCAGACACCTATCCCATCCCTGACATTAATAGCACACTCGCGAGCCTCGGAGATGCACGATTCTTTACAACGCTCGATCTGACGTCAGGATTTCATCAAATCCTGATGAAAGAAGGTGACATCCCGAAGACAGCATTTTCTACCATGAATGGTAAGTGCGAGTACTTGAGGCTTCCCTTCGGTTTGAAAAACGCTCCGGCCATTTTCCAGCGTATGATAGACGATGTCCTTAAGGAGTTGATCGGCAAGGTTTGTTACGTTTATATAGACGATATCATTATCTTCAGCAAAACCGAAGCCGATCACCTGAAGGACATAGAAACCGTCTTTTCTAAAATTCACGAAGCTGGACTTAAAATTAATCTCGAGAAAACACACTTCCTGGCTACCAGCGTTGAGTTTCTGGGTTACTTGGTTACCCCGGATGGCATTCTTCCCGACCCCAAGAAAGTCAAAGCCGTTTAAGCGATACTTCCCCCTAAAACTCTTAAGGAATTAAAAAGCTTCTTCGGCTTGACGTCCTACTATAGAAGGTTTATCAAAGACTATGCCAAAATCGCAAAGCCGCTAACAAACATGACTCGTGGGGATTTGAGTTGATTTACACTCCTGGTAAATCAAACTTAGTGGCAGACGCTCTATCGTGGCTCAAGACAGAAGTCCATCACCTATCTAGTTGCATCAACGCTCCAACCGCGGGAAATAGCGGAGGTTCCCGCACTATGACCACAAGCACACGTTCGGCGACCGACACTGCAAGTGAGGGCAGAAGTTCGAGGTCAGGCTCACACACGGGTACCGCCGAAGAAGGCCTGCGGGAAAAGTCTGTCGATGATAAGGAAACTATGACCATGCATAGCGCCGAGCAAGATGCCTCCGATCTAATACCACACGTGGAGGCGCCTATAAATGTCTTTAGGAACCAAATCATTATCAGGATCGGAATGGACCTTCGCGCCCATGAAGAACCCCATCCCGGTTATCACCGCTATTACATCTCTTGTGCAACATTGGATGCAGAAAAGCTTAAGGAACTCTTAAAGGAATACCTGAATCCAAACGTGGTAAATGGGATTAAAATTCCGGAGAATCATCTTAATATGCTTCAAAATGTGTACGTAGAGAGTTTCGCGAAATATAAAGTGCGAATGACGCAAAGAGTAGTGGAAGATGTAGCTAACGAAGAACGTAGGGCCACGATTATCGAGAAAGAACACCGAAGAGCCTACAGAGCTGCTAAGGAAAACAAGGAGCAGATACTCGAGAACTTCTACTTTCCGCAAATGATGTCCCGGGTTAAGGCCTTTGCAGCCTCATGCAACATCTGCAACGCCAACAAATACGATAGACACCCTCCGAAACCAGAATTACAGCCAACACCTCCTCAGTATCCATGCCAGATCCTGCACATGGACATAATGGAGATTCAAAACGAAAAGTTCCTGACTGTAATGGATAAATTCTCTAAGTTTTGCAAGTTTTTCCATTTGAAAGAGAAATCAGCCATATACCTAAGATCAAAGCTTGTAAGAGTCCTACATTATTTTACAGTACCAGAAATCTTAGTCACTGATAATGAAAGAAGCTTTCTCAGCCCAATCGTGATAAATCTCGTTAGGAATTTAGGTGTGAAATTATATCTTACACCATCCCAGAGAAGTGAAGTCAATGGGCAGATCGAGAGAATTCACTCCACATTTCTGGAAATTTATAGGTGTGTTAGGGCGGAAAATTCTCAACTTAATGTAAAGGATCTAGTACACGTAGCAGTCGATAAATATAATAATACGATTCATTCGGTAATAAAGCGAAAGCCTGTAGATATTTTTTTCAATAGGTCTCAGAGAATTAACTATCAGAACCTTCTTAACATCCGTTCCAAAATCAATAAAGATCTTAGGGGTATAATCAAGCGGAATATGGAAGCGCGGAATATTAGGCAGAACTTGAGAAGGAATACGCCGAAAGGATACTGCGGAGGTGATATCGTTTATGTGGCTGTGAAGGGTATAAAGGGAAAAAGTAAACCCTTGTACCGGAGAGAAGTAGTGGCCAAAGATAACCGAGTCACGATAACGACGGCAAGTGGGAAGAGAATTCACAAGGCCCACATTAAAAATTTAAAGATGAAAAGAAACGAAACAAACATATATACCTATATACCTACCTACAAATATACATATATTTAGCACAATATTTTATGATATTTTTCGTAATATTTTTCAGAATAATCATAGAGTTATAGATTGTGAATTAAATTAGTAAATTAATAAATGTCTAATTATATCCTGCCATTTACAGACTAATTCTATTGACTCCTACGCAGACCCTTCATATATTTGCTTACAAATCCCCTATCGTGACAATTAGAGAGGGGAATGCCTGGGTGACAAATGGGTATTTTAAATTAGCTCATGTCATCGACCTACATAACTATAGCGCTCTTTTGAACGATACCAAGCAATCAGTGCATAGTATCGTAAAGAATGAGGGGACACGCCTCGTTCTGAACTATCATTTAAATCAGATCGAGGACCGTATTGGCGAACTAAAGATCTCGAAGGCGAGAAGAGCTAGATCTATTAATTGGCTCGGAACCGCTTGGAAATGGTTGGCGGGCTCTCCCGACGCAACTGACTGGGACAATCTATTGGACACACAAACGACATTATTCCAGAACAATAACGAACAGTATAGAATTAACAAAAGGTTATTCGACAAGACTAGAGAAGTAACGGGCCGACTGGACCGCTACAATAACGCCGTACAAAAAGAAGAAACGGACAGACTAAGCTATGATTTACTGAACAAGATATACATACTAAAAGACGAGGTAAACGAAATAGTCAGGGCTTGCCAACTAGCTAAGAATGGTATCGTAAATAGTAATCTCCTCGATCCTGAGGAAATTAATAATTTAATGAAAATGGAAATTCTCCCTTATCAAAATATGATAGAGGCGGTGCAATATGCCCATCCTTCGGTATACAGCAATGGAACTCTTTTATTATATGTCCTTTCCATACCTAAGGTCGACCCTAGAGTATATCATTTAATAACCGCTTACGCTACAATCCATGAGGGAAAGCAAGTCGACCTAGATTTCAAGAAACTCCTCATTAGCCACGACAGTATTTACGGACTGACTGACGACTGTTTAGCTATCAGCAACGCTTCGGTGTGCAAGGAGGATGCCTTGGAAAGGGTACTCGAAGGCTCATGCCTGAGTAGACTACTCAGAGGTGGTACCGCACATTGTAACTATCAGGCAAACAATAGAGAAGTTGTCGAGCTGATCGGGGATAACACCATTTTTATTACTAACTTTAATAGCAGTCTCCTAAATAAAAATTCTTCCATTCACTTAGAGGGCAGTTATCTAATCCAACTAGACGACGAAGCAGTTGGCATCAGGAATAGAACCTACCGCAGTGGGACCACTACTATTCCACAGGCGCTTCCTCCAGTTCTCGTCAACGTCACGAGCAAACGAGTCAAGCCTAGCTTGGAATTGGTCCATGCCCTCAGCGAGGGGAACATAGAACATATTAGAATCTTGAAAAAGAATTTTAAATCATCCCTTCTTACAGAGTTGTTCGTGATTATCATCATAGCAGTTGCCATTCTTCTAATAGCAAGCAAAATCTATGGCGGGATAAATGTTCCACAACTTCGCATACCTCTCAATCCAAGACCTACCCCACGTTTCAAGCAAGAGCCACCTAGAGAAGTCAATGACACCAGCCAAAGGACGCAGATGTTTGAAGGGGCGGCAGTTAACACGATCGGCTATCCACCTGCCGATGAAATTAGATGCGCGCGTCGCAGGTTGTGTGGGAACGCGAAATTGCATTCTATGCATTTCATACACGCGCATCCGGTATACGGCATATCTGCGTTGGGTCTGCGTGGGAACTGCAATTCGGCAGTTTAGTTGTAAGTAGTGAAATGTATTGTCAGAATAGAATCGAGTAGTCTGATTTTGTTTGTGAAAGAGGACGGATGTCCTATCTGTGGAATAAACCTTGTTGTAACAATATATACATAATTGTCTTTTAATCGAGCCTGTGGTTGGCTCGGAAAACATTTTTTTTAATCAATCCGGAATTAAATGTTTTAACTTGCAGAATATTCTTTTTCTATTTCTATTTATTTATTCTTATTTTTTTCTTGTTGTTGTTCCTTGTTAAACATATTTAATTTTTCTTTCATTAATTTCCTTTGTTTTAATTCATTTATTTTATTTTAGTTAATTTATTAAATTCCATTTCATTTTTTCTCTATTTTAATTTTATTTATTCATATTCCTTAATCATTTGTTTATTATTAGGTGTTTTTTATTATGCATCCGTATCAGTATCCGGATCATGGGCAAAATAAAACAGTCCGGATCATTGAGTAGCGGATCAACGAGTAGCGTTCTTGACATTTCGTTCTGTCAAGGATCTGACACTTGAAAACGAAATAAACAAATTGAAAATCGAAGCAGCTGCTATTTAAATTGAAGTGTGGAATTGCCATGACAAAGAAAATTTTTCTTTTCATAAAAATTTGATACGATTGATTCAATGCTGATGATGATAATTTTTATCGATATACACTATTTAGGGGTAATATATCTCCAATTCACTCAAGGGTTTTACAAATTTAAATTAATACACACATTTTATAGTGTTATGAGTGCAATTAGTTCATACTAAAGGGAAAACTTTTTAATCAAATCAGGGTCACAATTTCATATGTTCATCAGGCAATGACCTTCCTAATTTTAATGCGAACCCAACGGGAAATAGTGTGAACTAATTTTCGGATCACAAAAATTTATCCAGATAAAATTTGGATCACGTGTTGTTATTGTAATGTATGTAAATCGTGATCCGGATACTGATACGGATGCATAATAAAAAACACCTATTATGTTTTTCTTTTCTTTCTTTTTCTTCCTTTTGTTTTTCTTTCTGCGCTCACGTGCACACGACCGCTCACCAGCAAGTCTAAAGTCTTTCTCCCACTGCTGCTGAAATGCAGTCCTCTTTTATACTCGACGACCGACTGTGATGATAGCCGCCTACTGCCAGCCCAACAACACAACGCACATGGGTCGTGTCGTCCGATGGTGGTATGATGTGGCTTACAACTCGACCATCCTGACGTCGGGCGCGTCCGCGCGAACGTTTGGACTTTCGGATGGATTGGATCTGATGACGGTTCGCGAGTTACGTACTTGCATGGCTGTACTCATATATTATGACATTGCTGGCATTGGTGTACCTGCGTGGCTTGTTTACAAGTTAAACATGGACCAAGCCAAGCCATGCGTGGGTTGTTTACAGGTTGAACATGAACCAAGCCAAGCCAGGTGCAAGAGAGTACGGTACTTGCGTACGGTAACTCCGTTGCTTATACTAAAACCCAAGCCAAGCCGTTGTTACTAGCCGTGGTGAGCTTATGTTTACACCAAAGTGAAGCGTTAACTTGATATTTTTAGTATAAGCTAAGACTATGATCGGTCATTCTGTGCCGGGCAGTCCACGAGATACCATCGTAAAAAATAAAATATAGTTTAACCAAGCTATACGTGTTTTAATTATAATCTTTTTATAAGTAGTCATATGTAGTTATAAAAAGATTATAATTAAAAAAAGTCTGGCTTTTTTGTGCTTTTTGGTTGTTGGCCAACCCAACAACACAACGCACACGGGTCGTGTCGTCCGATGGTGGTATGATGTCGCTTACACTAGAGAACAATCATGGGTGATTGAGAGAAGCTCGCCTTAGGTCCTTCATGGGCTGTAACGCCGTAAAATATCGAGATGTTCTTTAATGGATTGCGTCGCAATTAGAATGTCGTCTAAGTAGGTAAGTATTTTACCCTTTGAGACAAGATTTCCGAAGACATGCTTCATAAATCTTTCGAACACAGAAGGGGCGTTCTTAAGCCCAAACGGCATCCATGTATATTCAAATTGCCCTAGCGGCGTTATAAAAGAAGCAAACTTCATCGATTCATCCGTCAACTGGACGTGATGAAAGCCATTCTTAAGATCAAATGTAGTGAAAAATAGTTTATCCCGAAGTCGATCAAGGTGATCTTCTATGAGGGGTGGTTAATCCGTGAGCCTTTTCACGGATGGTGGAGAATGGACTGTATGTGATTGTAATTGATTGTGCTAATGGATGTCCGAGTGAATGTCCAAATGGCTGTGCTAATGAATGCGCCAATGTGTTGGCGAATCCAATGTGCGAATCAAATGCTATAAATGTGTGAATCAAATGTGCAAAAAATATGCGATAAATGTGTATTAAAAATGACCGCGGAAAAAATAACCAAATAAAAACAATGCAAATCACTTTAATCTAGAAATTCTCTTTGATACACGAGTTAATGGATACCTTGCAACTATAACTATTTAATGACAATGACATGAGTATATATAGCGTGGAATGTATGAATGTAGTAGTTAATGTATGTAATATTAATATGTAGTAGCATGAATGTAGTATGTGTATAATGAGAAAAGAATTAGAAATTACAATTATACAATAACAAAAGAGAATTCAACTGTTAATTTTCAACATTCTCGGGGGGGCGAGATTGAACTTCAAGAGGATAAAGCAACTGAATTGGCCTTCTGTACAGCTTCCCATCTGCTAATCGGACTTGACAAGATCTGATCTTTGAATCCCTTCCTTGGTACACCTGATCCACGATTGCCATTTTCCAGTTGATCCGTGGTGTTGCTTGGTCGAAAACGAGAACAACATCTCCTTGTTTTAGATTATACACAGATCCCCTCGTGGGCGAATTATGGAAAGAGCGCAATAGCTGAAGGTATTCTGATTGCCACCTTCTCTTTAGCTTGGTTGTATATCTCATTTGATGTTTCCAAACATTTCGAAGTGAGTCTGCATCGGGTTCTCGACATGTCGATGCTACGAAATTCCATCCTCGGGATGCAGTTAAGAAATCGGTTGGTGTCAAGGCAGACAAGTCCAAAGGGTCAGCGCTCATATATGTCAGCGGACGGTCGTTGACTACCTTTTCGGTTTCTGTAACGATTGTTCTAAGCTGTTCAAAATTAAGTTTTGCCTTACCAATGGTAACTTTCATTAAGTTCTTCATTGTTCGGATGAGCCTCTCCCAAAACCCACCCCACCAAGGGGCACGTTCCACAATGAATTGCCATTGTATCTTTCTTCTTGAAAGAAAGCCCTGAATGACCTCTTCCTCCCAAAAGCAGTCAGGGCTACGAAGTTCCAATGCAGCTTTACGGAAAGTACGAGCGTTGTCGGAAATTATCATCGATGGAACGCCTCGCCTGCCGATGAAACGCCGAAGAGCCATCAAAAAATGTTCTGTAGATAGCCCTTTCGTTATTTCAAGGTGTACCGCGCGTACAGCAGAGCACGTGAAAATTGCGATGTAAACCTTGGCCGGGTTATTGATGTCATCATAACAATAGAGCGGGCCAGCGAAATCAACACCCACATTGTCGAACGGACGCGAAAGGGATATTCTCTCAGATGGTAATGGAGCAAATGGCTGAGACGCTGGTAGACCCCAAAGTTTCTTGCATACAAAACACCTTTTGATTCGTCTCTTAATGGCCTGACGTCCTCGGATTATCCAAAACCGTTCGCGTAGCTTCGACAGGACAGTATTCACACCAGCATGTAGGTTTCGTTGATGATACTCGTCAATCAGAAGATCGAGGAAATGTGAGTATGCTGGGAGGATGATAGGATGTCTTAATTCCATTGGCTCGCCCAGTGACTGCAGGCGCCCTCCCAACCTTATAATGTTAAACTTGTCCAAGAAGGGCGACAACTCGAAAATTTTTGATGACGTCGACAGAGATTTGCCCTTTCGTAAGAGACTAATTTCATTAGCAAAATATTGTTTTTGAATGTACCTTACCCAATGGTTTTCAGCTTGTTGGATTTCGGTAGCACATAGTGGTGGTACATCGGAAAACGACAATATGGTTTCTGGTTTTTGCTTTCTTCGAACAGAGCGTATGTATCGGAGAACGAAGGCAGTGACTCTCATAAGACGAACCCAGGTACTGTAATCGTTGTAGCTCAAAAGTGGTTCTTCAATTAAGTCAGATGGTTGTATAGATTCTGCCAACAGTAGTGTGGAGTTTTCGGGAACAGCTGTAACTTTCTGAGTCCAATAAGCGTCACTGTTTGCAAGCCAGCTAGGACCGTGAGCCCACAAATCGGAATTTAGTAAAACGTTGCCATTCACGCCTCGTGTGAGAAGATCCGCGGGATTTTCTTTTCCTCGACAGTGGCTCCATTGTGAAACTGCAGTGAGTCGTCGTATCTCATCAACTCGATTTTGAACATAGGGCTGCCATCTTTTCACCTCTCCCTGAATCCAGTTCAAGGTAATCTTCGAATCTGTCCAGAGAAAGTATTTGTCAGTAGAAAGCTTTAGACACCTCTTCAGGTATGAATGAAGACGAGCAGCTATAAGAGCGGCTGTAAGCTCCAACTTCGGTAGTGTCAGCTCACTGGAATTATCCATCTTCAAAGGAGCAACACGATTTTTGGCACACAAAAACGAAACTTGGACTTTCCCCATCTTGGAAATACTTTTTATGAAAGCTACCGAACCATAGGCTTTCGTGCTGGCATCCGCAAATATGTGGATCTCAAATGTTCCTTTGCTTAATGCGACAGAAGTAGCAGCTCTCGGAAAATGCATGTCTTTAAGTTCAATGATCCCTTTCACGCAATCGTCCCATTCTTCAAGAAGATCTCCATCGAAAATTACATCCCAGGGCACTTTGTTCTTCCACAATTTCTGGAAAAGAATTTTTAATTTGACGATTATGGGACCGAGAATACCTATTGGGCCAAACATCCTTGCAATAGCCTGTAGAACATTACGTTTGGTTCCTTTTGCTGATTTTGAAAGAACTTCTAGAACGGATTCCATCGGCACAGCCATTTCATCACTAAAAGTGAACCAAGAAAGGCCCAACACTTTTTGCACAGATGGAACGGTGTTGCTACTCATCGCATTTCGAATCAGTTGGCTACTTGAATTCCACTTGTGTAGATTCATTGAAGCTCGCTTTAGGATGCTAACAGCTTCGGAACAAATTTTACCTCCCTCTTGCTCACAATCTGTGCTCATAACCACGTCATCCATATATATACTCTCCAAAAGTATAGAACAAGTGGACGGAAAGTTCTTGGATTCAAGTTGGAGGTGATGCTTGATCGTCGCACACAGCAAAAATGGGCTGCAATTCACACCAAACGTAACTCTGGTCATCCTGTATTCGTTGAACTTTGGTCTGTCAGTGGCAGTGGTTAATTTGCTCCCAAACCACATAAAGCGATGGCTATCGCGGTCGTCCTCGTATAGAGATATCTGGAGGAAGGCTTTCTCGATATCTGCCACGATGCCATGAAGACCTAGGCGGAAGTTTAGAATAATCTTCAAAACATCTGGCAGCAAGTTGGCGCCTGTCCAGAGATGATCGTTAAGGGAACCAGTTCCATCAACGTGTGCCGATGCGTCAAAAACCACCCGAAGCTTTGTGGTACCTTCCTCCTTATACACTGGCTGATGAGGGAGGTAGTAAACGCGTTTTTGATGGAGCTTTTCACATGATAATAATGTAACTGGCTCGGCAATACCATCGCAAATTAATTTTCTGATGGCTTCATCGTAGCTCAGCAACTTTGATGGATCTCTTGACAGTCGGCGAATAAGAGAATTCAAACGCTGCAAAGCCAGCCCTTTGTTGTCTTGCAAAACGGAATCATATGACTTCCATGGCAGTTTTGCGACGTAGCGAGAATCTTCTCTGCTGATGCACTTCTCGGTCAGCTTTTCGGTAAGAAAGGTGTTCTCATCTTCGTTATTTCTTATACCGATCGCTTCTAACGCCCAGAATTGGGTGAAGTCTTCTGATTTTGTTGTCGTTGTCAGATTAATAAGGCATCTGGAAGAGGAACAAGAACCTTTAGAGCATGAATTATACTTGTCACTTACAATGTGGAGGCCTTGTAATGTCCATCCAAACACAGTATGTACTGCTCTTAGTCGCTTGGAAAGCTGACGTTGCTTTCCCGTCACAATGCTCCAATAAAAATCGGAACCAACAAGAAGACTGAGTCCCTCTTCTATCTCCATATCACTATGCAGGACGTCCGACAGCTGAATTCCTTCAAAAAGCGGGCACTCGGATTCTGGAACTGTCAACACGTCGACGCAAATTTCCGGCACTACAATTGCCTCCAAGGTAACTTGTTTTTTCGGATTCAGAAGGCTTTTTAAATTTACGATTACTTTATCGAATTTTTCTGAGGGCTTAGCCTCTTTACATCCAAATGGTATAACTGATAAATCGACTGTGCCTCGCGATCTCAAATGTAAGCTTTTTACAACACTTTCACGAATGTATGTGTTTTGGCTACCACCGTCTATAATAGCACGAATACCAATGCTTTTTGTTTGTGAAACAGCCACACATCTAAATGTTTTCAAGAGAATGTTCTCAGTTAAGTTATGTGCACACAAATTTAAAGCTTTGACTTTGTCCTCACTCTCTTTCGGTATATTCTTTTTTGTATATGTAGGATCACACATTGATGACATATGCCTGCCTTTGCATTTGTTACAAGAGAGAAATTTACCGCTTCTGCACTTTTTAGCGGAATGGCCAGTTCTGGCACAACGAAAACATCTGCCGCTGTTACGTAGAATTTGTCTCTTTTCTGTGACCGATATACTGCTGCTGTCACAGTCTTTCATTGTATGAGTGTTTGATTTGCAAAAGATGCATGCAGCATCGGCTGGACTGATTGTCACCAAACTGGAGGCGGTCGATTGGGCAACGGTTCTGATCTTGGAACTAGTGTTGGTGTGGGTAACGCCACTCTTTTCTAGGGATTCAACTTCTCGTTTTAGGAATCGAAGAATGTCTTTAACTTGATCTCCGCCTGTTTGAGAGAGAACCGATCCGTTATCTGTAGCCGAAGAAGTTTCAGCAGCCTCATCTTCCTTCACCTCGCTCTCCGTTTTTCTATGGTACTCAATGCGAAGAGCTGTTGGAAGACATCGAAGCAATATGGATCGTAGCATGACGTAATAATTACTTGTTGGCACCTGTAATGCTGTCAGCGAGCGAGTGCATGAAACAACAACCGCATAAAGATTTCGTAACCCAGGGGTATCGTTATGGTCACGAACTGGAGTCAGGCTTACCAACTGTTGAATATGCTTGTCAATGAGCTTTTCCGCGCATCCATATTGCTCCTGAAGGAGTCCAACAGCCGCTTCATAGCACTTTACCGATGGTGTAAAACCAGCGATAGATTTCTTTGCGTCGCCTATGAGAACGGATTCTAGGTAATTAAATTTTTCAGGAGCCGATAAATTTGTGTTTTCGTGGACGGCACTACGAAATTGTTCCCAAAAGGGCAACCAATCACTGAAATTTCCATCAAATCGTTTTAGTGGTAATTTTGGAAGCTTAAATCCACTGTTCTTTTGGACAGAGTTGATGGGAAGATCTGCTGTTTCATTAGGAAGAACCGTATTGAGTTTATTATTAAGCCTCTGCAACCTTGTATTTAACCGTGCAAGTGCGTTTAAAGCCAGGTCCTGGTACTCGACGACTTTCAGCGATTCGTCTTCCTTTAGAAGGCCTTTCTGCTTTATTTCTTCATTGATCGCTTTGAGGTTTTCGTTAACGGATGTTAATCTTTGAACATATGAAACCAGTTCCTCCTCAATATCACCAAATTTAGGCTCGTTCGCCTCGTTAATACAGGAGCTATCATCTTTAAGAAATTCGAGCGCTGCATTCACGATTTTGGTCACTTGACCTCTATAAGCCGCACGTGTTGATAGCTCCATGTTTCTTAAAGTCGCGATCCGAATACAAAGGAATTTCTAGATATTAAGATTTTTTTTTTCGATTAGAGTGTCCCGGGTTTCGGCACCAATATTAAAAATGACCGCGGAAAAAATAACCAAATAAAAACAATGCAAATCACTTTAATCTAGAAATTCTCTTTGATACACGAGTTAATGGATACCTTGCAACTATAACTATTTAATGACAATGACATGAGTATATATAGCGTGGAATGTATGAATGTAGTAGTTAATGTATGTAATATTAATATGTAGTAGCATGAATGTAGTATGTGTATAATGAGAAAAGAATTAGAAATTACAATTATACAATAACAAAAGAGAATTCAACTGTTAATTTTCAACAATGTGTGAATCAAATGTGCGAAAAATATGCGATAAATGTACGAATAAAATGTGCGAAATTTATGCGATTAGAAGTGAAAAGAGTGAATGAAAACTACCGAATACAATTTAAATAATTTATTCTTGGTTACTTCCTTTTGCTTCGAGAGCAGGGATAAAGAATGAGATACCAAACTTTGGTACGTCTGCCCGTTGATCCCCGCAGGGGTTGGTTGTTGCTTTTGTAATTAAAGCGGCCCCTAGACACCTAATAATATTGTGCAATATTTGATATTGCACAATATTATTGTTCGTCTGTAGATAACATTGCAAGATTGTGCGATACATTGCGGAAAATCAAAACGCTTTTGACTTTTAATACAAATATGAGGGGTCAACTAAATTATTGGGAAAAATATTGAACCGTCTGGGGCAGCAAGCCACTAAAATTGTGCAATATTTTGCACAATAATATTGAGCGTCTAGAGGCCGCTTTAAAAACGACGCTTTTGACTTAAGAGTCAAGACGTCGGAACAAGTCAAGACGCCGTCAAATCGAAACTAGTTTGTAGGGGCTAGTTGTCAAAATGCCTGTCAAAGCCATCGAGATTGCCATCTTGTTAATTTATCTATGGGCAGAACAGGCGAAGCAATTCGAAATGTATTCATTGCAATTCTGACTCTCGAACCGTTTGCTCGATTTTGTGAGCAAACGGTAGCCTCCTAGATGTACGCCGAAATGGGATATGTTTAAACAAAGTTATCTCCATTTTAAAATTTGATTGCGACAAACGATCATTTGGTTGCAGATAAGCAGGCCTAACTATCTCTTTAATTTGATCCTTCACGTTTTCAGACAAACTATTATTAATGTTTAATTGAGACTACTAACAAATAAATTTTTATAATAGAATTTTCAAACCAAATTCGGTTGTTGATACTTCCTATTCCCTGGAGTGGGCTATTGTTAGCTCTGCAATAAGTCTGGTTCGTCTTCTCGAGTTTTGACGATAGGATTGTTGGCAAATACTGTTCCGGCACAAAACTTATTGGGCTCCCAGAATCCAGCAGCGTCGATAATGTCAGGGATTTCTTTTTTATTTTTAGGGACTCGCGTAGGTTCAAGAGTTTTTATATTCTCTTATGATGTGTAACAACACACAACCTGAACGGAGTGCAGTGGTTTGGGTCGTTGATGTTCGTTCACTACTCTCAGGAGTGGTTGTCCTAGATAGGACGAGAGCCGACCAAATAAATTCCGCGTTGGTTATAGTCCGTACTAATTCGTTCGAACACTTTAGTATTGCATACGCAGAGGATGAATTTCAGTTGACCATATGTCAACTGAGTGTTATGCCTGCAGCAGTACATCTGGTAACTTTCGATTCACAACTGCGTGCATACTTTTTGTCCGTATAGGAACTACTTTTTTCGTGGCTATGAAGCGAATTTAAACTATAGACCTTCCGCTCGGCGGTCGATGATGTTAACCACTGCACCACGGCCTCCATATGTCCATATGTTGGTTTATCCATTCGTAACGAATACAGCACTCGAAATCGTTCTTCGGACCATCCTCAACTCCTGGTAGCAAAGTGTTTTTCAAAGGATTTCGATTGATTCCTTCAGTGACTACCGTGGTATTAACTTTTTGGTTTTCTTGAAGCGTCATGACTCGGATTTTGCTGTCGCAATTAGGAGATATGTGACCATATTTTCCACATTTAAAACAGGTGACGTCCTTTTTGTGGTCCTTATTGTTGGGGTCAGAGCGTTTAGCAGCAGTACTACGAGGATTTTGGGAAACAGTAGGATTAACTCTTGCCGCTTTATCGATGTTATGCTCCCAGTGATTGTTCTTAAGTTTCTCGTACTTCCGCAACGCTTCTTTTAATTCCACAAGGCAGTTAGCATTCTTTCTTCCTTGACGGCGTTACAGCCCATGAAGGACCAGAGCCAAGCTTCTCTCAATCACCCATGTTGTGTGTGATTCATTTTTCGCACAGGTGAAAGGGACCTACAGTTTTTAATGCCGATTCCGAACGGCGTGAGTCGAGAAGCCTTTTCATGGCAAGTTTACTACGGGGGGTTTTGCCAGTACCCTGCCGAGGAGGAACGTCGCGAGATAAACATTCGATGGCGTTGGTGTTATCGGGATCCGAACTCGCTCATCGTGCTCATCGACGTCTTTGAAGTTATAAATTGAAGTCGACCTGGCAACAGATTGAATTTCTTCGTCTTGCAATTCCCGCAATTTCTGCTTTAGCTGTAGAATTTCTTCTTTCTTTCTGCATATTCGTTGAAGTTTTTCATCTCCTCATTAATTTGCACCTCATCCTCACTGTCTTCATCAGGCACGTCGTTATCTGGTGTTGAGTCGTCAGCACACTGATCTCTGGTGGCTGAAGAATACTCGTTGATCAACTTGGTAAAGTCCGCATCCGAAAAATCCTGAACTGCTTCTTCAAATCGGATTCTAAGTTCTGCTTTCGTGCCGGTAGTAGGAAACTTTAGTGATCGGAGAATGGTTCGGAGTCTGTATACAGTCGAAGTCGCCAGAAAGTCTGTCCACTTTTCCGACATTATTAAAGTTTTACTAGCACTCCACGAAACTACCCTTGAATTGAACCGCGAAATCAGATTTAAAAGGTCACGCGTCTGTACAGTAGATTCATTAACCGAATTCCACTTCTGAAATTGTAGTGGTGAATGGAGATGGGCTTAGGAAAAAGAGACTTGTTTATCAGGCGGAGCTGTCTTTATTAAGTAATGAAGAGAGAGTTAAAACTAAATTCTGCCTCTATCGATCACCTGGACAGATGGTCCGAGTATAGATCAATTTTAGAAGCTAGATGTCAGTGGCTGGATGTTCTAAACTACTTTTTCGCACAGGGTGCTTGTTGCCGTTTTATCCACTGGCGGTGGATGGGACGTCAATTTGTTGCCGTTTTATCCACTGGCGTGGGTGGGACGTCGGAACTTCTGGATCGCAAAGAATTAACTCTGTTTTTTTTACGTTGTACATACGTGGTATGTACGTATCGTGGTTGTATGGTTTATTCTCTAAATATACAATATATTAAATACAATTTTGTAGGTAATGGCGACTTACTTCTATTTAGCAACCCGTCCGGCTGCAGGTCCGATTCCGAAGGCGTCCTCTCTTGTTTTGCCACATTCTACTCGGCTAATTTAGCATATACCGATGTTCGATCAAAATTCGAAATTCGGTTTGGGCGCTTTCGAAATCGGACCTACACCGCGGTTACATTTAATTTGGTTTATATTTATTTCATTACATTCCACCCCCCCGTGAGGCGCTCCAGTGTCACCAAAGCCTCACCAATATCCAGCACAGCAATTTTGACAGCAGGCCTGCGAAAGACTCCAGTCGCGGTTTTGATCTCAGCTGAGCGAACCTGACCGTCCCGCCCAGAGAACACTTTCATTACTCGTCCACGTATCCACTGGCTTCTAGGAATATCGGCATCGCAAACCAGGCACAAGTTCCCGACCTTGAGTGGTTCTACTCGCTGGAACCACTTACTCCTTCTAGTCAGGACTGGCAAATACTCCTGGATCCACCTCTTCCAGAAAAGATCCTTAAGTTGCTGGCTGATGAGCCACTGCTTCCGGGGGCAAAGAGCTCTTTGGTCAATATGGCCTGGCGTTTGCGTCGAGTTGGTGACCCCTAACAAAAAATGATTAGGTGTTAATGGCTCCTCATCTTCAGTTGACAGTGGCAAGTAAGTAAGTGGACGACTGTTAATGATGTTCTTTGCTTCTTTCTTTGCTTTGCGCTGCAGAGTGCGCGTTTCCATTTTTGGTGCTATTTCAACTATAGAACACGATATAACTCTTTTTATTGACTGGACAAGTCTCTCCCAGCAGCCACCAGCGTGCGGATTCAACGGGCAGTTGAACGACCATTCGATTCCTTTGGACGAAAGTTCGGCCTTGATAGCGTCGTTATCGAAAATATCAGCGCTCAGTAGTTCCCCTTTGGGACCGATGAAGTTGCGCTTAGGGATCCCTCGTCGATTAATAAAGCTGCGAATGTACAGCACGCATGCATCTGCAGACAAATCTCTGGCGATTTCCACATGCACGGCTCGCATAGTCATGCACGTTAAGAGAGCAATCCACCTTTTCTCCCTGTGGCGTCGAACGGTAATATGCACTGGTCCGAAATAGTCGACCCCCGTGTAGGTAACGGGCCTTACAAATGGCGTCAGGCGGTCTTCCGGCAGCTGTCCCATCAACGGTGGTTGCGGCCGAGTGGCTGGGATTCAGCAATACATGCAATCACTTTTGGCTTTTCTGACGGCACTGCGTAGACTTGGCACCCAAAAGCGCAGTCGCACTTCATTGGCTATGGTGTCATTATTTTGGTGACGTCAACGGCGATGGAAATATTCTACAATCAATTTAGTCAGGCAGTGATCCTTTGACAAGATAATCGGACGTCTGGCGGCTAACGGTATAGTTGTGGCGGCATCTATCCGTCCATAGATTAGAAGCAGTCCAGCTTCGTCAACGTATGGAGTTAACTTGAATATGCAACTATTCTTTTCGACCGGTAAATCACGCTTTAATCGGCTGGTTTCGTTCATAAACGTATCATTTTGTGCTTGGCGGCATAATACTAACTCAGCGGCTTGAATTTCTGCAGCAGACAGTTCACCCTTTTCTACTGTCTTCCGTCGACATGCAATAATAAATCGAAGTAACCAGGATGTAGTTCTCAACAACCTTGGAAACCTTGAAAATCTTATTAAGTCGACAACTGAGGTACTCACCGCGTTTGCGTGAAGGAGAAATTTCGCTCGAAGTTCGTCTTCACACACTTGACTTCCAATGTCATCGGGTTGCACAGACCAATCCGTTTCAGGAAGCCGTAGGAAATCCGGGCCTCTTACCCACTTGCTTTCGACGTCTAACTTCGGAGGATATCTTGCTCTTGTCGCTTCGTCAGCTGGGTTCAGCTTGGATGGGACCCAACGCCATTGGCTTACATGGCTGCTGTCCAATATTTCGGCTATTCGAAACCCCACAAATGGCTTATGACGACAGGGCTCCGATCCAAGCCAACTGAGTACATTCCACGAGTCAGTCCAAAACGTATGGCTTTTGAATTACAAGTCATGGCACTCCACTATCGCATTGCAGAGTCTGGTTCCCAAGATGGCGGCGGACAATTCTAGTCGTGGGATTGAAATGAGCTTCTTTGGAGCACATTTAGTTTTGCCGCAGATGAATGACACACCAATACTTTTACCGAGCTGAATTCGAAGAAAGGATACCGCACTAAAGGCCTCTTCACTAACATCGACGAATATGTGAAGACATACATCCTTAGCCAACATCAGACGTGGATTGTGGCCTCTGGGCAATCTAAACTGTCCTAACGTCGAAAGTTCGGCCTTCCACAATTTCCATCGCTCGAAAATTTCTTCCGGGATCGGCTCGTCCCATCCAACACCGTATCTCCATACCGATCGTAATAACATCTTAATGTGGATGGTAAAATTAGCGATCATACCGTGTGGGTCGAAAGCAGACATAGCGATGCTCAAAAATTTTCTTTTGGTGGGACATCTGTTGTTCTCTTTAATGTCTCGTTTTACACGAGGGAACTTGCACTTGAACATAAATGCGTCTTCTCTTGAGTCCCAATACATGCCAAGAATATTCTCTATTGCTGCTTCAATATCCATGTCCACTAGCTGATCCCTCAGGTTCGTCCAGGCTCGAAACTCCTCGCAGTACTTCCATTGAGTTTGACATGCAGTTCCGCAGTTCAAAGCCACCGTCTCTATGGATAGAAATCACCGATTTAGTTACCTCTATTGCTTCCGCTATATTGTCAAAGCTGTCGACGTAATCGTCCACATAATGGTGATCTATTATGGATTTGACCGCTCGCGGATAGAAATCTGTATATCTCGAGGCGTTAATGTTTTTAACGTAGTTTGCTGTGCATGGCGAACAGCGAGCATCAAATATCATTGCTTGCATCTGATAAATGTCGATCGGCTTTTCTTTATCTTTTCTCCAGAGGAAACGTTGTGAAACGTTGTGAATTGATCTTCTGGCTGGATAAGAAACTGATGAAACATTTCTTGTATGTCCCCGGTCACTGCGACAGGTCTTAAACTGAAGTTGAACAGGATCTTCATCAATGAAGGGTTGTCATCGGGGCCGTTCAACAGCAAAGAGTTTAAGGAGACGTCGTTGACTTTTGCTACTGCATTGAATACTAGTCTCACTTTGTTGGGCTTGTTATGATTCATCACACCAAAGTGGGGAAGGTACCAAGTTCTAGCGGTGTTCGTTTCGGCTTCGACAGTCGTCAGCTTTCTGGCGTATCCCTTTCGAACGTAGTCGTCGATGATGCTCCTATACCTAGCGGCGTACTCGGATTCCTTTCCCATTTTGGCCTCTAGGTTCCAGAATCTACGTTTTGCCATATCGAAACTGGTTGGGACCTCGAAATCATCTTTCTTCCATAATAAACCCGTCTAATAACAACCGTTAACCCTTTTTGTCGTAGCTGCTAGGATGTGTAGAGCACGCTTATCGTCGGCAGAGATGAACTGTTCTGATGGCTTTTTGACGCCGAAGTTTTCTATGCTGAGATAGTCCTCGACGACTTTATTCAGAAGACTATCCTCGTCTTGTCCACTTTGGCTGCTATGAGGGACAATGTTCTTTCTGGATTTCTCAATGACTTTTGTCGACGTTCTCCCATACACGACCCATCCTAGTCTCGTCTCGCAAATGATTGGCCCAACTTCCTTGGACTAGAGTGTACGAATTGGTGCTCCTAAAATGCTGTTATCGAGCCCGATTAGGATCTGTGGCTTTGCATTCTTGTACTCGGCTAGTGCAATTGTTCCTAAGTTGCGGTAGCGTCGCTGTAGATCGGCTTGAGTGACTGTTTGAGCTGCCAGATTTAATTCGTTCACCGTTTGTATGTCCTGCATCCTGTATCGCTTGGCCCCATCTACGTCTGAACTTATCTCGGCATCCACGATGAAAGATTGCGCCGTGATCGTCTCTTTACTGAACCACTGGAGGTTCAAATTCTTGGCACTGCCGCTGAGGCGCAATTGCTTGGCTAAGTCCGCACTCATAATGGTTACAGAAGAACCTTCATCGAGTGCATATGTTCTTAGAACAACCCCTTTACCATAGAGTCTTACCGGTAGGACACGATAAATAATTCTAGCATCCGCTTGTGCGTGGCAGCTGAGGATAGGCTTCATGGCTCCGCCGTCTTCTATAGCCACTGTGGACACAATCGCCTTCCGTGTTTCATGCAGAGATGGATGATGCATTCTCTCACAACCATCTATGTCGCACGTCTTTCTACACCTGCAAGAGCGAAGACTATGACCATATTTGAGGCAGGAGAAGCATAACCAGTTCCTCTTTACAAAGTTTGGTCTGGCTGTTGCATTCAGTCTGTTATAAGCATGGCAGTCGGCTACCGAATGCTGCTTGTCTTCACAATGGCGGCATTTGTTGTCAATAGAAGCGGCTTGAACCTGTTGTGCATGGAAAATCTTCTTCGGCTTCGGTTTCGGTTCTAGCTGGGCGTACGGCGTTAACGAGTTCTCTGTGACTATGCACACCAATCTGGCAACTTCTGTTACCCACTCACCAAAATGTCTAACTGTAGGATAAGGTCGAATACCTATGCTCCTTTGTGCCCACTCAAGTCGTTTGCTCATTGGCAGTTTTTCCACTAGCTCGTCGACGAGTGTTGGGTTGGCCAGATGTTGGTGTAAGCCGCTTGCTTCCAAGAACGTGAACAGCAGGGATAAAGAATGAGATACCAATCTTTTGGCTTTGACAGGCATTTTGACAACTAGCCCCTACAAACGCGTTGCGGTTTGACGGCGTCTTGACTATGTCATTCTGCCTTGTTCCGACGTCTTGACTCTAAGTCAAAAGCATCGTCTTAAAAGCGGCCTCTAGACGCTCAATGTTATTGTGCGAAATATTGCACAATTTTATTGGCTTGCTGCCCCAGACGGTTCAATATTTTTCCCAATAATTTAGTTGACCGGTCATATCTGTATTAAAAGTCAAAAGCGTTTCGATTTTCCGCAATATGTCGCACAATCTTGCAATATTATCTACAGACGAACAATAATATTGTGCAATATCAAATATTGCACAATATTATTAGGCGTCTAGGGGCCGCTTTAATTACAAAAGCAACAACCAAGCTCTGCGGGGATCAACGGGCAGACGTACGAAAGTTTGGTATCTCATTCTTTATTCCTGGTGGACAGGTTCTGCACTCTTGTCGCAAATGCTATTAACTTCTCCAAATTTTCTTCCAAAATTTGTGGAATCTCCCTGACCTTTAGTAACTGGCTTCGCAACAAACATTCGGGGCGACCAAAACGGAACTCAAGTGCTCCTAAAACTTGATCCACGTTGGCTGGGTGGAAAAGTAATGACTCAACAATCTCTCGTGCTTCTCCTTTTAAACATCTTTGCAGTCGAAACATATTTTCGACACTGGAGTAGTTGAACATTGCAGAGGACTCTCGATATGCAGTGGCGAACATTGGCCACTCCTCAGATTTTCCATTAAACTCAGGCAAATCGTGCAGTTTACCACCATGGTTTATTTGTTGAGAGGGATGGCTTGGCGTGCCGAACTGTGCCGTGGCAAATGAAGGTGGAGGCACATACTGTTGGATACTTGACTGAAATGTGCTTAACGGCGGCAAAAACCTTGAGGCCCTGTCTGCATATGTCGAGCTACTTACTGCGCTTGTCGTAGGTACAAACTGTGACGACGGAAAAATCGACGAAGCACTTGTATATGGATAACTCTGCAAAAATCCAGCACTCGTATATATAGCGGGCATACTTTCCATAGTTGTTGTATTGGAGTGTATTGTTGGCATGTTGATTCCCGATGTAGTTGTCGATCCCGTTGAAGTCGTTGATCCCGTTGAAGCGGTCGGTCCCGTTGTTACTATGGTTAACGTGGGCGAAGAATTTTGCCGTCCGTTCAGTATTTCTTGCAAACTGGCGGTGGCTACTTCCAATTGTGAACGTAGTTCGCTGATTTGCTTGAGAATATCTTCCATCCTCTCGTCTGCTGGCTGCTGCTCCATATGGGAAGTTGTCTCTTTCATCGTGCTGTTGTTGTCACTCTCTACCAAATCGCTGTCGACAAACCCTATCAGCGACTTTCCCGCCTTGATGCGTGGGCTTCGCCCTGGTTGCTTGCTGTTTGGCATGAGTGTTACACACAAAATGGCGTATCCCAGATGGCGTGTTTCTCGGGCGATATTTTGCGGCGATGTCAACCCCGAAAACTGAAATTTGTTGCTGGCTGCAACAGAAAGTTTTTTTTTATATGTGATGGCGGCTTCTTTACTCATAAATAGAAAGATTAAAATTTGTTGTCGTTTTATCGACTGGCGTGGATGGGACGTCGGAACTTCTGGATCGCAAAGAATCAACTCTGTTTTTTGTACGTTGTACATACGTGGTATGTACGTATCGTGTTTGTATGGTATATTCACTAAATATACAATACATATATTAAATACAATTTTGTAGGTAATGGCGACTTACTTCTATTTAGCAATCCGTCCGGCTGCAGGTCCGATTCCGAAGGCGTCCTCTCTTGTTTTGCCACATTCTACTCGGCTAATTTAGCATATACCGATGAGTGCGTTCGATCAAAATTCGAAACTCGGTTTGGGCGCTTTCGAAATCGGACCTACACCGCGGCTACATTTAATTTGGTTTATATTTATTTCAGTGCTTTTATACTTCTTTTAACTATTATTTGTTATATTTCTTTCGCCTACACACGTCAGCTCCCAGGATCATGTTTTCATACAATTGTTACAGAGTTTGCTCGAAGCTCTGGGCAAAACATCAACATGATAACAAGGACAACGGCCAACGCTAACGTAGTGCGTGCGAACTGGTTGCAGACCGAATGACTTTGAGCTAGATTCCCTTAGCTTTGGAATCGCAGGGGACGAAATGGCTTCTAAACCTTGTAGGCGGTTCTCTAAAAATGTAGTTAGCTCTTCGAATGTTGGAATATGGTTAGGGGATGTAAGTGACGATTCTCATTCGTTTATTATCGTAGCGCATCTGTAACAGCTCCCATGCGATGTCCAACACTTCCGTGTCATTGCCTACTAAACTGCTTTTTAAGGAATGCAGACGTTGAACGTCTGAGAGTGATTTGTCGTCGCTTACATTACTGCTGAACATGTCCTTGAATGTTAACCATTGTTTGAGCGAGCCATCGAACGTGTGCAAGGGAATTAATGGCAAAAGTAACTTTGCTGAATTAACTTGACCACTAATTGATCTACGTGACGTTTCTTCTATCTGGCTGTTAGTAGTTACAGAGAATCCGATTAGGTCATTCAACTCACCCAGAGCTTCGCAATATGCAGTTTCTATCTTCATGAACAGGTCATCAGAAAGTAGCCTTTACAACTCGACGCTATTGTTGTCATTCTCCGGTATTGCCGATATTTCCTCGTAGGCTGTTACAAACTTGGTCCATTAATCCTCCAGCAATTTACGTCTGCGCACAAAATATCCTTCTGTTTGGTTTTGCTTAGCTGTCTTCAGGGTGTTTGAAGAGAAGTTCAGAATTTATTTTGCGACGGTCTCTTTCTTAGCCAGTGCCATCGTTTTTTATTTTTCTTTTTCGACCTTAAACTCTTCCACTAATTTGGGCCGGAATTTCGCTGTTAAATAGAGCAATTTAAATGAAATTCTGATAAAAAGGAATCAGGTTTCAGGATTCCAAATTTTGGAACGTAGAAGTTCGTTCAGGAAAAAAGGGAAAGAATGTCGTTCGCATACGGTCGTTAAGCAGGAGTAGATATTTGTCTAAGATGGCAATAGCAACATCATCAGCGTAGGCAATAACATCTTGGCCTTCTATCTCTAGTTTAGTTAGTAGTTCGTTTGCATCGACGTTCCAGGGAAGAGGAGACATCCTCCCCACCCACCCTTGTGGAGTTCCTCTGGTAACCGACCGAGTGGTTGCTTGGTTTCCCCATTTCCAGAAGACATTGCGTGGTGAAAGCTTTACTATAGAGTCCTCCCACTACTATAGAGTCCTCCCCACTTACACAACCGTCAATTCGTAACCGTAACACTGCTCTCCTCCTCAACTTCTTCGTCCTCGAAAAAAAATTGATCCCTTTCCGCAGTATGGCGCTAACCTATCCAATCGGACAATCTTACACTTCGCCCATCTGCTTTCCGTTTGCTGTATTCGGTATACCACGTCATTGAATTTCTTCATGACCTCATATGACCCGTCCAAGGCTGATTGCAGAAGTTTTCGCCCTTTAGCCGTACCTCGCCTCAATCTTATCACTGACCAAGTTCAGCTCCTCCCGGATGAACTGAGCTCAGCTGCTCCTTCTTGTTGGCTACGAAGTCCACGCTGCTGCTCCTTGTCGGTAGAAACGAGACGACCTTCAAAACCGATGGAAATGGGAGATCAGTTCCAAAAAGTTCAGCTGGTATTATCGCGGTTGAATTGTGCTGCGCTGATCGATACGCCATTATGAAAAGGGGAAGATGTTCATCCCAGTCCCTCAGATCTCCAACGATACTCCTCAAGCTTCCTACGGTGATTGTTGATATCCTTCCAGATAGACAAGACAAGTCCTCCAGTGAAGTCCTCTTCGTACCCGGTTCATGAGTCTTTCTAAGGTGGCTGGCGCATTGTAAAGACTTAAGGATATCACAGAGAATTGCTGAAACTCTCCGCCGGCGGTGAACGCGGTCTTTCTCATATCTTGCTGATAAAGCTCTATTTGCCAGTATCCACTTTGCAAGTCCAGCGTCGAGAACCACTTTTCACCAGATAGTGTGTCCAAGGTGTCATCGATTCTCGGTAATGGATAGCTTCCTTTAGTCTACGTAGAATCGGGTAATTCCATCCTACTTTTTAACTATTGTCTAACTATTAACTATTGTCTATTGTTAATCGAAGCTCAAAGTTACCATACTTCATCACTTTTTGGTTGAGGTCCAATGTGAAGCCATACCTAATGATGAAGTCAACGTCAATACTGATATCATCATCACTGTCGGCAGCTATTAAATCAAGCTGCAATCCGATAGTACCCATCGTAATTTTTTTCTGGACTTTAACCTTAACTTTCGCCTTCTCCCTCGTTACTGTACATTTGTTTAATAATCAAGAAATTTGCGCGTGAGGCACAAACTTATTCGATTTCAACGTCAAGGAACAAACACGCAATACATTTACATACTTACATATATGTATCAGTGTTGGGTAGTTCCGGACATGTATAGTTCACGGAACTATGTCCTCTCTCGGACACATGTCCTCTCGTTCCGCAAATTGAACGAAAATAGTTCCATAGTTCCATTCAACCCTTATTCATCAATCACATATGTATGTACAAAACGAAGAACATGCTTCTCATACGGTATGAGTTATACCGTATGAGATGTGGCGATAAAGCTCGAACAGTTAGTGTACACTGTACAGCACACTTGAACTGAAATGAAGAAAAGAAATGAAAGAATATAATGCCCGCACCGCATTTCGTGAACGAATGTCATACATGTGTATGTATGCATTCAGGTCCGGGCATGGACATGGTTTGCTAGTTCAATATCGGTGCGAGTACGCATACAGGTTCGGACATGGACATGGTTTGCTAGATCCATATCGGTGCGATAATACATTTAGTTCCGGACATGGACATGTTTTTGCTAGTTCCATATCGGTCCGAGTATAAATTTAGTTCCGGGCATGGACATGTTTTTGCTAGTTCCATATCGGTCCGAGTATAAATTCAGTTCCGGACATGGACATGTTTTTGCTAGTTCCATATCGGTGCGAGTATACATTTAGTTCCGGACATGGGCATGTTTTTGCTAGTTCCATATCGACCCGAGTACACATTTAGTTCCGGACATGGACATGTTTTTGCAAGTTCCATATCGGTGCGGGTATGCATTCAGGTCCGGGCACGGACATGGTTTGCTAGTTCAATATCGGTGCGAGTACGCATACAGGTTCGGACATGGACAGGGTTTGCTAGTTCCATATCGGTACGATAATACATTTAGTTCTGGACATGGACATGTTTTTGCTAGTTCCATATCGGTCCGAGTATAAATTTAGTTCCGCACATGGACATGTTCTTGCTAGTTCCATATCGGCCCGAGTATAAATTCAGTTCCGGACATGGACATGTTTTTGCTAGTTCCATATCGGTGCGAGTATACATTTAGTTCCGGACATGGACATGTTTTTGCAAGTTCCATATCGGTGCGGGTATGCATTCAGGTCCGGGCACGGACATGGTTTGCTAGTTCAATATCGGTGCGAGTACGCATACAGGTTCGGACATGGACAGGGTTTGCTAGTTCCATATCGGTACGATAATACATTTAGTTCTGGACATGGACATGTTTTTGCTAGTTCCATATCGGTCCGAGTATAAATTTAGTTCCGCACATGGACATGTTCTTGCTAGTTCCATATCGGCCCGAGTATACATTTAGTTCCGGACATGGACATGTTTTTGCTAGTTCCATATCGGTGCGAGTATGCATTCAGGTCCGGGCACGGACATGGTTTGCTAGTTCAATATCGGCCCGAGTTTACATTTAGTTCCGGACATGGATATGTTTTTGCTAGTTCCATATCGGTGCGGGTATGCATTCAGGTCCGGGCACGGACATGGTTTGCTAGTTCATTGTCGGTGCGAGTACGCATACAGGTTCGGACATGGACATGAATTGCTAGTTCCATATCGGTGCGATAATACATTTAGTTCTGGACATGGACATGTTTTTGCTAGTTCCATATCGGTCCGAGTATAAATTTAGTTCCGCACGTGGACATGTTTTTGCTAGTTCCATATCGGTCCGAGTATAAATTCAGTTCCGGACATGGACATGTTTTTGCTAGATCCATATCGGTGCGAGTATACATTTAGTACCGGACATGCACATGTTTTTGCTAGATCCATATCGGCCCGAGTATACATTTAGTTCCGGATATGGACATGTTTTTGCTAGTTCCATATCGGTGCGATAATACATTTAGTTCCGGACATGGACATGTTTTTGCTAGTTCCACATCAGTGCGAGTATACATTTAGTTCCGGACATGGACATGTTTTTGCTAGTTCCATATCGGCCCGAGTATACATTTAGTTCCGGACATGGACATGTTTTTGCTAGTTCCATATCGGCCCGAGTATACATTTAGTTCTGGACATGGACATGTTTTTGCTAGTTCCATATCGGTCCGAGTATACATTTAGTTCCGGACATGCACATGGTTTTGCTAATTCCATATCGGCCCGAGTATACGTTTAGTTCTGGACATGGACATGTTTTTGCTAGTTCCATATCGGTCCGAGTATAAATTTAGTTCCGCACATGGACATGTTTTTGCTAGTTCCATATCGGTCCGAGTATAAATTCAGTTCCGGACATGGACATGTTTTTGCTAGATCCATATCGGTGCGAGTATACATTTAGTTCGGGACATGCACATGTTTTTGCTAGTTCCATATCGGCCCGAGTATAAATTTAGTTCCGGATATGGACATGTTTTTGCTAGTTCCATATCGGCCCGAGTATACATTTAGTTCCGCACATGGACATGTTTCTGCTAGTTCCATATCGGCCCGAGTATAAATTCAGTTCCGGACATGGACATGTTTTTGCTAGTTCCATATCGGTGCGAGTATACATTTAGTTCCGGACATGGACATGTTTTTGCTAGTTCCATATCGGCCCGAGTATACATTTAGTTCCGGACATGGACATGTTTTTGCTAGTTCCATATCGGTGCGGGTATGCATTCAGGTCCGGGCACGGACATGGTTTGCTAGATCAATATCGGTGCGAGTACGCATACAGGTTCGGACATGGACATGGTTTGCTAGTTCCATATCGGTGCGATAATACATTTAGTTCTGGACATGGACATGTTTTTGCTAGTTCCATATCGGTCCGAGTATAAATTTAGTTCCGCACATGGACATGTTTTTGCTAGTTCCATATCGGTCCGAGTATAAATTCAGTTCCGGACATGGACATGTTTTTGCTAGTTCCATATCGGTGCGAGTATACATTTAGTTCCGGACATGGACATGTTTTTGCTAGTTCCATATCGGCCCGAGTATACATTTAGTTCCGGATATGGACATGTTTTTGGTAGTTCCATATGGGTGCGATAATACATTTAGTTCCGGACATGGACATGTTTTTGCTAGTTCCACATCAGTGCGAGTATACATTTAGTTCCGGACATGGACATGTTTTTGCTAGTTCCATATCGGCCCGAGTATACATTTAGTTCCGGACATGGACATGTTTTTGCTAGTTCCATATCGGTGCGGGTATGCATTCATGTCCGGGCACGGACATGGTTTGCTAGTTCAATATCGGTGCGAGTATGCATACAGGTTCGGACATGGACATGGTTTGCTAGTTCAATATCGGTGCGATAATACCTTTAGTTCTGGACATGGACATGTTTTTGCTAGTTCCATATCGGTCCGAGTATAAATTTAGTTCCGCACATGGACATGTTTTTGCAAGTTCCATATCGGTCCGAGTATAAACTCAGTTCCGGACATGGATATGTTTTTGCTAGTTCCATATCGGCCCGAGTATACATTTAGTTCCGGACACGGACATGTTTTTGCTAGTTCCATATCGGCCCGAGTATACATTTAGTTCCGGATATGGACATGTTTTTGCTAGTTCCATATCGGCCCGAGTATACATTTAGTTCCGGACATGGACATGTTTTTGCTAGTTCCATATCGGTGCGGGTATGCATTCAGGTCCGGAGATGGACATGGTTTGCTAGTTCCATATCGATGCGAGTATGCATGCATGATTTATGGTACTTGATGAGCGGAGGATTTCATTTAAAATAGTGGGTTACAAGACAAAATTTAGATTTTGTCAAAGTTGAAGTGCCTAATTTATGTATATATGTTGTTTGTTATTTTCTCAGTTTCTGAAACAAATAAATGAAATAAACAACACAAATTTTTTATGGTTGCTTTTGGTTTGAAATGATAATAAAATACGTTTTTAAAGAATCTATCCTAACTTTTCATTTGGCCATTGAATTCAGTAACAAAAAAGCTAAATACATATGTACATACATATTGTTACGAAATATTCAATCCCACACCGAATAGGGTTCGCACCACTGGATTGCGATAAACTACAATGTCTACGTTTTTCCAATTAAAACACACACTTTTTTGTTGTTTCACCACAGATCAAATAACTGTGCAGCTTCACCACTTTTCTTAATTATCCAATACTATCCACTTTAAACTTTATTACACAAACAAACCTTTATTGAGAGCTTTTATTTTCACACTGTTTGATCACACTGACTTATCACACGCTGTTCAATACCACAAACTGAATGTCTGCCGAGGGCGGGTGTTCGCGCTTATATAGCTCCCGGTCCACCTTCTCGAACGTTCGCCGTCGGAAGTTCCCATTCGGAAATCTCTAGAACGCACTGACAATTAGCATTACGCCGTTGACAGTTGACATCAATCCAATCTCCGCTTAAAGAGAGCTTTCGAACTTCGACAGCGAAATTCGAACTTAACCGTCGGTTTTTGTCTCCGCAACACTGCCCTTCTCCTAAACTTGTTCGTCTTCGAACAAGCGATTGGATCCTTCTCCGTAATATGGCGCTAGCCTCTCTACGTGGACAATCTTATACTTCGCCCGTCTGTTTCCTGTCTGCTGTATTCGGTATACCCCGTCATTGAGCTTCTTGATGCAATTTGGGGCCCAAGCCTTTTCTTCGTTGTGTGTTGTACAGCAATACCAATTGTCCTGTCTCGAAGCCAGAAGAGTTCGCCCTAAAGTCGTACCTCGCCTTCATCTTATCGCTGACCAAATTCAGTCGCTCCCGGATGAACTGATGGATGGAGTTCAGCTGTTCTTTCTTTTCGGTTACGAAGTCCTCCCTGCCGCTAGTTGTCGGTAGTACCACGACGAACTTCAAGTCCGATGGAAGTCGGAGATCAGTTCCAAAAATGGCTTCGGCGGTGTTGTTGCTGTTGAATTGTGCTGTGCCGAACGGTATGCCATTAAGAAAAGAGCATACCGTTCGGCACAAGGGGATTCATCAAAGTCCTTCTGACCTCCGACGACGACTTTTCTCAAGTATTCCTCCATCGTCCGGTTGAACCTTTCGACCATGCCATCAGAAACAACGGATATCGGTGACCTCCTCTTTGGTCTCCGCACGTGAACAATGCTTGCATTCAACGCCGCGAGGTCGGCTCGTTAATGCATCCGCATTTCTATGGCTGCTTCCCTTCCAGTATTCGCGTGCTCTCGCTTGATCTCCTTTTGGCGTATCCGAGCCCGGACGCCTTCTTCCCAGCCAGCGATTTCGCGCCATGTGCCCCTGCTGGTTGCATATGTAGCATATACCTGGGAACGGGCGGCTTCTACTCACCGTTGATTCTCTGGAACTACGCCGCAATTTCCTGGAGGAACGCTTTCTCCGCAGACGACAGTTTCCCGCAATGTGGCCCTGCTTGTCGCAGATGTAGCATCTACCCGAGAATGAACCACTCCTACTCGCCGTCGTTGTTCTGGATCTATCCTGGTCTTGAGATATGCGCCGTAGTTTGAGGGAAGGTCGGCATATAAAGAGCGATGTTTCACATGCGAGAGCGCTGGCAACTGTCTCCTTGAGAGATGTCTTCGGCAGGAGAATCAGGCTTCGTTGCATATCGGGGTCCCTTAGCCCTTGGATGAAAGAATCCGTTTTAAGTTTCTCCATTACATCAACTGGAACATCTGCGTAGGCTAGATGAGACAGCCGCTCGATGTCGGCAGCGTACTGCTGGATGGTCTCGTTTAAACGCTGCTTGCGTCCTTTAAGTTCCAACTTGTGCATCTCCTGCATGTGCTCACTGCCGTATCTTCGATGAAGAGCTTCCCATATGGCTGTGTAGTTCTTTCTCAAGGTCTCCGGGATGGTCTGTAGAACACCAGCTGCTTCGCCTTTAAGCGAAATTACTAGAGCGGCCACACGATCTTCTTCTCCCCATTGATTCCGTTCCGCTGTTGTCTCGAACTGAAGTTTAAAGATGTTAAACGCACTCGTGCCGTCCTAGTTGGGGGCTGTAAATTTCGATGCTGCAGCCGGTACGACGCTTCCTTGATGCTGAAAGTTCTGGATAGTTTTCTCGAGTTCCAGAACCTTCTTGTCGAACCTCGATTCTATTGTCTCGATTCTGTCTTCGAGGTCCTGGAATCGATCGTCGACGGCCTTCTGGATGTTCCTTAAGCTTTCTCGAGTGTTTTCTATCATCTCTTCCAGCTTTTGATTCAGGGAAGTGGAATTTTCCTCCAACTTTCTACTTACGGCAACGGAATTTTCCTCCAACTTAAGATGAACGGTCGCCTCCAGTTTCTGGCTTATGGAAGTGGAATTTTCCTCCAACTTCTGATGTACGGTCGCCTCCAGTTTCTGGCTTATGGAAGTTGAATTTTCCTCCAACTTTCAACTTACGGCAGCGGAATTTCCCTTCAGCTTTTGATCGAGTTTCTGGCTCATAGCAGTAAGAGCCGCGAGAATGTGCTGCATATCGAACGCTGGCTCAGTGGATGTCGACGGCTTCACCACCCCGAACTCGTGATTCTCCCAGTCGGCACCTTCTTCTTCCAACGCTGATCGCAGTCTCTCCACCAGGTTGGCTTTACTTCCCACTGTGGATAATTCTCGAGCATCCAGCTCTCTTGTCAGTTTTTCGATGGTCAACTTTTCCATTTTCACCATTTTCTCACTCTTTTAATAATTCACTTTTACAATTTGAATAGACGTTCCACTCGTTTACTCGCAATCCCACTTCTGACACCAAATGTTACGAAATATTCAATCCCACACCGAATAGGGTTCGCACCACTGGATTGCGATAAACTACAATGTCTACGTTTTTCCAATTAAAACACACACTTTTTTGTTGTTTCACCACAGATCAATTAACTGTGCAGCTTCACCACTTTTCTTAATTATCCAATACTATCCACTTTAAACTTTATTACACAAACAAACCTTTATTGAGAGCTTTTATTTTCACACTGTTTGATCACACTGACTTATCACACGCTGTTCAATACCACAAACTGAATGTCAGCCAAGGGCGAAAGTTCGCGCTTATATAGCTCCCGGTCCACCTTCTCGAACGTTCGCCGTCGGAAGTTCCCCTTCGGAAATCTCTAGAACGCACTGACAATTACCATTACGCCGTTGACAGTTGACATCAATCCAATCTCCGCTTCAAGAGAGCTTTCGAATTTCGACAGCGAAATTCGAACTTAACCGTCGGTTTGTGTCTCCGCAACAATACATATTTCGCTGTCGAAGTTCGAAAGCTCTCTTGAAGCGGAGATTGCAACGATGTCAGATGTCAATGGCGTAATGCTAATTGTCAGAGCATTCTAGAGACTTCCGTAGGGGAACTTCCGACAGCGAACATTCGAGAAGGTGGACCGAGAGCTATATAAGCGCGAACACTCGCCCTCGACATTCATTCAGTTTGTGGAATTGAACAGCGTGTGACAAGTCGGTGTGATCAAACAGTGTGAAAATAAAAGCTCTCAATGAAGGTTTGTTTGTGTAATAAAATTTAGAGTGGATAGTATTGGATAATAAATAAAAGTGGTGAAGCTGCACAGATAATTGATATGTGGTGAAACAGGAAAAGTGTGTTTGCTTTTAATTCGGATAAAAATTACGATTGTAGTTTATCGCAATCCAGTGGTGCGAACCCTATTCGGTGTGGGATCGAATATTTCGTAAAATTTGGTGTCAGAAGTGGGATTGCGAGTAAACGAGTTAAACGTTCATTCAAATTGTAAAAATGAATTAGTAAAAGAGTGAGAAAATGGTGAAATTGGAAAAATTGACCATCGAACAACTGAAAAGAGAGCTGGATGCTCGAGAATTATCCACAGTGGGAAGTAAAGCCAACCTGGTGGAGAGACTGCGATCAGCGTTGGAAGAAGAAGGTGCCGACTGGGAGAATCACGAGTTCGGGGTGGTGAAGCCGTCGACATCCACTGAGCCAGCGTTCGATATGCAGCAAATTCTCGCGGCTATGAACGCTATCAGTGCTTCCATGAACCAGAAACTAGAAAAGCTGAAGAAAAATTCCGCTGCTGTAAGTAGAAAGTTGGAGGAAAATTCCACTTCTCTGAGTCAGAAACTGGAGGAAAATTCCACTTCTCTGAGTCAGAAACTGGAGGAAAATTCCACTGCCGTAAGTAGGAAGTTGGAGGAAAATTCCACTTCCCTGAATCAGAAGCTGGAAGAGATGCTAGAGAACACTTGAGAAAGCTTAAGAAACATCCAGCAGGCCATCGACGATCGATTCCAGAATATCGAAGAGAAAATAGAGACACTGGACAATAAGGTTCTAGATCTTGAAAATAATCAGGGAAAGATAGCCGAGACGCTAGAATCGAGGTTCAACAAGATGGTTCTGGAACTCGAGAGAACTTTCCAGAACGTTCAGCATCAAGGAAACATCGTTGTACCGACTGCAGCGTCGAAATTCACAGCTCCCAACTTCGACGGCACGAGTGCGTTTAACATCTTTAAACTTCAGTTCGAGACAACAGCGGAACGGAATCAATGGGGAGAAGAAGATCGTGTGGCCGCTCTAGTAATTTCGCTCAAAGGCGAGGCAGCTGGTGTTCTACAGACCATTCCGGAGACCCTGAGAAAGAACTACACACCCATATGGGAAGCTCTTCATCGAAGATACGGCAGTGAGCACATGCATTAGATGCACAAGTTGGAACTTAAAGGACGCAAGCAGCGTGGAAACGAGACCATCCAGCAGTACGCTGCCGACATCGAGCGGCTGTCTCATCTAGCCTACGCAGATGTTCCAGTTGATGTAGTGGAGAAACTTAAAACGGATTCTTTCATCCAAGGGCTAAGGGACCCCGATATGCAACGAAGCCTGATTCTCCTGCCGAAGACATCTTTCAAGGAGACAGCTGCCAGCGCTCTCGCATGTGAAACATCGCTCATTATATGCCGACCTTCCCTCAAACTACGGCGCATATCTCAAGACCAGGATAGTTCCAGAACAACAACGGCAAGTAGGAGCGGTTCATTCCCGGGTAGATGCTACATCTGCGACCAGCAAGGGCACATTGCGAGAAACTGCCGTCTGCGAAGAAAGCGTTCATGCAGCAAATTGCGGCGTAATTCCAGAGCAACGACAGTGAGTAGAAGTCGCTCGTTCCCAGGTTGATGCTACGTCTGCAACCAGCAGGGGCGCATGGTGAGAGATTGCCGTCTGGAAATAAGGCGTCCGAGGTCTGATTCGCCAAAAGGAGATCAAGCGAGAGCACGTGAATACCAGAAGGGAAGCAGCCTTAGAAATGCGGATGCGTTGACGAGGCGACCTCGCGATATCGAATGCAAATATTGTTCACGAGCTGAAACCAAGGAACAGGTCATCGACATCCGTCGTTTCCATGTGCTGCCAGAAGATCCCTGCTCTGCCGAGAAGATAGGGAGAAAGCAGCGAGAAGATGCCGATCTGGCAGTCATCATCGGTTACCAAGAACGAGTTTGAAGCTGAAGAAGGGTTGCCTCTACCGCAGTTGGGAAAGTGAGGACGGGAACATTGTAAACGATCTGCTGGTAATTCCAAAGGGACAAATTGACGAGGTCATCCGAGAATACCACGAGGGACCAAGCGGGGGTCATCTTGGTGTTAACAAGACTGTAGAAATGATAAAGAAACGTTTCTACTGGGTAGGATGCCATGAGTCGGTCACAAATTTCATTCGCAGGTGTGAACAGTGTGCGAAGGCAAAGGGGCCAGTTAGGAAAACTCGAGGAAATATGCAGCAGTACAATGTTGGAGCACCGTTCGAACGTATCGCCATGGACATCGCAGACGCATTCCCAACGAGTAACGCTGGAAGCAAATACGCGCTGGTGGTGATCGATTACTTCAGCAAGTGGCCTGAGGTGTTTTGCATCCCGAACCAGGAAGCCAAAACCATTTCGGATGCATTCGTGAACAACTGGGTTGCGCGTTACGGAGTACCGCTGGAACTGCACTCAGACCAAGGAAGGAATTTCGAGTCGTCGGTGTTCAAAGGACTCTGTGACATGCTAGGTATCAGAAAGACGCGGACAACACCATTACACCCACAATCTGATGGCATGGTCGAAAGGTTCAACCGGACGATGGAGGAATACTTGAGAAAAGTCGTCGTCGGAGATCAGTAGGACTGGGACGAACATCTTCCCCTTTTCTTAATGGCATACCGTTCGGCACAGCACAATTCAACGGCAACAACACCCGCAGAAGCCATTTTTGGAACTGATCTCCGACTTCCGTCGGACTTGAAGTTCGGCGTGGTACTACCGACAACTAGCGGCAGGGAGAACTTCGTAACCGAAAAGAAAGAACAGCTGAACTCCATCCATCAGTTCATCCGGGAGCGACTGAACTTGGCGGTGTGATCAAACAGTGTGAAAATAAAAGCTCTCAATAAAGGTTTGTTTGTGTAATAAAGCTTAAAGTGGATAGTATTGGATAATAAATAAAAGTGGTGAAGCTGCACAGATAATTGATCTGTGGTGAAACAAGAAAAGTGTGTGTGCTTTTAATTCGGATAAAAAGGACAATTGTAGTTTATCGCAATCCAGTGGTGCGAACCCTATTCGGTGTGGGATCGAATATTTCGTAACAGTATTGTTGCGGAGATGCAAGCGGACCGTTAAGTTCGTATTTCGCTGTCGAAGTTCGAAAACTCTCTGGAAGCGGGGATTGGAATGATGTCAACTTCCAATGGAATTGTCAGAGCGCTCTAGAGATTTCCGAAGGGGAACTTCCAACGGCGAACGTTCGAGACGGTGGACCGAGAGCTATATAAGCGCGAACACTCGCCCTTGACATTCATTCAGTTTGTGGTATCGAATAGCGTGTGACAAGTCAGTGTGATCAACTCTGCCAAGTTAAAGTGAAGTGTTATTACACCGGTGCTAATAAAAAATAAATAAAAAGACAGTAAAGTTCGCGAATAAAATCGCATTTCAGCTGCTAAACGCTTGCGCTCCACTCGACGCATCGTTGTCAACTGAAGTTTCATCGGACAAATCACAGAGAAAGGTAAAAACCGAGTTTTTTGTTTTCCTTTTCCCTGTCCGGTAACTTAACAGCTGACAGCTACACTCGAGCGCTAGCGCTCCTGTGGACATTGTGGAACCTAAGCCCACAACCAAAGCTTTCAACGCCTAAAGCTACTGGCAAAAGCAACTCTACTTTCGTGAACACCAACCAAGCGATATATACTTTTTTTGTCCATTTGCCTAAAAGTATGCCCTTTTGCTAAGGAGTAAAATGAGTGTACAAACGGCAAACCAAAAACAAAACAACGACGGAAACAGCCAGGCGGATCCGTTCAAAAGAAGCAATAGGCTGCAAAGGTCGCCTGTTGGCCAAGCAGCAAATTCCTATCCAGGAGTGAACCCACGGAATGAGCCTAGCGTGATAAGCACAGCTGGCGACACACCATCGACCTTTCATAAGCTAGGAGAGCAAATCAAAACCCTCGTGGAAATGCTAGAAGATGGCAAGATGCGTTATATTCGTCAGCCTATGAGAGACACCATAGAGAGTATCAAGGCACTCTATGAGCAATCCGCGATCGAAAGGCACGATGATACGGCGAAAGAGGTGATACGAAGAAATAATGCTTCCCAAACCTCCCCATGGTTTAAACCTTCCGGAGAATCAAAAAGGAAATCGGTAACAAGAACCGATACCCCACCATCAAAAAGGCATCAGTGGCCGAAAAAGGTCCTTTGACGAAGGTAGACCAACCAGGCATAGGAGAGACGCCCAAAATTAGCAATGCAGCAGGGCAGCAAATAGTCAAGCCGCCTACGATGGTGCGAAACGGCCCAGTACCGGAGACGATGAACGGCGATGGGGCTAAAGTTGCCGGTAATCACAAAAACCAGACAAAAAAACAGAGCAGTCGGCCGAGAGGGAAACAGAGGCCCGACGCAATAGTTGTGTAGGCAAAAGGGGACCTTTCGTACGCCGAAATACTCCGACGAGTCAAAGCGGACCCAAAACTTTCCGATCTGGGAGAATCTGTTTCCAAGATAAGAAGAACCCAGAAGGGAGCACTGCTCTTCCAACTTAATGCGTCTGGTCAAAAGACCACTCAATACAAGAATATCATCGGCAATAATCTTGGCGACGGGGTAGAGGTACGAGCACTATCACAAAGAGTAACAGTCGAGATTAAAGACATTGATGAGGTCACCACAAGAAACGACATTTGTAAGGCGATCAACACTTAATTAGGGATGGAAATCACCGAAGCCGACGTAGTTAGTCTAAGGAAAGCCTACGGATTTACCCAGGTTGCAACCCTAGTCCTCCCAGTAGAGAATGGAAGCAAGATCCTTCAAATGGGAAAGGTGAAAATAGGCTGGGTGAACTGCCGCATACGCATACGGAGGAATCTGACTTTGGCCACACAGCTCGCGAGTGTACATGCGAGATAGATCGCTCAAAACTATATAGAAAATGCGGAGAAGAAGGCCATATAGCTAAACTATGTATTAAAGATGCCATGTGTTTCTTTTGCAAAGTTTCTAGACCGGAAAACGCAGACCACGTAGCCGGCAGCAGCAAGTGTCCGGTATTTCGGAACGCGCTGTCACAAAAACCACAATGAAAGTGATGCAAATAAATCTCAATCATTGCGCAGCCGCACAAGACTTGCTGGCACAGACGACTCACGAGGGGAAAGTAGATGTAGCAATTATAAGTGAGCCATACAAATCCCTGGACTGTAGCAGCTGGATAAACGACAATACAAACTCAGCTGCCATATGGGCATGTGGAAGACACTCAATTCAAGAAACAGGTCAACCAACCGACTACTTTGTGACCGCCAGGATAAATGGAATTCTTTTCTATAGCTGTTACGCTCCTCCTAGATTATCTCTGGAAGAATTTGAAAACCTATTAAGTAATATTGCAACTGATGCAAGAGGCAAACACCCCGTTGTAATTGCGGGAGACTTCAATGCTTGGTCTACAGAATGGGGCAGCAGACACACGGATGCACGGGGAAGGGTCCTCTTGGAAACGTTTGCGGTTCTAGGGGTGAACATGATGAATACAGGTACTACAAGTACATTCCGCAAGGCCGGTAGATCGTCAATAGTTGACATAACCTTTGTGTGCAATTCCCTTGTTAGTAAAACAACATGGAGAGTGAGCGAGGACTACACGCATAGTGACCAGCAAGCTATAATAATGGAGATCGGCGAGAGAAAACGCAGGCAGCGTCCAATTCAAACTGGACCAAAGTGGAAGGAAACCCCCTTTGACACCGATGCCTTTGAAGAAGTCCTGAGAGAGGTGACTGTGGATACCGACGCATCTGCCGAGGTAACCTCCAAGCAACTGACACAGGCGCTAACTGCAGCATGTGACGCAGCGATGCCCAGGAGGAAGCCCAGCAGAAGGGGGTCCCCGTGTTACTGGTGGAACGAGAATATCCAGATGCTAAGGGCGATATGTCTCAGAGAGCGGAGAAAATCCCAACGGTCCAGAAACAGGCCAGACTACCAAGAGCGGCTTCTTCAATTCAAGCTCGCAAGACGTCAGCTAGAAAAAGCAATAAAGGAAAGTAAATCGAGATCCTTCAAAAAACTTTGCGAGGAGGCCGACATAGACCCCTGGGGTAAAGCATACAGAGTGGTCACAAAAAAGATAAAAAACAATAGAAGTCCGCCAATATCAAATCCCGAAATGCTCACCCGTATTGTGGAACATCTGTTCCCACAGGGACAGCCGCTTAATAGGAGCAGCATGGCGGGGATTAGCATTGAAGAAATTCCTGGTATTACTCCAGAGGAGCTACATAACGCAGTCTTGAAGGTCAAAAACAACAAAACACCCGGACCGGATGGAATCCCAAATAAGGCAGTCAAAGCGGCCATTACGGCTAGACCAGACGCTTTCCAACACACCTTGGGGAAATGCTTGGTACTACTGCCAAAAGGAAAGAAACCACCTGGTGAACCGTCCTCGTACCGGCCAATTTGTCTTTTGGATACATTAGGCAAGATACTAGAACGAGTGATCTACGATAGGTTACTGGCAGTGGCGGAAGCTAACGGTGCATTGTCAGCCAACCAATACGGCTTCAGAAAAGGACGATCAACGGTCGACGCCATAGAAACAGTGGTAAACTTGGCCGCGGACGCCATCAAAGGAAAAAGATGGAAATCGGGGGAGAAGAAGTACTGTGCAGTAATCACGCTTGACATAAAAAACGTTTTTAACTCGGTTAGCTGGACGCATATACAAAAGTCTTTAATTGACATGGGTACCCCCTCCTATTTATTAAGGATTGTCATCGACTACTTTAACAACAGGAGGCTAAGGTACAATACCGATGAAGGCGTAAAATTCTACCAAGTAACGGCGGGTGTCCCTCAAGGATCAGTCCTTGGACCTCTCCTGTGGAACATCATGTACGATGGCGTTCTACGACTAGCGCTTCCCGAAGGAGTACGAATCATCGGCTTCGCCGACGATATTGCCATCGTCACAGTGGCTAAGCATATAGAAGAAGTAGAGGCTACTGCGAACGCAGCTATCGCTAAAGTGAAAGATTGGCTCTCAATTGCCGGTCTGGAACTAGCAGCCCAAAAAACGGAGGCTGTGCTTATAACCAGTCGTAAAAAGGTGGAATATGCGAGCTTCTTAGTCGGAGATCGGGCGATAAGGTCCAAGAAAGCAGTCAAGTATCTAGGAGTCATCCTAGACAACAGGCTTTCTTTCAGTGAACACATACTGTATGCCAGCGAGAAGGCATCACACGCACAACGAGCTCTTTCGCGAATGCTTCCGAATATAGGCGGTCCCGGATATGCACGCAGAGTGCTACTCTCACGGGTAGTCAGCTCAGTCCTACTCTACGCTGCTCCAATTTGGACGGAAGCCCTTGCAGTAAAAGGACTAAAGCGGAAATTGAATTCAGTCTATCGACTGTGCGCAATAAGAGTAATCTGCGGGTTCAGAACCATATCAGATGACGCAGCGTTCGTGATAGCAGGAATGCTACCCACCGATATATTGGCAGACGAGCTCAAAAGGGTATACCGCAGGCGAACACCAGACCGGCAACAGATCAGGCTTATAAAAGCAGAAGAACGGGCAGAATCCATGGCAATGTGGCAAGTCGGATGGGACACTTCCACAAAAGGAAGATGGACGCACAGGCTCATTCCCGTCATCGAAACATGGACATCAAGACCGGCAGGAGACTGCAATTATCATCTTTCACAGTTTTTGTCTGGACATGGTGGCTATCGAAAGTATCTGCATAGATTTGGATATGATAGCTCGCCCTTTTGTCCATAATGCCCAAATTCCGAGGAGGACGCAGAACACACAGTTTTTTATTGTAGTCGCTTTATGCAGGACAGGCAAAGGCTAAATGTACCGAGTCCTGAAAACTTGGTCCCCTATATGATGAACTCGGTGGAAAATTGGAACCAAACATGCCCGTACATTGCATCAGTACAAATAACGCTGCGGCAAGCTGAAGCAGAAAGAAGAACCCAAGAGGCTTCTACTCGAGATACAGCGTAAGTCGCTAACCAGCCCCGCGAAGTAATACCTAACGGCGGTGTGGTTTAGTACGTAGGCGCGTGGAAAAAGGAGAATAATATCCCGCGAATCGTGCATGCTGGCAACACGGGTTACCAGTATCTTTTGAAGATTCCACATCCTTGGGCGGAACCAAACAAAAAAAAAAAAAAAAGTCAGTGTGATCAAACAGTGTGAAAATAAAAGCTTTCAATAAAGGTTTGTGTATTGTGTAATAAAGCTTAAAGTGGATTGTATTGTGTAATAAAGTTTAAAGTGGATTGTATTGGATAATAAATAAAAGTGGTGAAGCTACACAGATAATTGATCTGTGGTGAAAGAAATAAAAGTGTGTGTGTGTTTTTAATTGGGAAAACGTAGACAATTGTAGTTTATCGCAATCCAGTGGTGCGAACCCTATTTGGTGTGGGGATTGAATAATTCGTAACATTTGGTTTCAGAAGTGGGATTGCGAGTAAACGAGTGAAACTTTATTTGAGTTGTGAAGTGAATTATTGCAAAAGTGAAAAAAATGGTGAAATTAGATAAGTTGACCATTGAACAACTGAAAAGAGAGCTGGATGCTCGGGAATTATCCACAGTGGGAAGTAAAGCCAACCTGGTGGAGAGACTGCGATCAGCGTAGCAGGAAGAAGGTTTCGACTGGGAGAATCACGAGTTCGGGGTGGAGAAGCCGTCGACATCCACTGAGCCAGCGTTCGATATGCAGCAAATTCTGGAGGCTATGAATGCTATGAGTGCTTCCCTGAGCCAGAAATTAAATCAAAAACTGGAGGAAAATTCCGCTGCTGTAAGTAGAAAGTTGGAGGAAAACTCAACTTCCCTGAGCCAGAAGCTAGATCAAAAGCTGGAGGAAAATTCCACTTCCCTGAGCCAGAAACTGGAAAAACTTGAGGAAAATTCCGCTGCCGTAAGTAGGAAGTTGGAGGAAAATTCCACTTCCCTGAATCAGAAGCTGGAAGAGATGCTAGAGAACAATCGAGAAAGCCTAAGAAACATCCAGCAGGCCGTCGACGATCGATTCCAAAACGTCGAAGAGAGAATCGAGACACTAGAATCGAGGTTCGACAAGAAGGTTTTAGATCTCGAAAATAACCAGGAAAAGAGAATCGAGACACTGGATAAGAAGATTCTGGAACTCGAGAAAACTATCCAGAACGTTCACCACCAAGGAAACGTCGTACCGGCTGCAGCATCGAAATTCACAGCCCCCAACTTTGACGGCACGAGCGCATTTAACATCTTTCAGCTCCAGTTCGAGACAACAGCGGAGCGGAATCAATGGGGAGAAGAAGATCGTGTGGCCGCTCTAGTAATTTCGCTTAAGGGCGAAGCAGCTGGTGTTCTACAGACCATCCCGGAGACCCAGAGAAGGAACTACACAGCCATATGGGATGCTCTCCATCGACGATACGGCAGTGAGCACATGCAGGAGATGCACAAGCTGGAACTTAAAGGGCGCAAGCAGCGTTTAAACGAGACCATCCAACAGTATGCTGCCGACATCGAGAGGCTATCCCATCTTGCCTACGCGAATGTTCCAGTTGATGTGGTGGAGAAACTTAAAACGGATTCTTTCATCCAGGAGCTAAGGGACCCCGATACGCAACGAAGCCTGATTCTCCTGCCGAAGACATCTTTCAAGGAGACAGTTGCCAGCGCTCTCGCATGTGAAACATCGCTCTTGATATGCCGACCTTCCATCAAACTACGGCGCATATCTCAAGACCAGGATAGTTCCAGAACAACAACGGCGAGTAGGAGTGGTTCATTCCCGGGTAGACGCTACATCTGCGACCAGCAGGGGCACATTGCAAGGAACTGCCGTCTGCGGAGAAAGCGTTCCTTCAGCAAATCGCGACGTAATTCCAGAGCAATGACAGTGAGTAGGTGTCGCTCGTTCCCAGGTAGCTGCTATATCTGCGACCAGCAGGGGCACATTGCAAAAGACTGTCGTTTGCGGAGAAAATGTCCTTCCAGAGAAACAACGGTGAGTAGGAGCCGCCCGTTCCCAGGTAGATGCTACATCTGCAACCAGCAGGGGCACATGGTGAGAAATTGCCGTTTGAGAAGAAGGCGTCCGAGGTCGGATTCGCCAAATGGAGATCGAGCGACAGCACGCGAATACCGCAAGGGTAGCAGCCATAGAAATGCGGATGCATTAACGAGCCGACCTCGCGGCGTTGGATGCAAACATTGTTCACGTGCGGAAACCAAAGAAGAGGTCACCGACATCCGTCGTTTCCATGTGCTGCCAGAAGATTCCTGGGCTGTCGAGAAGGTCGGAAGGAAGCAGCGAGAAGATGCCGATCTGGCAGTCATCATCGACTACCAAGAACGAGGTTTTCGACCAAGTTGGCAGCAAGTATCCAGTGAAAGCCCAATCGTGAAAGCTTACTGGGCTCAATGGCAGAGTTTGAAGCTGAAGAACGGTTGCCTCTACCGCAGTTGGGAAAGTGAGGACGGGAACATTGTAAACGATCTGCTGGTAGTTCCGAAGGGACAAATCGAAGAGGTCATCCGAGAATACCACGAGGGACCAAGCGGGGGTCATCTTGGAGTTAACAAGACTGTAGAAAAGATCAAGAGACGTTTCTACTGGGTAGGATGCCATGAGTCGGTTACGCGTTTCATTCGCAGGTGTGAACAGTGTGCGAAGGCAAAGGGTCCAGTAAGGAAAACTCGAGGAAATATGCAGCAGTACAATGTTGGAGCCCCGTTCGAACGTATCGCAATGGACATCGCAGGCCCATTCCCAACGAGCAACGCTGGAAACAAATACGCGCTGGTGGTGATCGATTACTTCAGCAAGTGGCCTGAGGTGTTTTGCATCCCGAACCAGGAAGCCAAAACCATTTCGGATGCATTTGTGAACAACTGGGTTGCGCGTTATGGAGTACCGCTGGAACTGCACTCAGACCAAGGAAGGAACTTAGAGTCGACGGTGTTCAAAGAACTCTGTGACATGCTAGGTATCAGAAAGACGCGGACAACACCATTACATCCACAATCTGATGGCATGGTCGAAAGGTTCAACCGGACGATGAAGGAATACCTGAGAAAAGTCGTCGTCGGAGATCAGAAGGACTGGGATGAACATCTTCCCCTTTTCTTAATGGCATACCGTTCGGCACAGCACAATTCAACGGCAACAACACCCGCCGAAGCCATTTTTGGATCTGATCTCCGACTTCCATCGGACTTGAAGTTCGGCGTGGTACTACCGACAACTAGCGGCAGGGAGGACTTCGTAACTGAAAAGAAGGAACAGCTGAACTCCATCCATCAGTTCATCCGGGAGCGACTGAACTTGGTCAGCGATAAAATGAAGGCGCGATACGACTTGAGGGCGAATACCTCTGGATTCGAGACCGGACAATTGGTATTGCTGTACAACCCACAACGGAAAAAAGGCTTGTGCCCCAAATTGCAATCAGCCTGGGACGGACCATATGAGGTCATCAAGAAACTCAATGACGTGGTATACCGGATACAGCAGATGGGAAACAGACGGGCGAAGTATAAAATTGTCCACGTAGAGAGGTTAGCACCATATTACGGAGAAGGGTCCAATCGCTTGTTCGAGGACGAACAAGTTTAGGAGGAGGGCAGTGTTGCGGAGATGCAAGCGAACCGTTAAGTTCGAATTTCGCTGTCGAAGTTCGAAAACTCTCTGGAAGCGGGGATTGGAATGATGTCGACTTCCAATGGAATTCTCAGAGCGCTCTAGAGATTTCTGAAGGGGAACTTCCAACGGCGAACGTTCGAGACGGTGGACCGAGAGCTATATAAGCGCGAACACTCGCCCTTGACATTCATTCTGTTTGTGGTATCGAATAGCGTGTGACAAGTCAGTGTGATCAAACAGTGTGAAAATAAAACCTTTCAATAAAGGTTTGTGTATTGTGTAATAAAGCTTAAAGTGGATTGTATTGTGTAATAAAGTTTAAAGTGGATTGTATTGGATAATAAATAAAAGTGGTGAAGCTACAAAGATAATTGATCTGTGGTGAAGGAAATAAAAGTGTGTGTGTGTTTTTAATTGGGAAAACGTAGACAATTGTAGTTTATCGCAATCCAGTGGTGCGAACCCTATTTGGTGTGGGGATTGAATAATTCGTAACAGTATTGTTGCGGAGACACAAAGCGACGGTTGGGTTCGAATTTCGCTATCGAGGTTCGAAAGCTCTCTGGAAGCGGGGATTGGAATGATGTCAACTTCCAATGGCGTAATGCTTATTGTCAGAGCGTTCTAGAGATTTCCGAAGGGGAACTTCCAACGGCGAACATTCGTTAAGGTGCACCGAGAGCTACATAAGCGCGAACACTCGCTCTCGACATTCATTCAGTTTGTGGTATTGAACAGCGTGTGACAAGTCAGTGTGATCAAACAGTGTGAAAATAAAAGCTCTCAATAAAGGTTTGTTTGTGTAATAAGGTTTAAAGTGGATAGTATTGGATAATAAATAAAAGTGGTGAAGCTGCACAGATAATTGATCTGTGGTGAAAGAAATAAAAGTGTGTGCGTTTTTATTTTGGATAAAAAGGATAATTGTAGTTTATCGCAATCCAGTGGTGCGAACCCTATTTGGTGTGGGATCGAATATTTCGTAACATTTGGTGTCAAAAGTGGGATTGCGAGTAAACGAGTGGAACGTTTATTTAAATTGTGAGTTGCACTATTAAAATTGAATTATTAAAAGAGTGAGAAAATGGTGAAATTGGAATAGTTGACCATCGAACAACTGAAAAGAGAGCTGGATGCTCGGGAATTATCCACAGTGGGAAGTAAAGCCAACCTGGTGGAGAGACTGCGATCAGCGTTGCAGGACGAAGGTTTCGACTGGGAGAGTTTTGAATTCGGGGTGGAAAAGCCGTCGACATCTACTGAGCCAGCGTTCGATATGCAGCACATTCTCGCGGCTCTTAATGCTATGAGTCAAAAGCTGGAGGAAAATTCCATCTCCCTGAGCCAGAAATTAGATCAAAAACTGGAGGAAAATTCCGTTTCCGTAAGTACTTCTCTTAGTCAGAAACTGGAGGAAAATTCCATTTCCTTGAGCCAGAAACTAGATCAAAGGCTGGAGGAAAATTCCACTTCCCTGGGCCAGAAGCTGGAGATGTTAGAAGGGATGCTAGAGAACAATCGAGAAAGTCTAAGATATATCCAGCAGACAGTCAACGATCGATTCCAGGACGTTGAAGAGAGGATCGAGACACTAGAATCGAGGTTCGACAAGAAGGTTCTAGATCTTGAGAATAATCAAGAAAAGAGAATCGAGACACTGGATAAGAAAGTTCTGGATCTCGAAAATAACCAGGAAAAGAGAATCGAGACACTGGACAAAAAGGTTCTGGAACTCGAAAATACTATCCAGAACGTACAGCATCAAGGAATCGTTGTACCGGCTGCAACATCGAAATTCACAGCTCCCAACTTCGACGGTACGAGCGCGTTCAACATCTTCAAACTTCAGTTCGAGACAACAGCGGAACGGAATCAATGGGGGGAAGAAGATCGTGTGGCCGCTCTAGTAATTTCGCTTAAAGGCGAAGCAGCTGGTGTTCTACAGACCATCCCGGAGACCCAGAGAAGGAACTACACAGCCATATGGGATGCTCTTCATCGAAGATACGGCAGTGAGCACATGCAGGAGATGCACAAGCTGGAACTTAAAGGACGCAAGCAGCGTGGAAACGAGACCATCCAACAGTATGCTGCCGACAACGAGAGGCTATCTCATCTAGCCTACGCGGATGTCCCAGTTGATGTGGTGGAGAAACTCAAAACGGATTCTTTCATCCAAGGGCTAAGGGACCCCGATACGCAACGAAGTTTGATTCTCCTGCCGAAGACATCTTTCAAGGGGACAGTTGCCAGCGCTCTCGCATGTGAAACGTCGCTCTTGATATGCCGACCTTCCATCAAACTACGGCGCATGTCTCAAGACCAGGATAGTTCCAAAACACCAATGGCGAGTAGGAGTGGTTCATTCCCGGGTAGATGCTACATCTGCGACCAGCAGGGGCACATTGCGAGAAACTGCCGTCTGCGAAGAAAGCGTTCGAGGTCTAGTTCGCCAAAAAGAGACCATGGGAGTGAACGCGAACGTGGAGGTGCAAAAGGTGCACCTAACAATCCGTTAAACTAAAACTCCCACATTGGAGTGCCCCAGCATCCTCGTATCCCGAATCTGTAGAGGTGCAACCAGCCTAGTCATCGAGGGAACGATGGACGGGCGACGATATCTGCTGACGTTGGACACGGGCGCAACTCATTCAATCATCCGAAGCGGATTGGTTTGTGACATCGAACCTTTTTCCGAGGTAAGGCTTCATACAGTTACTGGTGAGAAGGCGGAAGTTAAGGGAAAGGTCCAGAAAAGAGTTACGATGGGGACCATCGAATTTCAGCATGATTTCATCGTTGCGGACATTATGGATGACATCATAATCGGCGTCGACTTCATGATTAGGCGTGGCTTCACATTGGACGTCAACCAAAAAGTGATGAAGTATGGCAACTTGGAGCTCCCATTAACAATAGATAATGGACAGGGTAACAAGGTCAGGCGAATAGTCGTGCAAGCGCGGCAAATTGTTCCCCCGAATGCAGAAGCTGTGGTTTGGGCAAAGATAGAAGAGGATGCGGGGACAAGCCGAATGTGGGTGGTCGAACCCGACAAACGAAATCGACCCAGCGATATCATTGTTGGAAGGGCTCTCGTGGAATCCTGACAAGACCAACTGGTTCCAGTACGAGTCCTGAATCCAGCCAGTACACCTAAGACTGTGCAACAGGGAACAATAATCGCTCAATGCCAAGAAGCTGCCGCCATTATGAACTGCGAAGATAAGAAACAACAGGAAATCCAGTCCAACAAAGCCTTCTTAAGAACAATGTACAATGTACAAGTATGAGTACAAGTATGAGTTGCTAGCAATAAGATCTGCTCCGCAAAAAATTCAAAATAAAGTCGTTAATAGTGTTCCTTAATTTGTTAAGTCCGTCTCAAGCAAATTGGCTATCTGTCTCGTACCAGTTCTTTTTATTTTATTGACATTATTATTCAATTTAAAACCAAAAAGTGAAAATTAAATTAAGTTGATTTTTCTCTACTATGGCCGGTACACCAAATTCTGCTCATCAAAGATCTCTACGGTCCGTTAATAAATCTGACACCTCCCACAAAACCAGTGGTTCCGTGGAAGTTCTTAATTTAATTAATAGTCGCTTTGACTCATTAAAAGCGGACTTAGTTAACTCTGTGGCTTCAGTGATCAATAATGATTTTAAAAACGAAATTAAGTTAGTGGAGAAGCGTCTAATTGACCAGTTAACATCTTTTAAAAGTGAATTTGAACTCAAACTTCAGTTTGTGGAAGAATCCCATACCAAAAAATACAATGCTCTCCTCTCTTCGATAAAGTCGTTGGACAAAGAAAACAAAAATTTGAAAGATCAAGTGGATTTTCTCTTTCGCAAGCGTGTCGCAGGAGACGTGGTCCTACAGGGAATACCTAATGCCAAGAATGAAGATCTCATTAAACTATATAAAGCGCTCTGCTCCAAAATAAACGCAAATCATGTTGCCCCTATCTCCATCACCCGTGCCCCTCCGAAAATTAACGCTAAAACAAGTGCGGTGATCGTCAAGCTTCCGTTCGAAGAGAATAAAGTGTCTCTATTAAAAAGTCTCGCGACATACTATAAAGAGAACCCACGTCCGCTGTCCCTTCGCGACTTGGGTTTTGATAGCAGCAATTTCGTCCGTGCTTATGAAAGCCTTACTAAACATAATCATGCAGTATTCCGGAAAGCTATGAAAATGCGACGTGAGAATCAACTCCATTCTGTGTATACACGCAATGGGAGAGTGTTTGTGAAAAAGGGTGCAGGCGACAGATCTGTGGCAGTTGGTGACCTTCCTGCTCTTGAGTCTCTCACCAGTATTGTGGCTACGCATTCGCTCTCTACCACCAACAATTCAGCTGATGTTGAAGGCAGGTCTGCTCTTGGAGATCCCATTGGGTGTTGCTGAAACAAATTTTTTGCTGTGACCTTTCTGGTGAAAATGAATCAGCTGTCAGAGTTGCCAATGTATTTTTTGTACTTTAATTTAATTTTTATCACTGATGTTTTTAATTTAATTATTTATTTTGAATTTTTGGCGAAATATCCTGTGCTTAATCTGTTATTTTATATTTGTTCGATAAATTTTATTCATTCATTTATTTACTTATTAATTTTTTTTTCTATTATTTGCTCCTTTTTCAGTTCTCACTTATTATAATTTGCTGTTGTTTTCTGAAGACGGTATATACTATATACATTTTCTTATAATTTCGCATCCTATGAGTTTTAACCATCCTGATAATATAAGGACTGTTCTCAATGCAATCGGTGAATCAAATCAAGGTCTCAGAATTTGACACATTAATGCCGAAAGTGTAAGATCTAAGTATACGGTGTTACACCAAATATTTAGTACTTCTAAGATTGACATTCTAGTGGTTTCTGAATCTTGGCTTAACTGTGATATACTATCAGAAATGGTAAAAATCCCTACCTTTACCTTGTTTACGAATGACCGTAAAAATAGGGTGTGTGGTGGTGTGTGTATTTATGCCAAAACCTGCCTTAAACCGAAGTTTGTGTATTCGTCCTCTAAGTCTGTTATACAATTTTGTTGTGTAGAAGTCAGTTCTCGACATGACAAGATACTTTTCGTTGTAGTGTATTCGCCCCCTCACAGTTTTATAGAAGAAAACTTAGTAGAACTGCAAGAAACATTATTAGAACTACATCTTAAATATAATAAGATCCTGGTAGGTGGCGATTTTAATGTAAACATTTTAAAGTGCAATAATATAACTAGTCGATTTTATTATATAATTAAAAAAAAATTAATTTAAATTTTAACAAACAAAAAAAAGGAAAAAAGTTTTAAGATGTATACACAATATTTGATTAACATTTCAGTTAAATAAGTTATTCATTTGTTTACTTTTAACATATAATAATAGTACTTTTTTGAACTTTATGCTTGAAATTACTAAACGAATTGACAAAGGTAGGGAATTCCACAATCTTATAGCGTGAAAAAAGAAGAGTCGTTGGTTATTTAAGTAATTAAAGCGAGGAAGAATTATATATGGTGTTCGAACAGAGTTGGCGAAGATTATTTTTCCAAACAGGTAAGCGGGCTGGTGACTTTGAATTATTTTGTGAAAGAATACGCAGTTTCGTATGTTAATGTGTTGTCTAAGAGTACATCCAGTTATATTGGAAGAGTATCTTGAAATGTGGTCAAATTTACGAAGTCCGTATATGAAACGTATTGAAGAGTTAAAGGCCAGTTCTAACTTTCGAAAGGAAGCTGTATCAGGATTACAGTAAGCGACTGAGAAGTAAATAATAAGCGGTAAAAAAAGAGCTCTCACCAATTTTAATTTAGTGATGACCGGAATAACGTTAGAAGAAATGTGAAGTTGACGCAGTCCACCAAAGATTCGTTTAACAACCATGTTTATATGACTTTCGCAGGAAAGTTTACAATTAATGATAATCCCGAGGTTATTTACTTCCTCTACATATGGTACAGTATTATTATTTAAAAAGATGGCTGGTATGCTAGATGTGTCGATTCGATTCCTGGAAATAATTATACCCTTGGATTTTAGTGGATTCAGTTTTAACTTATTAACACAAGCCCAGTGATTGATTCGCTCCAAGTCCTCATTTATTCTCGCAACGCAGTCTTCGATAAGACCAATAGGCCTTGAGAATTTAATCTGAGCATCATCAGCGTAAAGATGCATTGTGACGTTTTGGCAGACGACAGGTAGGTCATTAATGAAGAGGGAAAACAGTAGTGGGCCTAGTATGGACCCTTGAGGAACTCCACACTTGACTTTCAGAAATGAGGAGACACCAGAATCAGTGCACACCTGTTGAAACCTTTCACCTAGGTAGCTGGCAATTAGAAGTAGAGAGGTTTTCCTAAAGAAGAAGTTGTCTTTGAGCTTATTGATAAGAATTTTGTGATCAACGCTGTCAAATGCCTTTGAAAAATCAAGCAAGCACAAAACTGAAATATTGTTATTATCGAATTCGTATCTTAATTCTTCCAATATGTTCACAATGGCGTTGAACAGCTATGGTTTTTACGAAAACCCGACTGACATGAGGTGAGTAAATTGTTCTGGTTAATATGGTCGTCAATTTGATCCCGCATTAAAATTTCAAAAACTTTCGACAGACAGGGTAAAATACTTATAGGTCTATAGTCCTCAGGAATACTTCTGTTAGAGTTTTTTGGTATCGGAATCACTTTAGCATATTTCCAAACTGCTGGAAATTCCGATCTCATTATACAGCAATTTATAATGTGAGTAAAAGTATAATAAATGTGGGGCAAAATCATTTTGATAAATTTTAATGATATGCCATCACAACCTAATGCATTGGATTTCATACGTTTAATTGCCATTAATTCTTCAAACTCAGAAACGCAATGAAATTCAAAGGAATTGGGATGAACACCACCATCATCTAAATAGTTAACCTTATTCCAGTTTGGTTCACTAGTGCTTTCAGTGTTACTAACATAATTGTTAAGAAAATAATTATTTAGGTCATCTGGATTCAGATCACAATTTAAATGACGTTTTTTCAATAACTCTCAATGATTTGAGATTCTTCCAAATCATGGAACTACATTGGTTGGGTTTTAGTTTTGTTGAGAAATATATGGCTTTCGCCCTTTTTACCTCGGCAGTTACTTTGTTTCTCAAGTTTGTGTATATTTTCCAATTGATTCTACTATGACTTCGGCGCCATCTAATGTACTGTTTATCTCTTATATTTATAAGATCCGCTAATTGTTTGGAAAACCATGGTACTCTAGAATCTTCAATTCTTTTAGTTCTTAAAGGAACATGCCGATTAAATAAACCCTGAATCATGGATTGGAAAATTTCAAAATGTATCGTTGACTGCAGCAGGGTTCCAGCAAAAAGACCATGGAATACTTCCAGCATCTCGAGCAGGTTCATTCTGATTAATTCGATTAAAATCCCGATAAATAAATTCAGATGGAGAGGGTCGCAAATTAAATGAAATATCAAAAGAGACGAATAACAAATCATGGTAGGATGGGATACCAGGTATACAAATCTGATCGAAAAATTTTACTTGGTTCAGGTCTGATGTAAGCACAAGATCAAGAAAACTTGGTGTGCAACCAGGGCGAAAGTGGGTTGGGACGTTAACATTTTAAATATCAAGACCTACCATAGAACAGTAGTTTTTGAAAGATTGAGAAATGGAATTATCAATTAAAATGTTGACATTAAAATCACCGCAAATTATTATATTAGTGTAGCTGGGAGAGTAAACACTGAGGGAATCAAAAAAGTACTGCAAACAATTTTCTTTATGTGGATTGTAAGCGCAACCAACTAAACAGCTTCTTCCAACTTCAAACACCTCTATTAATATATATTCTACTTCAGAGTCAGTTGAACGATCAATTACTTTACTTTTTAAGTTTAATTTGCAATACACAGCAACTCCACCAGCACGTTTGGAAACTCTATCATTACGTACGATATAATAACCTGGCAAATCGACTATGAAATCCGAAATTTCTGCCTTTAACCAACTTTCAGACATACAAATTATATCCACTGAACCATTTGAAAAAATAATTCGCAATTCATCTATGTGAGCTGATATACTTTGCGCATTTAGATGGCAAACATTAAAACCATTGGCTTTCTTTGAAAAAAGATCAAGCATAACGCGACTAGTGCTTATATTGTTCACAGCACAAAGATTCATGTAAGATCAATACTCTAAACGTACTGGGTATCGCATGCTAAAAAAAAAGTAAATAAATAAAAACAAAATCCATATAAGGAAAAAAAAAAGGTTTCTAAAAAAAAAAATTAGTTTCTAACTAATTGTGCTTCGAGTGTGTTATGTTTTGACCAAGTTAAATTGACTAGTGAATTCATTCATGATATGATTTATTGTTCTTTTGATTTTAATACAGACAGACCCAATTGTGATAACACTTTTAGCCTTAGATCGTTTAAGGACATCAATCTTGTAGGGCTTACACATGCAATCTATTGCTTAAATTGGCATGATATATATTTAACGTCCAATATCAACAGAAAGGTTGAAATTTTTAATAATCTAGTCAACATCTTATTTTACAAGTTTGTTCCTGTTGTAACTAAGCGTGTTAGATCTTGTTCCTGTCCCTGGTACAGTGCCGAAATTCAACGTAAAATTACTGAGCGTGAGCGCCTTTATAATAAATTCAAACGTAATCCAACAATAGAAAATAGAGTAAAATATTGTATTTTACGTAACAAAGTAACTACTCTAATCCGGAACTCCAAAAGGTCTTATTTCTTAAAAAAGCTTGATCCTTGCCTAGGCTCCAAGCAATTGTGGAAAAATCTTAAAGAACTGGGTGTAACTTCTGATAGTAAAACGTCCAAGTGTTCGTTATCTCCGGAAGAAATGAGTGCGTCTTTTTTTCCGGATCCTCCTCACCCCTCATCTTCTAACCTTGATCTGAGTTCTCCTGAATTATCTCCAAGTTTCTATTTTCAGTGTATCGATGAATTTGATGTATTCAAATCTATTAGCTCTGTTAAATCGAATGCCATAGGACCCGATGGTATCTCACCTAGATTTCTTAAACTTATACTGCCTCACATCATTTGCTACATACATCACATATTTAATTTCTGTATCTACAGCTCCCAGTTCCCGGATAGTTGGAAAATGGCCAAAATCATTCCTATACCCAAAAAGCTTAGTCCTAATTGCCCTGCCGACTTTAGACCAATTAGCATTTTGTGTTTTTTGTCAAAGGCTTTTGAAAAAATGTTATCTCTCCAAATGCGGACATTCTTAGACGATAACAATAAGCTCTCAAAATGGCAATCCGGTTTTCGAAGCAAACACAGCTGTGAATCTGCTGTTCTAAAAGTTACTACTGATATTCGATCTGCTTTAGACCGTAACGATATCTGCATAGCTGTTCTTCTAGACTTCACCAAAGCCTTTGACTGCATTGACCATTCTCTATTACTGTCAAAGATTAAAAGTGGTTTTAATTTTTCAAACTCTTCAACCAAGCTATTAAGCTGTTATTTAAGAGATAGAGTACAGTCGGTCGTAACTGGGCTTGGTTGCTCAAATTTCAAAGTTACTCATGCAGGGGTTCCGCAAGGCTCCGTTCTGGGGCCACTTCTGTTCTCTCTTTTTAACAATGAAATTTAAAAATTGCAACATTCACATGTACGCTGATGATGTGCTTATATATTTTACGCGTCCTATTGGTCTTATAGAAGATTGCACTGCCAGGGTGAATGCTGACCTCGATAATATATCCAACTGGTCAAAAGGCAACAAGCTGAAATTGAACCCTATCAAAAGAGTTTGTATCGTTTTTTCAAATAATGAAGTCTGTTCAGATTATTATTCTCCTGTTGTCCTTGATGGTAATCCCGTTACCGTTGTAAATTCTGTTAAATATCTTGGTTTTCACATTAACTCTTCACTGTCCTGTTGTGACGCTGTAAGGGATACCCTGAAAAAAGTTTATTGTGGATTGCGTAAATTACGATACTCAGCGAACTACTTGCATCGACTCGTGAAAATAAGACTAGTGAAGACGCTCATTATGCCTTACATTTTATTTAATTGTTCTGTGTTTCCCTGACTTGACTCTGTTTGTAAGCATAGGCTTAATGTTGCGTTTAATGACTGTGTCCGTTTTATTTATAACATACCAAGATCTAATAGTGTGTCCAGTTTTACATCCTCAGTTTACGGTCTGAATCTACATTTGTATTTAAACTTCCGCAATGTATTAAAATTATTTAAAATCATACAAACTAAGTCTCCTAGTTATCTTTTTGAATTACTACAGTTTGCTCAATCTAATAGAGGAAAGAAACTTATCATTCCTTCATTCACACGATGCATCGGAGAGCGATCCTTTTTTGTATCTGCAATTCGCGCCTGGAACCATCTTCCACATGAATTGCAGGTAATCAACTCATATGCCGTCTTTCAGAAAAAGCTTTTTCTTTATCTTTCCAATAATCGTTTCAATTTTTGATTTTTATCTTGATTTTGACTACCTTATTTGTTAATTTAGCGTATAATTTGTAACGTCTGGAAAACTATACTTTTAAAAGATATCCAATCTTGTAGTATAAATGTAATTTCACTTTTAAATACAATACAATACAATACAATACAACAATGGCCAGAGAGTGGACGCAACACCTAGTGGAGAGGCAGAAAAGTAAAGCACTCTCTCTGCTTCGTAAATATTGAACAGTTTTTGCAAATGGTGAGAACTGTGGAAGAACATCAATTGTGAAGCACAGAATAGACACAGGGGACTCTAGACCGATCCGGCAACCACCGAGGAGGGTACCTTTGGCGAAAGAAGGCGAGGTGATCAAACTAGTCGACGACATGGAAAAGGAGGGCGTGATCGAACCATCTGCAAGCCCATGGAGTTCGCCAGTAGTGCTAGTTAAGAAAAAGGATGGAAGCACCCGATTCTGCGTGGACTACAGGAAGCTGAACGCCGTCACGAAGAAGGACAGCTATCCTTTACCGAGAATCGATGACACCTTGGATACACTATCTGGTGCAAAGTGGTTCTCGACGCTGGACTCGCAAAGCGGATACTGGCAAATAGAGCTTGACCAGCAAGACAAGGAAAAGACCGCATTCACCGCCGGGGGAGAGTTGTGGCAATTCTCTGTGATGCCCTTCGGTCTTTGCAATGCGCCAGCTACTTTCGAAAGACTTGCCTTGTCTATCTGGATGACATAATTGTCATGGGCAAGGATTTCGACGATCACCTTAAGAAGCTTGAAGAGGTACTGGAACGTATTCAAGCAGCCGGATTGAAATTGAGCCCGAAGAAATGTTCGCTCTTCCAGAACGAGGTGAAGTACTTGGGACATGTGGTGACTGCAGAAGGAGTCCATACAAATGAAGAGAAAATCTCAGCGGTTAAGGAATGGCCGCGGCCGAAGAATCTTCATGAGTTAAGGTCATTCCTGGGACTTTGCACATATTACAGGCAATTCATCCCAGGATTTGCACACGTTGCCACCAGTCTACACGAGCTCACCAAAAAGAATCGACCATTCAAGTCGGAGAAGCCGCAGGAGGAAGCGTTCATTCACCTGAAGGAATTGCTCTGCAGTGCGCAGATCCTTGCATATCCTGTCCCGGGAGAAAAGTTTATTTTGGACACCGATGCGAGCGGATATGGAATGGGAGGAGTACTCTCTCAAATAGTTGACGGGCGAGAACGGGTCATCGCTTACTACAGTAGGATCCTATCGAAGCCGGAGAGGAACTACTGTGTAACTAGCAGGGAGCTTTTAGCCGTGGTTGACTGTGTCAAGCATTTCCACAAATATCTCTATGGAAAAGCTTTTCATCTTAGGACGGACCAAGCAGCGTTGAGGTGGTTGCTGCAGTTCAAAAACCCGGAAGGCCAGCTTGCTAGATGGATAGAAAGAATCCAGAGTTACGACTTCAGTATCGAACACCGGAAGGGAAGCAGTCATGGAAATGCGGATGCATTATCGAGGCGACCTTGCGATGTTGAATGCAAACATTGTTCACGTGCCGAGACCAAGGAACAGGTCACCGACATCCGTCGTTTCCATGTGCTGCCAGAAGATTCCGGGACTGTCGAAAAGGTCGGAAGGAAGCAGCGAGAAGATGCCGATCTGGCAGTCATCATCGACTACCAAGAACAAAGTTTTCGACCAAGTTGGCAGCAAGTATCCAGTGAAAGCCCAATCGTGAAAGCTTACTGGGCTCAATGGCAGAGTTTGAAGCTGAAGAACGGTTGCCTCTACCGCAGTTGGGAAAGTGAGGACGGGAACATTGTAAGCGATCGGCTGGTAATTCCAAAAGGGCAAATCGACGAGGTCATCCGAGAATACAACGAGGGACCAAGCGGGGGTCATCTTGGTGTTAACAGTATGTAGAAAAGATCAAGAGACGTTTCTACTGGGTAGGATGCCATGAGTCGGTTACGCGTTTCATTCGCAGGAGTGAACAGTGTGCGAAGGCAAGGGGTCCAGTAAGGAAAACTCGAGGAAATATGCAGCAGTACAATGTTGAAGTACCGTTCGAACGTATCGCAATTGACATCGCAGGCCCATTCCCAACGAGCAGCGCTGGAAACAAATACGCGCTGGTGGTGATCGATTACTTCAGCAAGTGGCCTGAGGTGTTTTGCATCCCGAACCAGGAAGCCAAAACCATTTCGGATGCGTTCGTGAACAACTGGGTTGCGCGGTATGGAGTACCAATGGAACTGCACTCAGACCAAGGAAGGAACTTCGAGTCGTCGGTGTTCAAAGAACTCTGTGACATGCTAGGTATCAGAAAGACGCGGACAACACCATTACATCCACAATCTGATGGCATGATCGAAAGGTTCAACCGGACGATGGAGGAATACCTGAGAAAAGTCGTCGTCGGAGATCAGAAGGACTGGGATAAACATCTTCCCCTTTTCTTAATGCCATAACGTTCGTCACAGCACAATTCAACGGCAACAACACCCGCCGAAGCCATTTTTGGAACTGATTTCCGTCTTCCATCGGACTTGAAGTTCGGCGTGGTACTACCGACAACAAGCAGCAGGGAGGACTTCGTAACCGAAAAGAAGGAACAGCTGAACTCCATCCATCAGTTCATCCGGGAGCGACTGAACTTGGTCAGCGATAAAATGAAGGCGAGATACGATTTGAGGGTGAATACTTCTGGATTTGAGACAGGACAATTGGTATTGCTGTACAACCCACAACGAAAAAAAGTCTTGTGCCCAAATTGCAATCAGCCTGGGACGGACCATATGAGGCCATCAAGAAACTCAATGACGTGGTATACCGGATACAGCAGATGGGAAACAGACGAGCGAAGTATAAAATTGTCCACGTAGAGAGGTTAGCACCATATTACGGAGAAGGATCCAATCGCTTGTTCGAGGACGAACAAGTTTAGGAGGAGGGCAGTGTTGCGGAGATGCAAACGGACGGTTAAGTTCGAATTTCGCGGTCGAAGTTCGAAAGCTCTCTGGAAGCGGGGATTGGAATGATGTCAACTTCCAATGGCGTAGTGCTAATTGTCAGAGCATTCTAGAGATTTCCGAAGGGGAACTTCCAACGGCGAACATTCGAAAAGGTGCACCGAGAGCTATATAAGCGCGAACACTCGCCCTCGACATACATTCAGTTTGTGGTATTGAACAGCGTGTGGCAAGTCACAAGTCAAACAGTGTGAAAATAAAAGCTCTCAATAAAGGTTTGTTTGTGTAATAAGGTTTAAAGTGGATACTATTGGATAATAAATAAAAGTGGTGAAGCTGCACAGATAATTGATCTGTGGTGAAAGAAATAAAAGTGTGTGTGTTTTTGTTTTGGATAAAAAGGTCAATTGTAGTTTATCGCAATCCAGTGGTGCGAACCCTATTCGGTGTGGGATCGAATATTTCGTAACAGTATTGTTGCGGAGACACAAACCGACGGTTAAGTTCGAATTTCGCTGTCGAAGTTCGAAAGCTCTCTTGAAGCAAAGATTGGAATGATGCCAACTGTCAACGGCGTAATACTAATTATCAGAGCGTTCTAGAGATTTCCGAATGGGAACTTCCGACGGCGAACGTTCGAGAAGTTGGACCGAGATCTTTATAAGCGCGAACACTCGCCCTCGACATACATTTAGTTTGTGGTATTGAACAGCGTGTGACAAGTCGGTGTGATCAATCACTAAGACAGTGGGAAAATAAAAGCTTTCAATAAAGGTTGTTGTGTGTGTAATAAAGTTTAAAGTGCTCGATAGGTTTTGGATAATAAAGAAAAGTGGTGAAGCTGCACAGATAATTGATCTGTGGTGAAACAAGAAAAGTGTGTGTGTTTCAATTTGAAGAAAAGGTAGACAATTGTAGCTTATCGCAATCCAGTGGTGCGAACCCTGTTTGTTGTGGGATTAAATATTTCGTAACATTTGGTGTCAGAAGTGGGATTGCGAGTAAACGAGTGGAACGTCTATTCAAATTGTAAAAGTGAATTATTAAAAGAGTGAGAAAAAGAGTGAGCACATTCTTGGGGCTCTGAATGCTATGAGCCACAAAATTCCGCTGCCGTAAGTAGAAAGTTGGAGGAAAATTCCACCTCTCTGAGTCAGAAACTGGAGGAAAATTCAACTTCCATAAGCCAGAAATTGGAGGCGACCGTACATCAGAAGCTGGAGGATAATTCCGTTGCCGTAAGTAGAAAGTTGGAGGAAAATTCCACTTCCCTGAGTCAGAAACTGGAGGAAAATTCCACTGCCGTAAGTAGGAAGTTGGAGGAAAATTCCACTTCCCTGAATCAGAAGCTGGAAGAGATGCTAGAGAACACTCGAGAAAGCTTAGGAAACATCCAGCAGGCCGTCGACGATCGATTCCAGAATGTCGAAGAGAAAATCGAGACACTGGACAAGAAGGTTCCAGATCTCGAAAATAATCCGGAAAAGATAGCCGAGACGCTAGAATCGAGGTTCGACAAGAAGGTTCTGGAACTCGAGAGAACTTTCCAGAACAATCAGCATCAAGGAAACGTCGTGCCGGCTACAGCATCCAAATTCACAGCCCCCAACTTTGACGGCACGAGCGCATTCAACATCTTTAAGCTCCAGTTCGAGACAACAGCGGAACGGAATCAGTGGGGAGAGGAGGATCGTGTGGCCACCCTAGTAATTTCCCTTAAAGGTGAAGCAGCTGACGTTCTACAGACCATCCCGGAGACCCAGAGAAGGAACTACACAGCCATATGGAAAGCTCTTCATCGAAGATACGGCGGTGAGCACATGCAGGAGATGCATAAGCTGGAACTTAAAGGACGCAAGCAGCGTGGAAACGAGACCATCCAACAGTATGCTGCCGACATCGAGAGGCTATCCCATCTTGCCTACGCAGATGTTCCAGTTGATGTGGTGGAGAAACTAAAAACGGATTCTTTCATCCAAGGGCTAAGGGACCCCGATACGCAAGACATCTTTCAAGGAGACAGTTGCCAGCGCTCTCGCATGTGAAACTACGGCGCATATCTCAAGACCAGGATAATTCCGGAACAACAACGGCGTGTAGGAGTGGTTCATTCCCGGGTAGATGCTACATCTGCGACCAGCAGGGCTACATTGCGAGAAACTGCCGTCTGCGGAGAAATCGTTCATCCAGCAAATTACGGCGTAGTTCCAGAGAAACAACGGTGAGAAGGAGCCGCCCGTTCCCAGGTAGATGCTACATCTGCAACCAGCAGGGGCACATGGCGAGAAATTGCCATCTGGGAAGAAGGCGTCCGAGGTCGGATTCGCCAAAAGGAGATCAAGCGAGAGCACGCGAATACCAGAAGGAAAGCAGCCTCAGAAATGCGAATGCGTTAACGAGGCAACCTCGCGATGTTGAATGCGAACATTTTTCACGAGCCGAAACGAAGGAACAGGTCATCAACATTTGTCGTTTCCATGTGCTGCCAGAAGATGCCTGGACTGCCGAGAAGACATGAAGAAAGCAGCGAGAAGATGCCGATTTGGCAGTCATCATCGGGTACCAAGAACGAGATGTTCGACCAACTTGGCAGCAGATATCCAGTGAAAGCCCAATCGTGAAAGCTTACTGGGCTCAATGGCAGAGTTTGAAGCTGAAGAACGGATGCCTCTACCGCAGTTGGGAAAGTGAGGACGGGAACATTGTAAACGATCTGCTGGTAAATTCAAAGGGACAAATCGACGAGGTCATCCGAGAATAGCACGAGGGACCAAGCGGGGGTCATCTTGGTGTTAACAAGACTGTAGAAAAGATTAAGAGACGTTTCTACTGGGTAGGATGCCATAAGTCGGTCACAAATTTCATTCGCAAGTGTGAACAGTGTGCGAAGGCAAAGGGTCCAGTTAGGAAGACTCGAGGAAATATGCAGCAATACAATGTTGGAGCACCGTTCGAACGTATCGCCATGGATATCGCAGTCCCATTCCCAACGAGCAACGCTGGAAACCAGTGGCCTGAGGTGTTTTGCATCCCGAACCAAGAAGCGAAAACCATTTCGGATGCATTCGTGAACAACTGGGTTGCGCGTTATAGAGTACCAATGGAACTGCACTCAGACCAAGGAAGGAACTTCAAGTCGTCGGTGTTCAAAGAACTCTGCGACATGCTAGGAAGCAAAAAGACACGGACAACACCATTACACCCACAATCTGATGGCATGGTCGAAAGGTTCAACCGGACGATGGAGGAATACTTGAGGAAAGTCGTCGTTGGAGATCAGAGGGACTGGGATGAACATCTTCCTCTCTTCTTAATGACGTATCGTTCGGCACAGCACAATTCAACGGCAACAACACCAGCTGAAGCCATTATTGGAACTGATCTCCGACTTCCATCGGACATGAAGTTCGGCGTGGTACTACCGACAACTAGCGGCAGGGAGGACTTCGTAACAGAAAAGAAGGAACAGCTGAACTCCATCCATCAGTTCATCCGGGAGCGACTGAACTTGGTCAGCGATAAAATTAAGGCGAGATACGACTTAAGGGCAAACTCTTCTGGATTCGAGACAGGACAATTGGTATTGCTGTACAACCCACAACGGAAAAAAGGCTTGTGCCCCTAATGGCAATCAGCCTGGGACGGGCCATATGAGGTCTTCAAGAAGCTCAATGACGTGGTATACCGAATACAGCAGATGGGAAACAGACGGGCGAAGTATAAGATTGTCCACGTAGAGAGGTTAGCGCCATACTACGGAGAAGGATCCAATCGCTTGTTCGAGGACGAACAAGTTTAGGAGGAGGGCAGTGTTGTGGAGACACAAACCGACGGTTAAGTTCGAATTTCGCTGTCGAAGTTCGAAAGCTCTCTTGAAGCGGAGATTGGAGTGATGTCAACTGTCAACGGCGTAATGCTAATTATCAGAGCCTTCTAGAGATTTCCGAAGGGGAACTTCCGACGGCGAACGTTCGAGAAGGTGGACCGAGAACTACATAAGCGCGAACACTCGCCCTCGACATACATTCAGTTTGTGGTATTGAACAGCGTGTGACAAGTCGGTGTGATCAATCGGTAAACCAGTGGGAAAATAAAAGCTTTCAATAAAGGTTGTTGTGTGTGTAATAAAGTTCAAAGTGTTCGATAGGTTTTGGTTAATAAAGAAAAGTGGTGAAGCTGCACAGATAATTGATCTGTGGTGAAACAAGAAAAGTGTGTGTGTTTCAATTTGAAGAAAAGGTAGACAATTGTAGTTTATCGCAATCCAGTGGTGCGAACCCTGTTTGGTGTGGGATTAAATATTTCGTAACAGTATTATAGTTCCGAGGAACTAGTTCCGATCAGGAAAAGAACGGTTCCATGTTCGTTCCGCATCCAATGCTATTACCATACAACAATTCTCTAGTAAAACTTTTGATGCAGGATATCCACGAAAACAATAGCCACTGCGGCGCCCAAACATTGCTAGCCCATCTTCGACAACGATTTTGGCCAATTAAGGGCAAAATAATGGCGCGGTCCATAGTACACCACTGCGTGAAGTGCAATAGAGACAGACCACAATTACTGCAACAAATCATGGGAAGTTTACCGTCACCAAGGATAACACCATCAAGACCCTTTATAAATACAGGAGTTGATTACTGCGGACCCTTTTGGATTCACTACAAAATTCGCGGAAAACGACCCCACAAGGCCTATGTGGCAATTTTTTGTTGCTTCGCCACAAAGGCAGTTCATATTGAACTCGTAAGCGATCTGACTACCGAATCGTTTCTTGGAGCACTGAGACGATTCATCGGCCGTAGAGGACATTGCCAGAATCTATATTGCGACAACGCAACGAATTTTGTGGGAGCCAATAATCAATTGTCCGAGTTGGAAGACGCTATTTACTCCCAAAAGGCACGTACGACCATTATAAAGGAATGCAGCAATAAGGCCATACAATTCAACTTCATTCCCCCCAGGGCTCCCCATTTTGGAGGTCTTTGGGAAGCAGCCGTTAAGTCAGCAAAACACTTATTAAGAAATAGTGTTTCAACAGCCTCGTTGACGTACGAAGAATTAGAAACGGTATTAATTGGAATCGAAGCTATCCTAAATTCGAGACCACTAACACCACTTTCAAGTGACCCGAACGATCTAGCGGCGCTAACACCTGGACACTTTCTCATCGGTGAACCCCTTACTGCACAAATCGACGCAAACACAGTTCCTGCAAAACACACTCATCTGACAAGATGGAACTTGGTCTCACATCTCAAGCATGAATTTTGGAAACGCTGGTCACAAGAATACTTAAACGAACTCCAGTATCGCCATAAATGGAAGGAATGTTCTAAGAATATCAATGTGGGAGACAAGGTCATCATAAAGGAAGATAATGTTCCAGCCCTTCAATGGCCACTCGGCAGAATTACCAAGACTTATAAGGGTACTGATGGTGCCGTACGAGTAGTTGATGTTCGAACAGCATCAGGTATCTGGAAACGTCCGATCCACAGATTAGCGCCACTCCCAATTGAGCATGAAACAAAGAATGACATCACTACGGGGAATGAGGCCCAAGAATCAACACATCAGTCTCAAGTACCAGACCAAGTAACCACAACAACGACAAAAAGACGGCGAATATCTGGTACCGAGGGAATTGCCTCATTACTAACAATTCTTCTCATCTTGCCAACAGTATTTAGTAAAAACATCGAGATCAGCAAATTTGAATCCAATTTGGGCATCTACTTTGAAGGAATTGGTTCAACAAAAATAGCAACAAGCGAATGGAACTTCATCATCCATTATAATTTGAATCCGTTAATAGGAGAATACAATGCATTATCCAACGGAACATTGACCCTTAATCATTTATGTCGAGAAATTCAAAAAAGGAGCTTTTGTATAAGCACCTTAAATCAAGTTCAGCATATTATAACCGAACTACAGTCGGAAAACACTCTTTTACCTAACAAACGAATTAAAAGAGGAGCTTTTAACATAGTTGGAAAACTTGCTAACTCTTTATTTGGAGTATTGGATACCGAATATGCTGAACAAATGTCCGACACCATAGACCAAGTAAACACCAATGAAAATCACCTATTAAACTTGCTTCGAAATCAAACCTCAGTCGTTGATTCAACAATCAACATTGTAAAACAAGACCAAACTATTATAAATAATAGATTCGATCAAATCAACAACCAACTGACTGAAATACGAGCAAGAATACGTGACAACGATGAAGAAGACTACCAATCCAAAATATCTCAGATCGCCTCATCACTGTCATCCCAAATAATCATCATGATACTTAATATACAAAGGATGCAATCAGCTCTCATTGACGTACTCACGGACACCCACCACGGCAAAATTAGTTCGCTACTGTTGTCAACAACTCAACTGAAGAAAGAACTTACAACCATTAAGGCGCACCTACCAACATTTCTAGAGATGCCCGTAGATGAAGAAGATTTCCTACAACTATATAAGCTGATGACAGTGAAGGGAGGAGTAGCAGATAATCGAGTCGTGTTTTGGGTCACACTCCCGTTAGTAGATCACGAACAATACAATTTATTTAGAATCACACCTATACCACATTTCATAAACAACACCATGTTAACCATCACTCCCTGCGCCCCAATACTGGCTTTGAATGCACATAGAGACCATTACTTTCCGATACAGTCAACTACTTTAGAAGGATGTATCAAATTAAGGGAAGAACAATATCTATGTCTCAATATACAATCAAGATATAACGACGGAGCAGAAATTTGTTCCTGCGATATGGGTCTTTTCAATAATGAAACAAGGGCTACATGTACACTGACCAAATCTGGAAGAAACTCTACTTGGATTCAACTAGAACACAAAAACAAATGGCTGTATTTCACAAATAAGCCATCTCGACTTACAGCAATTTGTGGAAACCAGAACGAACAGTTACTCTTGGAGGGATCCGGAATAGTTACGTTGCAGTCAGGATGCATCTTAAGACACAATTCCATTACAATTCAAGGTCATAACACATTCTCTACTAACCTTCAAACTTCCTACACCAGCTTCGGAAGCGTATCAGACATTTTAGCGCCAGACCAACATATAGCATTGTTTCACAAATTCAATACCACACAATACGATATTCAACTGAAAAATCTAACGGACCTACAAAAAATAATCAAAGAACAAGAAGTTCTTGACCTACCACACAAACTTCAAGTCCGCAGTCATCACCACTTTGCAACTGGATATTCGGCTCTAATATTATCCATTATGTTAGCCGTCTACGTAATTTGGAGGCACAAATTAGCAAGATCACCAGATATTACGGAACCAGTACGGCCAGCACCTCATCAAACACCAACAAATTCAGAATTTGTAGTTACCATCGCTTAGAGTATTGAATGGTCATTCAACGCGGGGGAGAATGTTCAGTTGAATTACCTATGACGCAGCGCATACAACAATTGTGTGTCAAGGTAATTCACCGCACGACGTCAACACCAACCCTTGCGCTGACGCAGCACGTATTCCAAAACAAATGTGTATATGCAGATGCGTGATTCTGAACTGGGTGCCAATGACCCATTATGCTGACGGTGCATTGCCGGCAGTAATTTAGTTTTAAGCAATCAATATATGTAATTGTTACCATTATGCTGACAGTAATTTAGTTTTTTATCATTGTTAGAGTAAGCTAAATTTAAGTATAAAAGATGTAAGCCAATTACAAAAATAGATCAGGTATTCAGTTAATCTGAAGTAATAGACACTGATCGTTTCATTCCTTTACCCATAAAAACTCCGACGTGAACAAGTTCAAGTGCTTGCTTCACTTAATAATATAATATATCAAGTTTATGTGCTTGATACTATAATACAAGAAAACGCTAATATCATCTCCGACGTGAACAAGTTCAAGTGCTTGCTTCACATGGTAATATAAAATATCAAGTTTATGCGCTTGGTACTTTAATTCAGGAAAACGCTCCTGAACAGAACTATTTTGCGCAACCCTAATATGTATGACATGTTCGATTTTTTTTTTTTGTTACATGAACGTCCAAGCGCCTGAAGCCACATTTCGTTATAGAGATTTCTAGGTGGCGCGTTTGACATATGTTTATCGTAAGTCGGTACAACGCCTATCAAAAGTCCTACCGTTCGAACGCGACATTGTTATTCGACCATAAAAATGTTAAACGCGCTCGTGCCATCGAAGTTGGGAGCTGTGAATTTCAATACTGCAGCCGGCGCTACACTTCCTTCTCTCGAGTTCCAGAACTTTCTTGTCTAGTGTCGCAATTTTTCTCCTAATGATTAATTTCGAGATCTAGAACCTTCTTGTCAAATCTCAATTCAAGTGCCTCTATTCTCTCTTCGACATCCTGGAATCGATCATTGGCTGGATGTTTTTAAGCTTCCTCGATTGTTCTCTAACGTATCCAGCTTCTGACTCATGGAAGTGGCATTTTTCGAGCAACCAGATCTCTTTTCAACTGTTCGATAGTTAATTTTCGTAATTTCACAATTTTCTTGAATTCTCGTATACTTTTAGTAAACGACTTCCCAATTTGAATAGTCCACTTCACTCCTTTACTCACAATCCCGCTTCTGGTACCAAAATATTACGGAAATAAACAGTCCAAATCAGGGTCCGACCACTGCATTGCGATAAATTACAACAGTTTACTTGCTTATTCAATACACCCTTTATTATTCCACATCGGATAAATTACTTACATAGCATCTGCCGACGGATGCTGGCCCGGCAAAAAGCGAGTAAGAGCCTCTGCAGCCGAACACCATGCAGCTAAGCTAGTCAGGTCCTACTTCCACCTCCTCGTGGTACCATCTGGAAATTTCCTTACAAGGGAAGTTCCTGACGGAAGAGGCCGAATGGCGAGTATCCTGCGCCACCAAACAGGATTAGTGTCGGTTTTGCTATGGTCTAGCAAACCATAATCGTAAAATCACTAAAACCACAAAAAACAGTATGTGAGTGAACGCCTTATAACGATCCGTATCAGGGCAAAATTTTATAACATCAGCCTCATATGTGTCAGTGCCCCCACGGAAGACAAGGATGACTCCATCAAAGATGATTTCTATGATCTCCTAGACGGAACATACTCCAAATGCCCCAGCAATGATACCAAAATCATACTAGGAGATTTTAACGCTGGGCTGGGTAAAGAAAGCATCTTTGTACGAGTCATTGGCAAACACAAGCTACATGACACCATATCCGATAACGGACACAGGCTGTTGTTTCTCGTCCAATGGAAGTTGCAAATAAGAACACATTGGCTTCTTGTATGTGTGTGTGGGGTGTTTTATTTCCTAAAAATGTACTCTTCAAAACATTTGCTTATAAGAATATTAAACTTACGATTCTATGCGTCCTCCCACTGCGAGACAATCTTTGATAATGGCATAAATAGACGCCGACGTTACTTTAGAATTCATGTCACAATAAGGTCGTGCGCGAGCTATGAGCCGGTAGATGTCATCAGGGGAGTACGCACTTGAGTTCACAATAGCGTTTTTCTTAAAAATAATACAATACAATAAGTTCTAAGCTAACTCTCGATAACACAGGCTGATCGACTTCGCCACGGGGAGAAATTTAATTTTAGCTAGCACACGCTTTCCTCACCCCGATATACACAAAGGCACCTGGCGTTCTATTAATCAATCAATCACCAACCAGATTGATCACATCGCGATCGACGTCAGACACTCCTCCACTATTCTTGATGTTCGTACTTTTCGAGGAGCGAACATCGACTATCTTGTAATAGCCAAGATACGACAACGGATAACACGAACACCACCGGGTAGACCTAAAACACTAAGCTATGACGTCGGAAAGCTACAGTGCCCTTGCCAACCGCGTCTCCCTCAAGCTCTCCACTCAATCAGGGGTGGCCGTGGTGCAGAAGTTAACATCATCGACCGCCGAGCGGAAGGTTTATGGTTCAATTTCGCTTCATAGCCAAGAAAAAGTAATTCCTATACCGACAAAAAGTATGCAACGCAGCTGTGAATGGAAAGTGACCAGACGTACTGCTGCAGGCATAACACTCACAGTATCTGGTCAACCGAAATTCATCCTCTGCGTATGCAATACTAAAGTGCTTGAACGAATTACTACGGTCTATAACCAACGCGGAACGGCTCTCGCCCTATCTAGGTCTAGCACAACCACCCCTGAGAGTAGTGAACGAACATCAACGACGCCAACCACTGCACTGCGTTCAGGTTGAGTGTGTCAACACATCATAAGAGAATATAAAAACTCTTGAACCTGTGCGAGTCTCTAAAAAAAAAAAACAAAACGTCAGTAGAGCAGCAATGGAGCCAGTGCAAACAAGCCCTGAAGAGCACAGCAACGGAAGTGTTGGGCCTTAAAGCTCCACCACGACGAAACACCTGGTTCGATGACGAGTGTAGAAGAATACATGCAGAAAAGCAGGAGCCATACAAAGCCTTACTACAAAAAAAGAGCGGCTCGTGAGCTCTATGAGCTTAAAAGAAGGGAAGAACGTAACTTCTCTAGAAAAAAAAGAAGGAGCACGAGAAGCGTGCGATTGAAAACATGGAGAGATGCTACTGCAGGTACGACGTTCGAAGATTTTATCAATAGATAAAATTAATGTCTCAAGGCTATAAAGCCCGAACGGAGGCCTGTAAGGATGAGAACGGACACCTAGTAGTAGAATCGCAGTCGATGCTGAGAATTTGGAAAAACCACTTTTGCAGACTGTATAACGGCGATGACAGCCAACATACCGCCGTCAGGCAGAATGACCCATTTCGCAATGACGAAGATCGCACCTGACCTCGACGATTTTTAGATTGCCATGTCAAAACTCACCTCGAATAAAGCTGCTGGCGCAGATGGATTGCCTGCTGAGCTCTTCCAAGCAGCTGGTTAAGAGTATGCACCGGCTCATCTGTAAGATATGGTTAGAGCAAAGCATGCCCAAGGAATGGAGTCTCAGCATTAGTTGCCCGATCCACAAAAAAGGAGACCCCTTTGACTGCGCCAACTACAGAGGAATAAGTCTCCTTAATGTCGCATACAAGACCATCGCTGCCGTTTTGTGTGAACGACTGAAGCCGATCGTTAATAACCGCTAGTTTCGAAGTCAAGAAAGGATTTAGACAGGACGATGCGTTGTAGTGTGATTTTTTTAACATCATATTAGAAATGATTGTGCAAAAATCACAGGCCAATACAAGAGGCACAATCTATTTCAAATCCCCGCAACTCCTTGCATATGCCGACGACATTGACTTAATAGATAGGTCACAGCGAGATGTCAATGAGGCGTTTGCGAGTGCTGAGATGGAGGCGGCAAAAATTGGTTTGGCAGTTAATGGAGGCAAGACTAAATATCTGCTGTCGTCGAAAAAGGACATTTACCACCGATGTCTTGGACAGAACGTGCATATTGGCAGATATAAGTTTGAGGTAGTTAAGGACTTCATTTATCTCGGCTCCGCAGTGACCTGAAACGACGACACCAGTTTCGAAATCAAGCGCAGAATTACTCTTGCCAACCGCTGCTTCTTTGGGCTCAAGAGGCAATTGAGAAGTAGAGCCCTCTCTCGTACGACCAAGTTGACCTTATATAAGACCTTAATTATCCCTGTCCTCTTATAAGGCGCAGAAACATGGTCCTATAAACACAGAGGGGTGTTGGAGAAGAAGATTCAATCTCGAACTGTACGGGTTGTACAGCGACATGAGTCTAGTTAGGCGTCTACGGATCCAACGCCTAAGATGGCTAGGCCATGTAGAGCGAATGAACACCACAGGACGGCCGCATATAAGGTGGCGCGCACGGGTGGAAAGGGACCCCAACCGACTGGACGTGCGGCACTGGAAAAGACTAGCGAAAGATCGTGCTAGGTGGAGAAGCATGTTGGTTGAGGCCCAGGTTCACCCCGAACTGTAGCGCCCGATAAGTAAGTAATAAAGATCAATTACTTACATAGCTGGGCACTTCACCTTTATTATAACCTTTTATAACACAACTTTTTTACATACTTTGTCTCTACAACTGTTAGGTGATTGTCCACTAATTCACAATGTGAAAATAGTATGTATATGAAAATATCGGCTTACAAATGTCTTGATCAACTTGAAACCAAATCCCGAGTCTCGTTGTGGTCACATTTAAAAACCTATTTGCACCTGTCCTTGTTAAATCACAAGTTTAATATTGGTGGGAATAGGCTACAAGCATTTGCTAAATCGGATTTAGCTTTAATAAAGATAGGCTATTAGGCGAATTTAGCTAAAGCCTTGTTAAATCCCGGTGTTAAATTTGACGGGGAAAAAGAAACTTAATTTTTAGGCGTCTAAAACAAAGAAAACTCCGATTGCTAGTTTTAAAAATTCACTTACTACAAAATTATATTTTTTGTTGTCAGTCGCATTTTGCTTTTTAATTGATCTTTATATTGTATATCAATAATTTCAAAATTGCCTCGATTTAATTGAAAATGTGTAATATTGTCTTCCAAGGATGCTAGATCCATAGGCAGGCTAGAATTGCCGATTTTACGTTGACAGGAAGTTCTCAAAAATATTAGGCAGTAAATAAATACGGAAGGATTAAGACTTTCAAAAATATCTTCTCTTCTTGTTAGATGGCGGTACAGTTCGGGGTGAACCAGGGCCTCAACCACAAGTCTCTCCAGCCGACACGATCTTTGGCCAGCCGCTTCCAGTGCCGCATGTTGAGTTGGTTGAGGTCCCTTTCCACCTTAGATGGGTCGTCCTCTGCTGCGTCGTCCTTCGTGGTTGGTGTCGAAGACTTTTCGGGCCGGAGCGGTGATGTCCATTCGCTCTACATGGCCCAGCCATCTTAGACGTTGGATCCGAAGACGTCTAACTAGGCCGATGTCGCTGTACAGCCCGTAAAGTTCTTGATTGAATCTCCTCCTCCACTGTCCGTTTACACAAACGGGACCAAAGATTGCGCGCAAAATTTTTCTGAAAAAAATTCTGAAAAATTCTGAAATCCGTAGAGGGGTACCAGTTGTGTAGACTTGAAATGGATCGTACCTCTTGTATTGGCCGCTGAGTCCCGCACACAGAAATCACATGACAGCGTGTCACCCTGTCTAAAATCTCCGACCTTCATGGAGCAGCGAGAGTTTTCCATTGTAATCCACAGTCTGATGGGTTTGGCAGGAATGTTAAAACATGAGATGGTTAGGTTAGGTTTAGATTTATTAGTATAACCATACATTACGTTTTTATACATTTTACAATTTACATACATTTTTACATTTTTCTTCTTTTTAAGATTTCAATACATTTCTTTTTATAAATTCTACGGTTTGTTTCTAATTTAACATCGTCAGGCATGCTATTGAACAGTCGTAACCCTTTTACCATTATAGTGCTTTCCGCTGCAGATGATCTTGCCCTTTCCACTCTGTAGTCATTGGTGTTTCTTAGTCCATATGGCTGAACTTCCGCTACCCTTACAATGTTACTTGTCAAATAGGTTGCTGCATTTCCATTTTTGATGTTGAAAATAGCTAGTAACGTGTTTAGTTGCAGTCGTTGTTCAATGTTTAACCATTTTAACGTCTCTAGCATTTGCCTTATGGGTGTTATCCTGTTGCATTTTAATATAGTTCTCATTCCTTTGTTCTGTAATTTTTGCAGTCGCACAGTATTCAAAATGCGGTTTGATTATGGAATTATATATAGTTACTGCCGTCATAGTATCCACCTTGTTTCGAATTCTTCTAAAAAATCCTAACTTCTTGGCTACCTTCTTGTTTATATAATCCATGTGTTTTGTACATTTTAAGTCATTTTCAATTATAACACCTAGGTATTTGATGTGATCCACTTTTTCGATATCTTGTCCATTTATTTGTAGGTTATCATTGGAAGTGAAGTTAATTTTCATCCATTTTGTTTTCTGTTCATTTAGTTTTAGTCTGTTCATTCTTAGCCAGTTATTTACCTCTTTTAAGTCGTCTATTAACATATTTCTGCATTCCATTTGATGGTTTTCTTCTGCGTAAATAAGCGTATCATCTGCATATAATATAATTTTGCCATGTTTTAGAATATTCGGGAGGTCATTAATATATAGAATAAATAGTATAGCACCCAATATTGAACCTTGCGGCACGCCCATGTTTATATCATTGATATTAGATATATTATGGCTCTGTATGGCTAGAGCCTGTCATATGCGGCTTTAAAGTTGACAAAAAGATGGTGCATGTCGTCTTCTGCAAGATCTGTCGTAGTATAAATATTTGGCCTGTCGTGGATTTTCCTGCCCTGAAACCACACTGGTAGGAACCTATCAGTATGTCCACGCACGGTTTCAGGCGCTTACACAGTACGGCAGGGAGGATCTTGTACGCAATATTCAGGAGACTTTTCCCTCTGTAATTGGCGCAGTCATATGTATGTATGTTGGCGTTACAGCCCATGAAGGACTAGAGCCAAGCTTCTCTCAACCACCCATGTACATATGTGCGCGCGCAGGCATAAGAGTCTCCTTTCTTATGGACCGGGTAGACGATGCTGAGATTCCATTCATCGGACATGCATTGTTCCAACCATATCTTGGAGATGAGTTGGTGCATGTTCCTAATCAGCTCATCGACAGCTGCTTTAAAGAGTTCCGCGGGAAGTTCTACTGCTCCAGCAGCTTTATAAGGCTTAAGTTTCGATTAGAGCTCTCTCTCTCTCTCGTGTAATCGTGTTACACGTGTAATTGAATTGTCCGTGTAGGAATTCGTGTATTTAGTTCTACACGTGCATTTAGTTTTATGCGTATTCAGTTTAGTTTTTGTGTGTTTAGTAAAATACGTGTAGTTCCACCACAGCCATAAATTCAAGAAAACCTTTGCCAGAACAGAATGGAAGAGGCAATTGGTTCAACGCGATCATTTCGGCCAGTGCCTGATGGATTTCTTCCATCCCTTGAGATGTTTAGAGGAGCATTTCTTTCTGTATTTACAAGGGCATTTTTACTTACGCATGTATTAAGACCGTAGACGTGTACGTTTAAATAATTTGTTGATACTTGTTGTTATGACAGCAGGCCGGCCGACGGGAAATACCAAGGTGGAGAATAATTATCCGGGTTATTCCAAACGAAGATTTTATTTTACTGCACTGATTCCCGCTTTCCAGCGCCAAGTCCACTGCCATACATTCCTCGTCACGAACGAAACAGAGAAAATGCCCTTCTCGACTCAAAAAAAAGACAAGGAATAAATTAAAATGATTTGACAGGAGAACATCGCGGTGGACTTAAGCTGGAAACGCAAGCAAAAATACTTAAGGGAGCTTCACATTGTTCGCCTCGACAACATCCCGAGGCCCGTCTGAAACCCCCGTTGAAGACTCTAAATCTAGAACGGCGAGCCTACCTACTGCCCTTTTTTTCTTGATTGAGCCATTCGATACTTGAACATCCGCAGTCCGCACAACGTTGTCGGGACCTGCATACGTTTTCGTCACTTGACCCAATTCCCAGGCTGTGCGAATTTCCGAGGGTTCGAAAATGATAACCACATCTCCCACTGATACACCCTTTGATCCTTTATGCCACTGAGTCCGTCTGGTTATTTCTGGGAGGTACTCCGCATACGAGCGTCTTACCATTAGGTTCATAAGATGCCGAGCGCGTCGGCTATGAAATTTACTCCATATGTCCCTTTCGCAAAATATTCCTGGAGCGGTTGTATCTCTATTATCTTCCCCGAATAGCATGGAATTAGGCGTCAACGGCTTAGGATCTTCTGGGTTAACAGGAACGTGTGTAAGCGGCCGACGATTGATCTGGCCTTGAGCCTCCATTAAAGCATTTTGCAAGACATCTTCACAAGGAACCATGCCGCTGAGCGCAAAATCCACACTTTTCTTAATAAACTGGATAAGGCGTTCCCATGCCCCTCCCATCCACGGCGAATATGCTGGAATGAACCGCCACAGGATACCCTCGTATTTAGCTGCATACTCACTGAAACCGATCTCCATCTCTTTAATGTCCTTGTCCGTCTGATTCTTGGTTCCAACGAAGTTTAGTCCGTTGTCACTGTAAAGGTAGCGAGTGACGACGCGAATTATGATGAAGCGACGCAGGGCCATAGTGCACTGGTCCATACTGAGGTCGTTAAGAAGCTCGATTTGAACTGCACGGAAGGTGAGACAGGTGAAGATCGTCCCGTAACGCTTTACTGTTCCTTTACCAAACTTAACGAACATTGGCCCAAACGTGAGTGAAGGGTCTTAAGTGAAAGGCCGAGCGCGCTTTAGGAAGTTGCCCCATAATCGGCATCATGGGTTTTGCCTTACGCAGCTTACACATGTTGCACCTTGCTCTTACTGATTCCACAGCTACTCGGATGCTTATGATCCATGCACGCTCTCGGATGTCTGAGATGGTCGTAGCGGTTCCCATGTGAAGATTTTTTCATGATGATGAGTAATGAGTAAATCGACGAGGTAAAATCGCCGGGTTACGTGCAGCATACGAGACTACTGCCTTTTGAGCTCTTGAACTCATCCGAGCTGTTCCTTCCTCATCAAGAAATGGTGGGAAGTTGAAAATCTTACTAGTTGCTCCTACCACTTGTTTTGATTTTAAGGCCAAAATGTCCTCGGGAAATGAATCCATTTGAATTTTTCTAAACAGCCAGTTTTCAGCTCTCAGGTATTCGTCCGGTGTGATGAAAGGCTTTTTAACCACAGGCCTTTTCAGCAGAAAGTCCTTCAAACGTAGTAGGAATGCAATCACTCTAACAGAGGACGCCCATCTCGCATGAATTCTGGCTGCGAGCTCATCGTACACGTTGTAAAAAACTGGCTTATCTTTGCTGTGGAGCAGAACTGTCTTTGACTCCAAATATTCAATACTCACTGGGTCCACCAAATTTTTTCCTGGTGTCACAGACCAAGCATCTTTCGGTGTCCGGAGAAAATCAGGTCCGTTGAACCACCTCGTCTGCGCTTTGTCCAGGGATAGATCGTTCCACCTCGTCGCGTCGTCAGCCACGTTATCTCCAGTCTTCACATGAAACCATTGGCGTGGTGAATAAGAGTCCAAAATCTCTCCCACACGGACAGCTACAAATGACGGAAACTTGAATTTTGAGGAGTTTATCCATGCCAGCACAGTCTTAGAGTCCGAGAAGAACTGGATTTCATCTAGACGGATTTTGTGCGAGTTCCTTACAGTAGCTGCTAGTCGGACCCCTAGAACGGCCGCCTGCAACTCCAGCCTTGGCACTGATAATTGCTTCACTGGAGCTACTTTACTTTTTGCCATTACTTGAGAGACTTCCACGTTCCCATCACGCTCAAAGCGCAGATAAGCGACAGCCGCAAATGCTTTTTCTGACGCGTCAACGAAAACCACCAAGCTGATCCTTGACTCATCAGGATTCCAAGAAACATAACTGCGCGCAATTCTGATATTTTCGGTGTTTTTTAGCTCTCTAAGAAACTCTAACCATGCGATTTTTAAGTCACGCGACACGGGCTCGTCCCAGTCGAAGCCTTCCCTCCAGACCTCTTGAAGAATGATACGCCCACGGATGATAAAAAAGGACACGAGACCAAGCGGATCAAAAATCCTAATCACGGTTCTCAGCATTTCTCGCTTAGTTATGATGGCGTTGGGTTGCAACATTTTTTTCTGGAGTGCAATCAAATGAGAACTTATAGCTGAAGTAATCCAAAGATGGGTGTCAATACATTCCTAGGACCTTGGATACGATTGATTCGCAACTATTCGGATCGATGCTAACCAGTTTGGGATTAACGTGACTTCTTGAAGTTAGCCGGAGAACCTCGCTGCTGTTTGACTGAACCCCCACAAGTTCAAAGTTCATTGATTTGCAGATTCGAATTGCATCCTGGGTCACGGACACTGCTTCCTCCACCGTATTATGGCTGTTGAAATAGTCGTCGACGTAAGTACGTTGTGTTAGACCATCTACCGCTTCTGGACATTCTTCCTTAAACAAGTTAGCGTGATGGTTTTTAACAAATTGGGAACAAATAGGAGAACACCTAGGCCCAAACATCATTACTTCCATTATGTAAACATCGGGACTCCTGCTACTATCACCATCTCTCCATAGGACTCGTTGACACTGCTGATCCTCTTCGATGATTCGAATCCTGTGAAACATTTCCATTACATCGGCGTTAACTGCCACCGCACGTTCACGAAACTTAAAGAGGCCAGCATGCAGAGGGACCAGATTGTCCGGGCTTTTCAACAGATATGTGTTGAGTGAGACACCATTCACCTTGGCAGCTACATCCGCCACGTCTCTTGGTTTCGGAGAACATTTGTTTGGATTTTCCACTATAAAGGTGGGTGCATACCACACTCTTGGCCACGGCCTTTGCAACTCCTCCTTTGACGCAATCCTACCGTATCCTTTTGAGACTAGCTCCTTCATATGGTTGTTTTTCCAACCCAACAAGTGAGGTCTTTTCTTTAGCGATCTCGCTAATCCCATAAGCTGACTCAAAGCTTTGGATAGCTATCCGGAAGTTTCACTGTATCTGACTTCCATAACAAGCCAATCTCGTAGCAGTTATCCACTTGTTTTAACGTGCGTTGCATAATATCAACAGCCCGACGGACTTCTTGGCTTTCCAAACTGGTCTTCGGTGCCATAACTCCGAAATTTTCAGTGGTAAAATGATGTTTCACGAGTTCATACAATTCATCCTCGGACCTTATCCCGTCATGGAACAAAAAATGCATGCGAAGAGTGAAATTGCGCTTGAGGAATGAAAGGAGAGGCTAGCTGTTCAGACCCGTCACAGAAACCGCCGGTTGATGAAGTAAAGGGTGGCGATGAGCACTACAACCGTCCATGCCACACGTCTTTCTTTGACGACAAACTCTCCAGTCATGCTTCGAAGGAACTAAGCAGCAAAAACATATCCGCTTATCCTTGGCATAAGCTAGTCTTTGGTCGACCGTCCGACCTCTGAACTCTGGACATTCACTTAGCATATGTTTTCGACCACAATTTACGCAAACGGCGGTATCAACCTTAGGTACCACTGGTTGATGTGTTAACACTCGACCAACAGCCTTCGGCAGTTTTGAAGATTTCCTAGGATCGGTCACCTCTACATGCTTCGACAGCTCAGGAGGCATATCGATTAGCTTCTCTGTTAGAAAGTCTGCGAGATCGGTGAAGTTGGCACGGGGATTAACAGCCTTCCTCTTTGTCCATTCCTGGTAAAGCCCAGCCCCCAACCTACAAACCAGGCAAGTCAAAACGTATCCGTTGTTGAGATCCTCTTCCCGTTTTAAAGACCTCATATCTGCCACGAAGCCGTTCAGCTTCACCGCCCACATTCGGATTTTAGGATCACACTTCGAGGTAAGCGGCGGTAAGTTTGATAAATCTGCGGTTAAGTCGTGCACAAGGACATCTTGACGCCCAAAAATAGCTCTAAGTGCATCCATGATACTATCGGCGTCTGAGGAGTACTTTAAATGGTCGCTCACCAGTTGATAAGCCTCACCCTTGAGCGCTTTTCGCAGACGAGACACATTCTTTTTTCCGGTAAATCTGCCCTCTGTCGTTGTTCACTTAAAGACCTCTTCGAGATACGGCCATTCTCGCTAGTCAGCTCCCGAGAAGGATGGAAGCTCTTGGAAGTTACTTCTGTTTAAAATCGCCAACAAGATTGCCATATCTCCCTCCTGGTACGCAGATTCTGCGCAACTAGGCCGATTTTCTTGTATTTTGGGAAGTGGAGTCGGTTCCCTTTGATGGCCAAGATGATTCAAAAGTGCCTGATGATTTGCTTGGATCATTTTTATCAACTCTGCATTATCATCCATTGCCTTGGGTGTCCAACATTTTAGAGGACCCGATTCGGAAGTTCTATGCTGTGATGGTGTGGAAACTGTGGCAAGTTTCAACTTTAGCCCCTCCATTTCCTCCCTCATTGCGGCAAGTTCGCGGTCCCTCTCCAGTACAGCTGATTGAGCTACTGTGGCGGCTTCCATGAGAAAATGTATGGAGTTTCCTGTTTCGCCTTGCTCCGATGAACGTTGTTGGTCGTGCACATCGTTTGTCTCGTGAGGTTCGAAATCTTCCTGCGCGACGCCAGATGGTTGAGTACTTTCGACGAGATCCCTGCAGTTGTCGTCCTCACAAAAGCATGGCGTAATACCACACCAATAATGCCACCACCGTTTGCAACGATCGCAAGAAACCATTAGATCATCATCTGCCTTGCAACGTTTGGGTGCACTACAGCTGTGTTGCGTTCCAACCATTGTCACCACTTCCAGATGTGTATGAAGCTATTCGTAATACTCAGTAAAATAAAATGATGTTATGACAGCAGGCCGGCCGACGGAAATACCAAAGAGAAGAATAAATATCCGGGTTATTCCAAATGAAGATTTTATTTTACTGCACTGATTCCCGCTTTCCAACGCCAAGTATACTGCCATGCATTCTTCGTCACGAACGAAACAGAAAAAATGCCATTCTCGACACAAAAAAAAAAGACAAGGAATAAATTAAAATGATTTGACAGGAGAACATCGCAGTGGACTTAAGCTGGAAACGCAAGCAAAATTACTTAAGGGAGCTTCACATTGTTCGGCTCGACAACACTAGTGTGAACGTGTAGGTAAATAAATTCACGTTTGACAGATTGCCATCTCTATGTATTTATCTATGATTTCGACTATCATCGTCGTTATACAGTCATGCATGTGTCACAATTCTACTACACGGCGATGCGACAGCGTGACTACAAACGCCGTAGCTGTCAAATCCATATTCATACAATGGAATTATATGGAGTAAATCATATTGGCACATGTGTAGTCGTGTCGCAGCGCTGTAATTTCGAAAAACTGTCGCAACTACACGGCGTCGTGCCATTTCGAATTCGACATTGGAGGAATACTTTTGATAAATTGGTCTTACCCACCACCTTCTTCTGACTTTTTTTTTTTTTTGCTTTTTATAGGCTAAAGCAGCCACACATGTTAACAATCATGTTTTTTTCAAATTGTTTTAGCCATTTCTGAAATAATTTCAGTTTAACTCTTCAAGTTCTTTACTGATGCCAACTTCACTCCATAGAATCCAATTGACAGCTAACTAGAGCTGCGCAAAATAGTTTCAATATAGTCGGGACGAACATGGATCGTTTCTTTTCCCGATTGGAACTAGTTCCACGGAACTATAATCCAGATGTACATATGTAAATATGTACTTATGTATGTATTAAGTTTTCCTGTTATTTAATTCAATGGCAAAAAAAAAGAGAAGCAGTAATGGGACTGCTGACAGAAGTGAAAACTTCAAACTAAAAGTAACAGTTTCCTCTTTTTAATTAACTGTAGTATCAAGAAGCACCGTGGCGCAGTGGGTAGTGTGTTGGCCTCTAACGCCGATGACATGGGATCGAATCCCGACACAGCCATGTCATCGAACGTGTTTTCACGGTGTTTCTCTTCAGCGGGGTTCTGACAAAACCCCCTGTAGTAAAATTGTCATGAAAAGCTTCTCGAAATTCGCCGTTCGGAACCGGCAATAAACTGTAGGTCCCTTTCACCTATGGGAAAAATGAAATCACACACAACATGGGTGATTGAGAGAAGCTCGGCTCAGGTCCTTCATGGACTGTAACGCCAACATACATACAAATGCTTGCCAATTGAATACACAGCAAACAAAAAGGCTTGGATGACCTCCGAAATGTTCGAGGGAGTTTTACGAAAATGGGATTCAGAGCTTTGGACAAAGAAAAAGAAAATGTTGCTACTTGTTGATAACTGCCCTTCACAACCTAACACTCAAAATCTTTCTTCAATAAAACTGGATTTCCTTCCGCCCAATACAAAATCGATATTGCAGCCAATGGACCAGGATGTTATAAGAAGCCTTAAAAGCTTTTTGCGAAAAAACCTTGTGCTCATGGCAACCTTGTGCAATGGCAAGCATTTGGTACCTTTAAAACATCTTGAATTTTTTGATTTCCCTATAACAAGCAGTTTTCGTTTCTCCGATCCGTCCATGTTTGCACCAACGAGCACGGTTATTCTTTCTTTAGACATTTTTCCTCCTGTGCACTTCTCTCCTTTAAATGTCAACGTCTTGTCAGGTCTTAGCTTGTAAAAAAGGCCAGCTTCGTCCACATTAAAAATTTCACTGTGGTTGGTACTCTCCTCGAACTATTGGCCATACTTTTTGTAACCACTAATCGCATTGCCCTGGCTGAACGCTGCTCGCTTCTCCCGACATTTTTCCAAACACGATGTTGTTTCGCATGCGAAAACGGTAAATCCAACTTTCAGTACATTGAAAATCCTTTCCAAGCAATTGTCCGATTTCATTTGCTTTTGTTTGTAGTAATCTTTTTTAAATAATCGGAAACAGCGCGTGAGAGTAAATGGAGTCGACGAGATAATATCACCAAACAGAGGCGTGCCTGTGATGGGCACATTGTTGTTCCTCTGAGTCTTAAACCATTTTAATAATGGTTCCTCAATGTCCGCATGTTTAATTGGCCAGTTGATGCACTTTCTATGTGTATGTATGTTGGCGTTACAGTCCACGAAGGACCAACGTCGAGCTTCTCTCAATCACCCATGTTGTGTATGATGTTAGTTTTTCATAGGTTGAACGGATCTACAATTTATTCCCAATTCCGAGCGGCGAATTTCAAGAAGCTTTTCATGACAATTCTACAACAGGGGATTTTGTCAGAACCCCGCTGAGGAAAAGCACCGTGGAAACACGTGCGATAACATGACTGTTGTACGAATTCGATCCCGTGTCCTTGGCGTCAGAGGTCACACACTACCCACTGCGCCATGGCGCTTCTCAATAATGAGAAAAAAAAAATGCGCAGACCTGCACTGAGCTCATGCTATACATTGAAAATTCCAGCATCTGAAAATCTATTGCATATTTTCATTATTCTTATTATTACAAATGTCCTGCCACTACTATTTGGCCAAGTTAAATATATGTCATATGTCGCCATTTAAATTGGCGACGAGAAAAAAAAAAAAAAAAAAAAAAAAAAATACGCGTCTGGTATAAAAAAAAAATTAATTTAGCTTTTTACAGTACAAGTAAATTAATAAAACACTTAGAAATGACAACAGATCCAATAACTGTTCAAGTGACGGCGATATTCAATTTTGACTCATTTAATCAGAAAGTTACGACATGGGGTCGCTGGGTTAAACGCCTGGAGACAGCTATGGACCTTTACAACAGTGACGCAAGGAAACGACGTCAACTTATCCTCCACTACATGGGAGTGGAGACTTATGGTGTTTTGTGCTATAAATTACTCCCAAAGGCACCAGAAGAAATTGAATACCAGGCAATCGTTAATACTCTTGCAGCTCACTTCGATCCAAAGCCCAATGAGATTTTGGAAAATTACAGATTTTGTATGCGGAAGCAGAAGAGTGACGAACCATGTACTGAATTTTTAATCGCTCTTCGTAGACTGTCAGTTGGCTGTAATTTTGGGTCATATTTGGACACTGTTTTGAGACATCAATTCGTGTTTGGCCTACGGAATCAAAAAATTCAAAGCAGATTGTTAGAAAAAAAAAACATTAACACTAGATGATGCGGTAAATACTGCTTCTGCCTATGAGAGTGCCGAAAGAGGGGGAGTAGAACTGCACCAGTATGTAGGAGCGAGTGAGAAAGCTCTTGTTAACAAACTGCATAAAAAACAAAAAGCCAAACAGAACAGGAAAAAGTACGGTAAAAAAATCAAACCTAATGAAACAAAGAATTGCTATCGCTGTGGTACGACATCGCATACGACTTATCAATGTACGCATAAAGAAACCGTTTGCAATTATTGCAAGAAAAAAGGCCATTTGCGTAAGGTCTGCTTCAAAGCGAACAAGCAACTTAACCAAATTGATGAAGTGGAACAGAATACAGGCACACTGATGGTGGAAAAACTTTTTCATATTGGAGACAAGGACAGTGGACTAAATGATGGAGCAAAGATATGTTGTAAGTTGGAAGTAAACGAGAGTTTTAGTGATTTCGAAATTAACACAGGTGCTCCAGTGACTCTCATCAGTTTGACCGACGCTAAAAAGTTTTTTCCTAAAACAAAGGTTAATGCGAGTGACACCGAGCTATATAGTTACTGTAAAACGCCCTTGGATTGCGCAGGCTATATCTGGGTTAACGTAACATCCGAAATTCCAAGTGATCCTGTAAAGATGTATATTGTTCGCTCAGATCGAAAGTCGCTCCTGGGAAGGGAATGGCTGCGCAAGATAAAATTGGATTGGACGAAAATTTTGACTAATCAATTACATGCTGCTGAAGTTAACCAAATTCAAGGAAGTACCGCGCATGTGTTGGATCCAAGGGTGATGATTAGTAAGTTCCCAAATTTATTTTAACCATCGAACGGAAAAATTATGGGGTTTCAAGCGCGTTCATATTTAAAACCAAATGTGACACCAAAGTTTATAAAGGCGAGGCGAATAGCACTCCCACTATGGCATGCAGTAGAACGCGAGCTTGACAGACAAGTAGCTGAATGGTTGTTGTTAAAGGTTGACCAGAGTGAATGGGGCACTCCAATTGTGGCTGTCCCCAAAAAGAATGGTGCCGTCCGTATTTGCGGCGATTATTAGGTTACGGTGAACCCGGCATTGATCGTGGATGTGTTCCCCTTACCCACCATAGAAGAGCTGTTTAGTAAAATGGCGGAAGGCACTAAATTTACGAAAACAGATTTATCAACAGCTTATCTACAACTAGAAATACATCCAGACGACAGGCACATTTTAACTTTAAGCACCCACAAAGGCTTCTTCCAGCCCACACGCATGATGTATGGAATCGCGCGTGCTCCAGCCAAATGGCAACGTTTTATAGAGCAATTAGTTGGCGATATACCTGGTGCATCCGTGTTCCTGGATGACATAAACGTAACTGCAAGTGACGACACAACACACATTCAACGCGTAGCAACTGTTTTGACTCGATTGAACAACCATAACATGAGGATTAATTGCAGTAAAGCAGAGAGTATGAAGGATCGCATCGAGTATTGCGGGTATAACATCGATAAAAATGGCATACACAGAATGGCAAGTAAAGTTGATGCAATACAAAAGCTAAAACAACCAACATCAAAGGATGAGGTTCGAGCTTTCTTGGGGCTTGTCAATTATTATGGTCGCTTCATACAAAATTTATGCAACATTCTTTATCCTTTGAATAGGTTACTCCAGAAAAATGTTCCCTTCCAGTTTGATAACGATTGTGAAAAAGCTTTCAAGGAGATTAAAAAACAAATGCAATCAGACACTGTGTTGGCTTTTTACGATCCTACGGTACCAGTTATTCTTGCGGTTGACGCCAGTCCGATTGGTGTTGGAGCAGTTTTGAGTCATGTATACAGAGATGGTACAGAAAGGCCTATTCAATTTGTTCGCAGACCCTAACCCAAGCACAACAGCGTTACAGTCAGGTAGATAAAGAAGCTTATGATATAATATTCGGGGTGAAAAAATTTTACCAGTATTTATATGGAAAAAAAATTACTTTGGTTACGGATAATAAAGCGATTTCACAAATTTTTTTCCCCACAGAAAGGCTTGCCTCTCCTTTCAGCAACCAGAATGCAGCATTACGCCATATATCTCGAACATTTCAATTATGATATTAAACTTGAAAAATCAAAAGATAACGCTAATGCTGATGCGATGTCACGCCTGCCCAGTGGAAGTTGAGGACATTGAAAATTTGCCAGTATCGGTGGAGGAACTTAGTCAAAAAACAAAGTCAGATAAAGAAGTTACCCTCCTTATAGAATGTCTCAAATATGGACGTGATTGTGAGTCAAAACATCGTTTTGGCATATCACAGACGGAGTTTACCCTGCAAAGGGGATGTTTACTACGAGGTATACGTGTGTACATACCAAAAGATCTGCAAGAGCGAGTTCTCCATACAGGACACTTCGGCATATCAAGAATGAAAAGCTTAGCAAGAGCCTATTGTTAGTGCATCCAAATGGATAAAGACATTGAAAAGATGGTGTCAAATTGTCAACTTTGCCAGGCTACCCGTCCGGATGCAAATAAGGAGGTTCCAGTCCAGTGTTAGGTGGCGCCAAAGGAAGCCTTTGGAGGGTGTACTACGATTGCGTTGGTTATATCGGGATCCGAACTCGCTCATCGTGCGTCAGAGTCCAACACACTAACCATTGCGCCACGGCGCCCTAACAGTTAATTTTGTTTGTTTTGCGATTGGTTTAAGAAAAAATAAAAATAGTAAAATAATATCACATTGAGAAATCATTACAAAAATTAAAAGTATTGATTCAAACCAACTGTAAAAAATAAAAATAAATAAATAAATAAAAATTATATAGGTACCAGAGGCACAAGCCTCAATTTTGTGTCCACCGCAGATGCTTTTTTGCACTTATAGCACATTTTTTTCGGATACCGATTCTATGATATTTTCCTTATGTTTTCCTCGAACATCAGTCAAAACATTTTCAATTTTCCTCCTAGTTGTAGCGATTAGAGAAGGTGTATCCAGCTTAGTGACACATACTTCTCCACAGGGTCACAATGTAACTTTTTCATAAACTCTCGACGGTTTAAGGGTTTCTGTTTGCTGTCAAACATATTGTATGTGTAGATTATATAACTGTTAATAAATGCCATGTTCAACATGCCATAAAACTGACACATACAGGGTTCGTTTTTCGAGATCAACTCGAGACAACTCCCTTTGTCTGATTATAAAATTTGGCTTGTACGAGAGCAGCGTCAGTTCCTTGTCGTAACAAAACATTGATGTATGTATGTACATATGTAGGTATTATCGTTCGTTAGAAACATGTACATATGTAATTGAAAAAATTGCATTGACTGGTTAGTCACTGGGCTGGTGAACTACATACATATGTATGTACATATGTATGTAGCTGTTAAAAAAACCAATTTCCATTGATCGCAGAATATCATAAGTTCGCTCACTGATATGTAGAGATCACCACCAAAGTAAATAGTAAAGGAAGTCATCAAACATAAAAAGTTGTTCGACGAAGGATAACCATGAAGGGTTAACATTGCAAGTTGTAAATCATAATTTATCTTTGCATTCGGATCATAATATCATTCTTGGAATGGATTTTGATCAGGAAGTCTACCAACAACATCTCTTATTTTTAGGGTTCCGTACCCAAAGGTAAAACGGAACCCTATTACTAACACTTCGCTGTCCGTCCGTCCGTCCGTCCGTCTGTCACCAGGCTGTATCTCATGAACCGTGATAGGTAGACAGTTAAAATTTTCACAGATGATGTATTTGTATCTGTTGCCGCTACCACGACAAATACTAAAAACAGAACAAAATTAATATTTAAGGGGGGCTCCCATACAACAGACATGATTTTCATCCAAAAAAATCCCCTTGGTCACATACTGAACTAAGGTTAGTCGGCAATATATTTGTGTCTTTGATGAATTAATCCTAGCTGCAAACCTTTTCCCCATATTTATTGTTATTCACCTTTTCACATCGTTGCTGTCAAGTAAGATAATTGATTTGAATTCAATGGTGATTATCAAAGTAATATGCCGATAACCTGCCTGCAACCAAGATCTGTCATCATACAAAAAATGTGATTAAATAGGTGTTTTTTATTATGCATCCGTATCAGTATCCGGATCATGGGCAAAATAAAACAGTCCGGATCATTGAGTAGCAGATCAACGAGTAGCGTTCTTGACATTTCATATCAGTCAGTTCTGTCAAAGATCTGACATTTGAAAATAAAATAAACAGAAAATATACAAATTGGAAATGAACACGTTGATTGCCCACGTGTTTATATGTTAGTGTTTCAGTGTTTTTGAAACATGACCACCGGTGGGTCATGTGGCAGTCAATTTGAATTGTGTTAAAATTCATTTGTTTACATACATTATTTTGCCCGGCTGCTCCATTTCCACAAATAATTTTTGACATTTAAGTGCGGAATTGCCATGCCAAAGAACATTTTTCTTTTCATACAAATTTGATACGATTGACTTAAATGCTGATGATAATTTTTATCAATATACACTAAATGAGGGTAATATATCGCCAATTCACTGAAGGGTTTTACAAATTTAAATTAATACACACATTTTATAGTGTTATGAGTGCAATTAGTTCATACTGAAGGGAAAACTTTTTAATCAAATCAGGGTCACAATTTTATATGTTCATCAGGCAATGACCTTCCTAATTTTAATGCGAACCCAATGGGAAATAGTGTGAACTAATTTTCGGATCACAAAAGTTGATCCAGATAAAATTTGGATCACGTGTTGTTATTGTAATGCATGTAAATCGTGGTCCGGATAGTGATACGGATGCATAATAAAAAACACCTAATGTGATGACTCTTTCATATTTATACGTATATACAGATGGTACGGAACCCTTCGTGCGCGAGTCCGACTCGCACTTGGCCGGTTTTTTCATTATCATCTGGAACTTCTTCACGTCATACATAATTCTCGACAAAATTGTAATATTCTTCCAACGTCTTGTTGGACTCAAACTCTTTCCTTTTCTGTAATATCAGACCTACAATTTAATGAATTCCATTTTTTCAAGAATATGCCTTCTCATGACAATGTTGAAATACTAGTTACAATTTCTCTCTTATACAGGGTGCGCCGCGAGCAGTGTGCCAAAAAGCTAGAGCGTGTAGGTCTGGTCAAGACAAGAAAAAAATCGTATGGGAGGGGGGTCTATTCCCCCCAATTTAGCCGGGAGGGGCAATTTTCTAAAAAGTTGGCTTAGGTTTGGTTAGGTTGACGTGGTAGGCGTAAGCCACACTTAGGCCGAAACCGGCCCATTGTGATACCACCTGGATCAGGTTACCCTGATCCGCTACCCGGGAACCAACCGGTGCTTCTATTAAAGCGGTGGAGTTGAGCTATTTCTTGGTTTGCTAGCTCACTCAGATTGTCGAAGAAGGGCGCGCCGAGGTAAATCCTCTTGCGATTCGCAAAAGAGGGACATGCGCAGAGGAGATGGTGTATTGATTCCTCCTCCTCCTCGTCCATGCAGCCGCGACAGAAGTCATTGTAGGGTAGCCCCAGTCTGGCGGCGTGTTTTCCAATGGTGCAGTGACCTGTAATGACCCCTACTAGGGTGCTTAAGGTTGCCCTTTTGGTTGCCACCAGGTCCCTGGTTCGTCCTAAGTTTAACTTAGACCACAATTGTTTGGTGATAAAGCCGATATTGCTCTCATTCCATTGGAGATTGGTCTCCTCTATGGTTTGAAGCTTTATCATGTGCTTTACTGTACTTATTGGTGTTTCTAGGTACCCGAGGGTAGGTAGGCTGAGTGTGCTTGACCCTAACCTTGCGAGTTCGTCGGCCGCGCAGTTTCCTGGAATATCCCTACGCCCGGGAACCCACAGTATTTTAATGTTGAACTGTTCAGCCATCTCATCTAGAGATAGGCGACAGTTAATGAATGTTTTTGATTTGTGGGTTACCGCTGCCAGGGATTTTATCGCAGATTGGCTATCCGTGCAGATGATAATATCCTTTGTGGATATTACATTGATCCTGAGCCATGCCAGGGCCTCCGTTATCGCAGTTATTTCTGCCTGAAACACACTACAGTAATTTGGGAGTCTAAATGATCGGTTGAGGTTAAGTTCCTAGGAGTAGACCCCACTGCCTACCCCCGACTCCATCTTAGAGCCATCGGTATAGAGGGAGATCGAGTCCTTTGGTATGACTTTCCCTTCAGCCCATTCCTCCCTGGATGGAAAGACAACTTCGAAGTTCCTGGTGAACATATTCTGCGGGTTGATGTAGTCAGTGTCCCTGGGTACTTTGAAGTGTTTTAGAATAGAGGTGTGGCCTTTTTGAGATGTGGGCCATTTTCTTATGCTCCTCATCCTTAGGGCCGCGCATGTAGCAGCTTGCTTGCTGAAAAGGTTTAATGGTGGAAGATGTAGTAGAACATTTAAGGCCTCCGTGGGGGTTGATCTGATCGCTCCGCTTATATATAAGCTGGTCTTTGTACCTTCCCCAGAAGGTTTCGATTGACTGCTTTGTCCAGAGCAGTCCACCAGACTACGACGCCATACAGGAGGATAGGCCTTATGACTGCTGTGTAAAGCCAGTACATAATGCTTGGTTGGAGACGCCACCTCCTGCCCACTACTTTCTTACAGCTGTAGAGGGCAACAGTTGCTTTCTTGACCCGATCAAGAATGTTGGGTTTCCAATTCAGCCTCCTGTCAAGGACTAGGCCTAGATATTTAGCCTGTTCTTTGATTGTTAGTTGAGTTCCACCCAGCCTCGGTGGGTTGAGGAACGGAATTTTATATTTGTTAGTGAACAGTTATAGATCGGTCTTCTTTGGGTTCACCCCAAGTCCACAGTACCGTGTCCAGGTTTCTACTGCATGTAGTGCACTCTGCATAAGGTCGCATAGAGTGCTGGGAAATTTTCCTGTGACGGCAATAGCAATGTCATCCGCATAGGTGATCACAGCGTACCCTTCCTGCTCCAGCAACAGCAGTAGTTCGTTGACCACCACGTTCCAGAGGAGAGGGGAGAGTACTCCACCCTGTGGTGTACCTTTGCTGACCATTCTGGTTGAGACGGCACCAGCGAAGTTGGCTTTGACAACTCTTTGTATTAGCAGCTGTCGTACCAGTTCTATCACTGATCCCGTAACACCCAGATCAGACAGCGCCTTGATGACGGCCCATGGTTCAACATTGTTAAAGGCGCACTCAATGTCGAGAAAGGCGTCATCATCAGTCGATCCCTGATAGCTGTGCAAGTCAGACGTGTTTCGACTTAGTGCAGTGTTTAGTAGTGAATAGACAGTATAAGTGCGCGGTTTGGCGAGTGAATCGTGAAATCGTTAGTAGCACGACGGTAGAGTGCACGGTCCGAAACCCAAAGACCGGCAGTTCGGTTCCCGGTTGGGAAAACATATTTTTCGCTTTTTTTTCCTTCTGTTGCTTCCAAAATAATTGGAAGTAACAGAGGAAATGTCAGGCGACGGGCAGAAACCCGTATATCGTACGGCATCAGAATCGGATGATTCCACCAAATCATCCGATTTCGCTACACCGAGCGCGGTAGTTAAGCGCAGGAGGAGGTTAAATCCTACTCTTAACCTGGTGAAGCGCCCCTCCCTTTCCACTTCGGCAGAGAAGCTGCGGGCCGAAGCGAGGGAAGGGGCGCCATCAACTTCTAAAGCCGCTCTGCAGCAGCTACAACAACAACAACAACAATTGAATTTCCCCGAGGAGGCGGACTTTGCCTACCTCTCTGAAGGTAGGGAGGGTCGCTACACGGGGGAAAATAATTCCTTCGCTCTCCTATCTGCCTCGGAGACGGAGGAAGAAAAACAAGAAGACGAGCTTCAGACCGAGGAGAAAATCCTCCAGGAGAAGCTCCAAGCCGTGAGGGACAAACTGTCCGAAATCCGGCAGCAAAAGGAGGCTGAGAAGCAGCGTAAGCTGCAACAACAACAAAAGCAGCCGCAGTCAAAGCAGCTGCAAAAACAAGAATCGCAGCGGGAGCAGCAACAGCAGCCCCAGCAGCAGAAACAACAACAAAAAAAGCCGCAGCCGAAGAAGCAGCAGCGACAACAACAACCGCAGCGGGAGCAGCAACAGCAACCCCAGCAGCAGAGACAACAACAAAATCAGCCGCAGCCAATGAAGCAGCAGCAACAACAACAATTGCAGAGAGAGCGGCAACAACAGCAGCCCCAGCAGCAGAGACAGCCAACGAGCCAGCAACAGCCGCAGCCAACGAGCCAGCAGCAACAACAACAAATGCAGCAGCAAGATCAGCAGCAGCAACAACAACAGCAAAAACAGAAGAGGAAGCGAAGCCGCCGCTCCAAGAAGAAGGAGAAGGTGCCGCCCATCTATGCACATACTCTAGCTGTCAGGCAGACAGTGGATTTGTGTAAAAAAGCCAGATAGGTGAGAATAATTATATCTTAGATTGTATTGGAGGACGCTATGTTTTCCAGTGTAAAACACTGGAAATATATAAGAAAATGCGTTCGCTATTAAAAAATTCCACGACGGAGTACTATACGTTTACTCCGAAAGCCGAGAGGTTGCAGACAATGCTCCTCAAAGGCCTGGAATCAATCACAGACCCCGAGGAATTGCTCTCTGAGCTCAAAAAGTTCGAGAGCGATGACCTCAAGTTCGTGGGGGCTAAGCCGTTTACCACAGTTGCGGCCAAACGGGAGAAGCGGCAACTGCACTTCTTCTTGGTCCAGCTGACACCCGACAGCCGTCTGGAGTGTCTAAAGAAAATAAAAGTCTTAGACACCCAGAGAGTGCGATGGGAGAAATTAGATAGGCGCGGAAACATGATACAATGTATCCGCTGCCAGAGGTTCGGGCACGCCGCGTCGAACTGCGAAATGCAGCATCGATGCGTCAAGTGCGCACAGGACCACAGGTACGACGAGTGCGACCGGGGCACAGGTCTCGAAAGAGATCAACTTTTATGCGCACTATGTGAGAACAACGGGCACCCTGCAAATTATCGGGGCTGTCCTAAGTTCCAGTACATTAAGCAAATAAGAGATGCTCGACAGAACGTCGAGAAGATACCTCCCGCGAGGGGTATTCATTCTTCAGCCGTCATACCCCAATTGACCTACGCCCAAATGGCGGCAGGTCAGGGAAAAGCGGCACAAATACCAAAGGCTGCTGCCAAAGCCCCAGTGCCCGTTCCTAAGGCACCGGGGGCCGAGGCGGAACTGCTACCGATTCTGCTCGCCATTCAAGGGCAGATCGGCCAGATCCAGCAGCAGATCATTAAGCAGACGGAACGAGTGGACAGGCTCTACTCGTTTCTGCGCTTAACGCATTTAGAGTCCTAATGGATACACCAGTAGAGAATTTCCTGAAGATCCTGGCTGTGAATGTAAATTCACTGATTAGGATCGAGCGACGCACCGTTCTTTTTAACCTGTTGCAGGAAGAAAGCCCTGATGTGTTTCTGGCTAGCGAAACTAAGCTAAACCAGAGGCACAAAATCCGGCACAATTCCTATAATATAATACGAAGAGACCGACCCAATGCCACTCAAGGCGGAGGTGTCGCGATCTTCATTAAAAATAGTATTAAATATAAAATTATATATAGCAGTGAAGTGCGGAGATTCCAGGTGCTAGAGGCATGTGTTGTGTGTATCCCCCTTCGGAACGGAAGGAGGATATACATACATAGTATCGGCCTATGCACCTGAAGCACCTCAGCCCAATATCTTCATTGCAGAGCTCAAAATACTCTTTCGATTTCTGCGCCTAGACTCGGCAGAAAACTTTTATGTTTTGGCCGGAGATTTAAATGCCAAACATAGTGATTGGGGCAATAATGTACCCAATACTAGAGGGAGCCTACTAAGCCATTGGTGGGCCCTGCATAATATTGAGTATAAACTCAAGTTACTCGCAACGGATAGTCCGTCGTTTCCTAGAAGCGGCGCCTATCTGGATCTAATGTTGCTTGACTCACGACTGAGACTGGCAGACACTAACGAATGGTCTACTAACTGTTTACGTACCGTTGAGTATGACAGTGACCACTGCGGACTTAGTGCCGTAATTAAAATACCGGACAAATTCGCAGAAATGGCAGAGTATGTCCACACGTACCCCTACGATTATAGTAGGGCACGCTGGCCACGCTTTGCCAACTGCCTGACGAGAGCACTCACTTCGAGTGCCTCATCCCCACCGAATAATAGGAACCTATCAAATGACGAAATTGATAGGCACCTAAAACATATGGGCGAAACTATCAAACAAACGATGGACAGAACGATACCACGCCAACGGCATTACGATACCACGGACGTGTACCGAAACGCGACCATAGACGCACTTCACAGACAGAAAAGTAGACTCCTGTCAAGACTTAAACTCTTGTACAGGCGGTTTACCGACAGACAAAACTCGGAGGTCAGGACCCTGAAGTCACTGATTAAAAATCTCCGACAGTTAATTAAAGAGAATTATAAAATAGCCATATGTTATGAATATGTTCCCGCAGATAAATAAAATATTCCGGAGAAAAGATCAGAATGACATTCGGGATCTAAAGCTTCCGAGAACGTCAGATAACGAACGTTTACTACGTACAGTCAACATCGATCCAGAGAGCGCCGTCCTAGATGACCACTTTTTTGTGATTGAGGATCCTCAGGAGAAAGTGGCGACAGTGGGGGCTGTCTTCCAGGATGTGTATAAGGTGAATGAAAGCATTCGCCCGAACCACGACCTGGAAAATAGAGCCCTGCTTCACCACTTATACCTTCGAAATGATATAGAACATTGGCGAATCGAGAACCATGGTTTCACCAGGTTCAATGACGACTCTACGGCAGACAATGCCATCGCCAATGAAGGTGCTGAAACACTGTTCATTTCGACGGAGAATCTCCAGTTGATCTTCATGTCATTAAAAAATAAAAAATCCGCGGGCACTGATGGTATATCCAATGTTGTGCTCAGGCATCTTCCACCATTGGCTATAGAGAGGTACACCATCCTGTTCAACAATGCACTGAATAATGCATATTATCCGGTGCATTGGAAAACGGCGGTGGTCCAGCCAATCCCTAAGAGGGGCAAAGACTCCTCTAATCCGGCAAATCTCCGGTCGATAAGTCTCCTTCCGAGTATCAGCAAGGTCTTCGAGAAGGTAATCCATAGAGCCCTGTCCAAATGGGCTGAGGACAAAAATATTATTCCGAATAACCAATTCGGTTTCCGGGCGGGGCATGATACCATACATGCCGCGTCGAAACTCGTCTCGGATATCCAATGGAATAAATGCAAGAACCAATGCACGGGTGCTTGCCTGGTTGACTTGGAAAAAGCCTTCGACACCGTATGGTTAGAAGGACTCTATTACAAGCTCAAACGGTTGGGCATAAGTAAACCATTGCTATATATAATTCATGATATGTTAACGAGTAGAAAGTTCGTTGTGAAAATTGCCAACGTAACTTCTGCTCAAACATTTGAAATTAAAAACGGATTGCAACAGGGTACGGTAAATTCGCCGATCCTTTTCAGCATTTATATCAGTGATCTGATAGTTTCTCTTCACCATTCAATAGCGTATGCAGATGACTTGGTTGCGTACAGATCAAGTCCAACGATTGAGGTCATTGGCATTTTATTGCAACGTGACTTCGATAAAATTCAGCAGTTCTGTGATGACTGGAAGTTGAAAATCAACTTCCAGAAATCAGAGACTATTTTATTCAGAACGCCTCTGTCTAGGGCCTCTAGGGACACTAGAAAACATTGGCGAAAATTCGCAATCATCGGACCGGACGGGCGTCCACTGGCGAGTTAAAGTGTAGTCAGATACCTCGGGATCTGGCTGGATCAGTATCTGTATTTTAACAAAAATGTAGATGCTGCTCTGGAAAGAGCCCGGGGCGCTTTCGCCCTGACAAGATGGCTGTTTCACTGCAGCCAACTTAATTCTAGGGTGAAGGTAATCTGCTACATGGCCTTAATCAGGCCTATGATTGCCTATGGATGTCCCGTCTGGTTTAATGTGAGCGCAAGCTTAATGGAAAGGATTCGGGTGTTTGAGAGACAATGTCTGAGGACTTGTCTTGGATTACACAGAACACCAGAGTCTGAGTACAGAAAGTTCTATCCCAACGGGGTCCTATACGATAGGGCAAGGATTTTACGGATAGATAACTTTCTGATTAAACTGATTCGAGGTCACGTTGCAAGGGCAATGACTTCGACCAATAACTTGATCTACGGGGCTTACTACCCCAATGTTATGTATTATGAAAAAGTGCGTCTGAATGGTTTTGTGCCTCCGGAAGCATTTCTTTACTTTGATAATTGTGGGCTGATCCAGGATGGATTGGCGGTGCCGCTAATCTTCCATGTGGCCCGTAATTCTGTGGAGCGGTGGCTCCTTTACGAACCTGACGTCGTGCTCTGTGAGCCCGAGCGCCTCAGGTTCAGTAGAGCGGTTTCTCGCCGAGATAGAGAAGACGTTGTCCGACAGCATCAACGCTTTTGGTGGCTAACGGACTCCGTCGTGGAATCAATTAATACAGCCTCTTCAAGGCAGGTTCGCCGAACGCCATTGGCGGACTCCGATAGGATAGGGTAGGCTAGGATAGGCTAGGGTAGGTTAAGATAGGGCATAAGGTAATATAAGTGTTGGGCAATTTTATAAAAAAAAAAAAAAAAAAAAAAAAACAAAAAAAAATCGTAAAAATGAAAATAGAAAAAAAGATGTATATACATGTTATATATTAAGTATACAATTTTTGTATATACATTTTAGTTAAGGTAGATTAAGATAGAATTAGTTAGATTTTTAGTTAGATTTAAGTTTTATTTATTAACCCCTCAAAACCCGATATTACGCTAAGTTTTTCTTAATTTTCTTAGCATACAATTAATAAAAGTTCATAATTTTTCTGTTAATATTAAGTTGTCGAAAGACATAGTATAAGTTGTATATTGTTTGCTTTAGAGTGCCCGCTTAGGGTCAGTAAGACATTAATGTTAGTTATAACCTAAGCTAGTTTTACTCATTTTGTCTAGCATGTAAGATAATTATAAGATTTTTCTGAAATAAAATGAATTTAAAATGCAAAAAAAAAAAAAAAGGCGTCATCATGTTTTTAAACCAAGCTGTTTTAAGGAATAGTTTTTGAGAAATTAATTTTCAAACTCAAAATTTTGAAAAAAAAAAAACTGGAAAAAAAATTTCGAACTAATTTTTTTTCAAAATTTTATTTAATTAAGTACTCATTTTTTTCAATAATTCAATTCTCTTATTAGTTTTTAGTTAAAAACAGAAAACCGGATGCAAAAATGTCTTGTAGTTTTTGAGAAATTAAAGAAAAACCCAAACCACTTTTTTCTAAGAAAAATCTTTTTTTTTGGTTTTAACGCGGCTTGACTTGTAGGCAAATGTATGTATGAAACATTGACCTCTTTTTTATTACTTTAAAATAATTCGGAGTCTTATTATAATAAATTTTCAATATGATCCCCATTTTTTAGAAGGCAAAGATTATATCTTCTTCCAAAGGCTGCACATAAGTCTATGCTTGATAAATTTTCCTGCAATTTGACTCCAGCCACTTCAATCCGTTCTTTCAGTTGTTCCAAAGATACTATTTCCACTTCGTAAACATAATTCTTCATGAATCCCCACACATAAAAATCTAGAGGAGTTAAATCTGGTGATCTAGGTGGCCATTCCGTGGGGCCCCTTCTTCCGATCCAACGGTCACAAAAATTATCATCCAGCCAGTTTCTAACCTGTAAGCTGTAGTGTGCTGGTGCTCCATCTTGCTGGTAGATTAAATTATCTGCTATGGCCAAGGGAACATTGTCCATCAAATCGGGCAAAAGGTCTCGTAGGAACTGCAGGTATGATTCTCCATTTATAACGGCATTAAAAAACCGGGGCCCGATTACAGTTTGTCCAACAATACATTACAGCTAAAGCGGTGTTGTGATTTATTTTGTTTTTTGTTATGTGGATTGGTGCTACTCCAGTGATGCAAATTGTGGAAGTTAGTAACCCCATCTCTGGTAAACTGTGCTTCATCCGTCCAGAATATCCTTGCAAAATAGTTTCGTTTAGTTTCATCTCGAAGCAGTAATGATCGACAAAATTCTGCTCTCAAAAACTTGTCGTTTGAGGTGAGTTCCTGAACTGGCGTAAAATGGTACGGGTGTAAGTTTTCGGTATGAAGCACTCTCCATACTCTAGTTCTGGGCACTCCAAGCATAATAGCTATCCTCTTGTACTAAGGGAGGGATTACGTTGGACCACATCCAAAATTCTTTCATCTAAGATTGCTGATCCATCTGTAATTGATCTTTCGCTTCTTCTCTAGCACTCCGTGCTCTCGCAGACGTCGGTGGATTCTTGAGAACATGCTACGACTGGGACACCTCCGATTGGGATATCTTTCAGCGTAGAGTCTTTCGGCTCCACGATCTCGACCATCAGCTAAACCGTAGCAGAAGTACATGTCCGTTAATTCTTCTCGAGAGTATAAGTTTGACATCGTAATGTGTTGATGAGTTAACATCCAATTTGGAAATGTTTTCTTATTAAAAATGCGATTCCTTTTATTTACATTTGGATTGCAAATATTTTGTTTTTCAATAAAGAAAAATTGCGGTTTTATTGTCTTAAGGTCCTAGCGGGTAAAACCCATCGGTTGCCAGGTCAGTTTTCAGGCGTTATCAATGAAAAAAAAGGATTAATCCAGGGCTAATCCAATACTGTGTCACTTTATTGTATCCTCATAAAACTCCGAATTCCAGGACGTCGAAAAGAGAATCGAGACACTAGAATCGAGGTTCGACAAGAAGGTTCTAGATCTCGAGAACAACCAGGAAAAGAGAATCGAGATACTGGACCAGAAGGTTCTGGAACTCGAGAAAACTGTCCAGAACGTTCAGCATCAAGGAAACGTCGTACCGGTTGCAGCATCGAAATTCACAGCCTCCAACTTCGACGGCATGAGCGCATTTAACATCTTTAAGCTCCAGTTTGAGACAACGGCGGAACGGAATCAATGGGGAGAAGAAGACCGTGTGGCCGATCTGGTCATTTCGCTTAAAGGTGAAGCAGCTGACGTTCTACAGACCATCCCGGAGACCCAGAGAAGGAACTACACTGCCATATGGGATGCTCTTCCTCGAAGATACGGCAGTGAGCACATGCAGGTGATGCACAATCTGGAACTTAAAGGACGCAAGAAGCGTGGAAAAGAGACCATCCAGCAGTACGCTGCCGACATCGAGAGGCTGTCTCATCTAGCCTACGCGGATGTTCCAGTTGATGTGGTGGAGAAACTTAAAACGGATTCTTTCATCCAAGGGCTAAGGGACCCCGATACGCAACGAAGTTTGATTCTCCTGCCGAAGAGATCTTTCAAGGAGACAGTTGCCAGCGCTCTGGCATGTGAAACATCGCTCTTGATATGCCGACCTTCCATCACACTACGGCGCATATCTCAAGACAAGGATAGTTCCAGAAAAACAACGGCGAGTAGGAGTGGTTCATTCCCGGGTAGATGCTACATCTGCGATCAGCAAGGGCACATGTGATCACCAACAGACTAAGTAGCTTTATAAACAAACACTCTCTCATCCACAAAAGTCAGTACGCGTTCCAGAAGAACAAAAGCACTGGTAATTTGTAAGCCGAATTTGCAAATTGCATTAATGAAAGCCTCAATAAAAGCCACCATATTCTGGTGATGTATATGGACTTCAGTAAGGCCTTCGATACGCTGAACCACGTGAAACTTTTAGAAGCACTTGGGCATCTTGGCATCCGTGGAGTAATGGCGAATTGGCTTACCAACTATTTAGAAGACCGGCTTTTTTGTGTAAAAGTCAAGGGCAGTTACAGTATAATGAAAGAGGTTGAACATGGGGTGCCACAGGGATCCAAATTAGGCCCGATTTTGCTTATACTGTACACAAATGAGCTTCTGAATGTATTTAAAAAAAGCAAACCTTTTGCTTTTGCTGACGACACTGCAATAGTGGTTCGGCAAAGGTCCTTAGAAACAGCTACTAAAATACTGCAAGAGGAGTTCAATAATGCTGTTAAGTGGTGTCACGACAATGGACTGGTCATAAATGTGTCCAAAACCAAAATGATGCATATCCGAAATCTACAATATCGAGTTACTCAACAACAAATACAGTTTAGAAACGAAGCATGTCCCTCAACACACAGTCAGCAAATTGAAATAGTAGAATCCTACAAATATCTTGGAGTGACAATAGACAGTAATTTTATTTGGAGCCTACATATTGGAAAAATCCGATCCAACATAAAAAGCGCTCTTTTTGCACTTGCTCATTTATGATACCACGCCACACCTCAAATATTGAAACAAGTTTACTATGCCTTAATTGAATCCAAACTAAGGTATGGCATACTTGCATAGGGCAGTGCATCTAAAACCCATATAATGAAGTTACAAAAACTTCAAAACTCGGCGATAAAACTCATCAACAGCAGAGAAACTCAATTTGGAAGACAATTCAGGGTGATGTCAGTACAATATATATACAAAATGACTCTCATACTGGACTACTATGATGACAAGCGGCTTAAGAAGCCTATCTCACACGAGTTCGGCACAAGAAGACGTACACAGGGCCTGTATCATATTCCAAGAATCTAAAACATCTACGGTAAAAGGCAGTTGGCCTATAGTGTACCATCAGCTATAAATGAAATACCAGAACCCTTAAAAAACATCAGAAATTTAAAATATAGAAAAAAATGCATTAAAAACTTCTTTCAATCGTTATAATGATACGTTAGTAACAATTGATTCCTATTAATATAATAATAATGTTAACTGTCAAGGTCTGTACATAAGAAATGAAATAATTGAAGTCAAATAAGCATTTGAATTTAAAATCTAGCTCAATAAACAATGATTGTTATTTGCAAGGTAATCTTCTGCAGAAAAACCTAAAAGCAGTGGCGTAGCGTGCCTTGTAGGGGCCTTGTATCAAAATTAGTTGGGGGCCCTAAGGATTTTGCACAAAAGAAACAAAAATTCATGCATTAAATTAAAATAAATAGTTATTGATTGAGGCGAAGCGAAAGCGAAGCCTCTCTCTACTCGACTCCAAGGTTAAAGCGTTCGTCCGCGAACTGTTCGTAAACGTGATGTCCGATTGTAATGAAATTTTGCACACTGACATATCTTAGCATTGCGCAGGTGTATTGATTGTGGATAAGGCCAAATTTTGCATCGGTCACGAACCATGGTCACACATGTCCAAACTTTCGAGCGCGCGCCGATTTTTCATTGAGTTCAAAAATTTTTACTTTTTGCACGCCCCCTATATTTTGAGATTCTTTAACGCCGTCCCGTGGTAACCGTAACGATAGAGCACAACACAGAGCACCTAAATAGGTATGAATTAAACGATTTAAAGAAATGTCGAGTAGTAAGAGAGGTTTCTTGTACGCTTCGCCTCAGTATTTTGGTGTAGGAGCGGATAACCAGCTCCGTCCATCGCCCCACTTATAAGTTATCACTTCCTCAGAGAAATTGAGCTAGCCAAATAATTTAAATTAAATATACGCTTTCCTTGTTTTTTTTTCAGCAAATTGATTTAGTAAATCATCTAGCTGAAGACGATTTTTCTAAAAATTCTGTCTCTATACAATAGTTTAAGTCTAGTAGCCGTTCCTGCTTTCAGCTGTTGCGGTTGTAACTGGAAGGGTCAAGACAATTGGATGCAAGGCTATTGAATCTTATCAGCAATAATTCTATAAGTTCCTTAATGAAATGAATTTATTGAATTTCAGATTTTAAGCATGTTTTCAGAGCAATTAATTGTTCATAAAGATTAACTGAGATGTCTTCACTGTATTTAGCCGACAGTTTTCTGGAACCGTTTTTTATCACTTCGATTGAAGAAAATAGGAGTTTCTCCGGTTGTAGTACTTCGAACATATTACTCAGGTCACAAAGGCTCTGAAATCTTTGTTTAGTTTGAGAAATTAATATGTCTAAACAGCAATAGTATACGTTGACCTTGAAATATGATTGTGGGTCTGAAATTCTCTCATCTTGTCATAACTCATAAACTCATAACTAAGAAACGCTTCGTTATCTTTCGCCTTTTATTTCTAAAAACGGTTATTAGCCCCACTCTTTTGCAAAGTCTCTGGACTCATTTAGCAAACCATTGAATGAATTTTGATTTCCTATTACGCTCAGTCTATTCAAAAGATTACTTAATAAAATACTAGCTTTCTATGAGTAATTATTTATATGCTCTAAAGCTCTACATTTAGGGCGTCGTGGCGCAGTGGTTAGTGTGTTAGACTCTGGCGCACGATGAGCGAGTTTGGATCCCGATAACACCAACGCCATCGAATGTTTATTTCACAGCGTTCCTTCTCAGCGGGGTCCTGGCAAAACCCCCCGTAGTTTACTTGCCAAGTAAAAGCTTCTCGACTCAAGCCGTTCGGAATCGGCATAAAACTGTAGGTCCCTTTCACCTGTGTAAAAGAAATAAATCACGCACAGCATGGGTGATTGAGAGAAGCTTGGCTCTGGCCCTTCATGGACTTTAGAACTTTAGAAACGATTAATGATTTCAAATAGTGAAGAAAAAAGAAGAGTGAAGAACTAAGAAATCGTAACTCCCTAAAATGTTAATTACATTTTAACATTCATCTTTTCATCTTTTTTAGTGGGAATTAAATTTAGTTGGTACAAAATTTTCATGATTAATAAATAATTGTTCTTTATCGCTAATATAGCGTCGTTCCTTGTAGACCATCTAATAGGACATACCTTTTTAAGGATAATTTCATATTTTTCAAATGAATCGTTACTCAACATTGCCCAGCGTTTTATACTATTGCTAAAACAAGTACATATGTACTTTTTTCTAAATTATCGAAAAAAGTCAACACTTCAATAGCATGTTTCGCAGCATCGTTTAAAATTAAATGTAATGCGTCTGCAGCTCAATGAACATAATCATTTTTTTTTTTATAAGGGCTTGTAATTGTCCATATACAACAGACATAACATTTGCTCCATAGTAACCGTGTCCTCTATTTTTAGACACATCAATTCCATATTCTTTAATCGTACTTAAAATTCCAGTTTTAAGTCCTGCACTGCAATCGGATACTGCTATAAACCTCAAAAAGGACTTACAGATTTTTAATCCTTCAGGTACATTATTATAATTTTCTATTATCGAGATGTATCGAAAAACTACAGAAAGTTGGTCAAGTTTTGACAAGTCTTGTGTTGTATCCAAAATAATTGCCAGAAATAGAGATTTTTTAATTTCTAAAATAATATTATTCCTAACTACGGTTCCAAGCAAATTAATAATTTCGTAACGCTTAAATAGGGACAAAAACATATTTCTAGGAAGGAAATCGCTCAGAAAACAAAGTTTGATTTGGAAATTTCACACAATTGTGGTTTAGTTTAAAAAAAAAAACCAACAACACAGTGATTCATATATTCATCGCCATGCATTAAGACCATTCTGTCTCAAATAAACATCTTGGATCAAAAATTCATTTAATTTTCATAGAGAGATAAGTAGACAGCAAAACAAATTTGAATAATAAATATTTTTATTTTAAACAAACAAGAAAAAAATAAGGAAATAATTCATTATCACAGAAAAAACAAACTCCATGCAAAATAGATACACAGATGAAAAAGATAAGTACAAGTTGAAATAAATAAAATCATTAGAAGAAATCAATATTGCACAGATATATTATTCTCGATCTATAAACTATAAGAGTAACGAATCCAAGGAATATGAAAATATTTTTTAAGATCACTTTTTTAAATAAATTATTACTTTTTTCTGCTCTCAAAAAAATATATTTTCCACTCATTCACACCATATGCATGCGACACGCACTAAACTTATCACAGAATGAAAAGCAATAAGTGTTTGCGGAATCTGTAAATAACCATACCTGAAAGAGGAAGGTTCAAGGATTCAAAGACAGAATACCCACCGTTTTCATTCTGGCTAATAGTTCATAAGAAATCGTTAAAAATATGTAATGGAATGTGTATGAATCACCATGCATCACAGGGTTAAGTGACATTGTGGATAACATTTACTAATTTTTGCTTACACATGTTAGGGGCCCCGTATCATTGATACGGCTGATACGGCGGTAGCTACGCCCCTGCCTAAAAGGCTCCGCAGAAAAACTATACATATTGATTGTGAATTATAAAGGCATAAATAAAGTTAAAAAAAAAAAAAAAAAAACATTGCGAGAAACTGCCGTCTGTGGAGAACGCGTTCATCCAGCAAATCGCGGCCTAGTTCCAGAGAAACAACGGTGAGTAGGAGCCGTCCATTTCCAGGTAGATGCTACATCTGCAACCAGCAGGGGCACATGGCGAGAAATTGCCATCTGGGAAGAAGGCGTCCGAGGTCGGATTCGCCAAAAGGAGATCAAGCGAGAGCACGCGAATACCAGAAGGGAAGCAGCCTCAGAAATGCGAATGCGTTAACGAGGCAACCTCGCGATGTTGAATGCGAACATTGTCCACGAGCCGAAACGAAGGAACAGGTCATCAACATTCGTCGTTTCCATGTGCTGCCAGAAGATGCCTGGACTGTCGAGAAGGTCGGAAGGAAGCAGCGAGAAGATGCCGACCTGGCAGTCATCATCGACTACCAAGAACGAGGTTTTCGACCAACTTGGCAGCGAATATCCAGTGAAAGCCCAATCGTGAAAGCTTACTGGGCTCAATGGCAGAGTTTGAAGCTGAGGAACGGTTGCCTCTACCGCAGTTGGGAAAGTGAGGACGGGAACATTGTAAACGATATGCTGGTAATTCCAAAGGGACAAATCGACGAGGTCATCCGAGAATACCACGAGGGACCAAGCGGGGGTCATCTTGGTGTTAACAAGACTGTAGAAAAGATCAAGAGACGTTTCTACTGGGTAGAACGCCATGAGTCGGTTACGCGTTTCATTCGCAGGTGTGAAAAGTGTGCGAAGGCAAAGGGTCCAGTAAGGAAAACTCGAGGAAATATGCAGCAGTACAATGTTGGAGCACCGTTCGAACGTATCGCCATGGACATCGTAGGCCCATTCCCAACGAGCAACGCTGGAAACAAATACGCGCTGGTGGTGATCAATTACTTCAGCAAGTGGCCTGAGGTGTTTTGCATCCCTAACCAGCAAGCCAAAACCATTTCGGATGCATTCGTGAACAACTGGGTTGCGCGTTATGGAGTACCAATGGAACAGCACTCAGACCAAGGAAGGAACTTCCTTCCATTTTTGGAACTGATCTCCGACTTCCATCGGACTTGAAGTTCGGCGTGGTACTGCCGACAACTAGCGGCAGGGAGGACTTCGTAACCGAAAAGAAAGAACAGCTGAACTCCATCCATCAGTTCATCCGGGAGCGACTAAATTTGGTCAGCGATAAGATGAAGGCGAGATACGACTTAAGGGCGAACTCTTCTGGATTCGAGACAGGACAATTGGTATTGCTGTACAACCCACAACGAAAAAAAGGCTTGTGCCCCAAATTGCAATCAGCCTGGGACGGACCATATGAGGTCATCAAGAAACTTAACGACGTGGTGTACCGAATACAGCAGACGGGAAACAGACTGGCGAAGTATAAGATTGTCCACGTAGAGAGGTTAGCGCCATATTACGGAGAAGGATCCAATCGCTTGTTCGAGGACGAACAAGTTTAGGAGGAGGGCAGTGTTGCGGAGACACAAGCCGACGGTTAAGTCCGAATTTCGCTGTCGAAGTTCGAAAGCTCTCTTGAAGCGGAGATTGGAATCAACTGTCAACGGCGTAATGTTAATTGTCAGAGCATTCTAGAGATTTCCGAAGGGGAACTTCCGACGGCGAACATTCGAGAAGGTGGACCGAGAGCTATATAAGCGCGAACACTCGCCCTCGGCAGGCATTCAGTTTGTGGTATTGAACAGCGTGTGACAAGTCAGTGTGATCAAACAGTGTGAAAATAAAAGCTCTCAATAAAGGTTTGTTTGTGTAATAAAGTTTAAAGTGGATAGTATTCGATAATAAAGAAAAGTGGTGAAGCTGCACAGATAATTGATCTGTGGTGAAAGAAAGAAACGTGTGTGTGTTTATTCGGATAAAAAGGACAATTGTAGTTTATCGCAATCCAGTGATGCGAACCCTATTTGAAGTGGGATTGTAAATTTCGTAACAATATTATATGTGTATAGTCGTACTCATAGCTATAGACATACTATTAACATTAGCTTGCCAGTGACGCGAACCCATACGTTTTTCCTCTACCGATTTTCGCACAATACGTCAGCTGTATAGCGACATGTAAGCATGCCGGTGGCGCGATCACACGAGACTACACACATCCAAAAAGCGTATAATGCTCTCATGTATAGTATATGTATGCGAGCATGCCGGTGACGCGAACCCATAAGTTTTCTCCCTACCAAAAAATGCCCAACGCGGCTAAAGAAGTTTTCACTTCAATAAAACTTTGGAACAATTTATTAAAACAATTTTGTATTACCATTTCAAACCAAAACAACAATAAAAAAATAATAATAATACATAAATATAAGCTTTATATAGCTTTATAAGTCTAAGTCGGATATTATACGATTCAATTCTTTGAGTCAATTTTTGTTTATTCTCTTTTGTGTTTTCTGTTCGTATTCAATGAATCATTACACGATTCAATAGGGAGCTCACTACAAAGTGACACTTAGCCCGCATTTTGTCTTTGTGTGTGTGGAATTGAATCGTATAATATCCGACTAACAAAAAATTATATTTAGCATTAGAATAGGTACATTAAAAAAATATGCTTTTAGTGTGTCAAAAAAAGATCTCCTAGAATGGAACTACGAATAAAAAGAATTCGATCCTGTACGCATACTCGCACCGACATGGGACTAGTAAACCATTTCCATGTCCGGACCTGAATGCATACTCGCACCGATATGGAACTAGCAAAAACATGTCCATGTCCGGAGTCCGGACCTGTATGCATACTCGCACCGATATGGAACTAGCAAAAATATCGGAACTATGACACTCGTTCACGAAATGCGGTGCGGGCATTAATTCTTTCATTTCTTTTCTTCATTTCAGTTCCAGTGTGCTGTACACCAACAGTTTATCGCCAGTTTATCGCTTTATCGCCACATCTACATACATATGTTTGTATGTATTTGTTAAATTTTGTTTTTGGGTTTCTTAAAAACTACGGGGTATAACTTATACCGTATGAGAAGCATGTTCGTTGCATTTATGTTTTTTTTTCGTTTTGTAGATACAGTCATCCACAAAAGTGAAGGCACAGCACCTATTTTTGTAAAAAACGCCTTTCAAATAGCTTCGTATTTAAAAAAATAATAACTAAACATAATAATTTTATAGATTAGTGTATTTTTATTCATGATTGTGACTTTTACTATTTTGTTGGAAAAAATAACGGAAATATTTCTATCTTATAATGGTAAAGTAGAAAATTCATACCACAAAAGTGAAGGCACAGCTGAAATGAAAGACACAGAATTATTATATTACTCATCAGTTTTCAATGAAGCCTTAGCTTTCTAATATTTAGTTGCATATAGTTTTATATCCGAATGAGGACAATAAAAAACACGAGGAAAATAATTGTGGCATTATTAGGCAAAATGAACTGTTTGCTACAATAACCCAAAAAGGGGTGCATGGCGTCCTATTCTATTAAATACATCTAGCTCTCCACTTTCGTCTTCTCAGAAGACGTGAGTAGGAGAGTGCTACCTGGGAAAGACAGTTACGCTCGTGGTTCTCCAAACCACAAGCGTGGCTGTGTACAGTATGTGTACTAATATTAATACTAGTACTAACTACTAATAGGGTGGGCATGAGTTTATATAACACCTCCCCCAATAAGTATGTTTGGTCTCCAAACATGAGATTAATTAAAGTAAATAATCTAACAATATATTCAATAAAATACATTTCCTTTATAAATTACGATTAAGAATTTTGAGTAATGGTCTGAACGAAACGAAATTGTAACATTTTTGACAGATAGTGTTTAATTTATTTATTTTACATTGTTGGTGCTATGTTTTATTGTACTCCAATTGATTTGATATAAATATAGTTCTACATACATACATATGTACATATTGTAGTTACATTGAATTCATTTTAAATTTGTTGCTAATACGGGATTTAAATACTTTTCCTGGAATGGGATATGATTCCTTGCACCATTTTTCCTAAATAGCTTATTAAGTACTTGGAAAGTGTTTTTGGTTAGACTATTGAAAAAAAAAGACCAATGGGTATAATTTTATGTATTACGGAAATGAAAAGTTTTATTTTTGAATTGATAGTAGAAGCGAAAGATAAAAGAGAGAAAAATACCAATACTTATGAGACAGTGACAGTTTTACACATTTTGATATTTATACCTTCGTTTTATTTGGGTCCTGTAATATTTCGTGTTTCTTTTTTTTTCGAATTGTCGATTAGGTAATTACCATCCCTAGTAAATTTAGTTAGTGTCTTATATTTCGGTTTGCTTTTTATAATAGTTCTATTACGGACGATATTCGGACATTGATCTAACGTATGCGCATCCTTGTTTCTGTTGTTTATTCTAAGTTCTTTTTCAGTTTTGTATTTTTCGACTAACGAAATAACATCTTCTTTGGTTAGATTATTGGAAATGAAATCGATAGGCTTTAGCTTAGTTGTAGAATATACGGTATTATTATAGATACAAATGATTTGAAATATTTTTTCGTTCAATTCAGCGTGGTTTTTTGCGACATTCATAATTCTGAGGTGCTCGTTTAGGGTTCCGTGAAACCTCTCAATATCAGCGTTCCCAGTTTCGTGCCCCGCCGTTGTTTTGTGGAAGGCTATATTATTTTCTTTTAAAAATTCTTCAACTGCTGAGTGTTGGATGCACGTTTCCCCGTCGGAAATTATTTTGTTGGGTTTTCCTAAAAACTGTATTCTCTCTTTGAGTGCTTTTAAAATGGCTATCCAGTTTCTGTCGTTTAACTTGTGGATGGTAGCATATTTAGATGAGATAATAGTATTGCCTTCAGGAACTACGGATGTCATAATAACTTCATCGTTTGTATGACCATAATTCGAAGCAATTCCGTTGTTGAATATATCTGCTAAACTAACTTCATCGTTATGTTCAAACATTTCAATCTTATCGGAAGTTGTACGGTCGTATGCCGCACAGACAAATTTATTTGTACAAAAAAAAGGCACTTGTTCACTTCGTTATAATATCCTCTTTTTTGGAGGGTTTATTTAAAGATCACTATCTTTATAGTACCAAGTGGAGAACTTGGTCAGCTGCTTGGCAGCTTTTTTTATGTGTACATGTTTGTGTGTAAATTACATCGCATTGAGTGGATTGGGTAGAAGACCCAATCCCTAGTGGCTCGATATAAACTAAATGTTGCTGCAACTTGCCTGCTGGCAACGTTGCAGATCGTTGAACCTTTGCTAGGGCGGCCATGCTGGTTCGTGGCTGGGCTGGTCGACGGCCATGTTGAGTTGTGGATTGATGGATTATGGATTCCACAGTTGACCGATGACAGTTGTCTAGATGGTGTTTCGTGATTCGTGGTTGATGTTATTTTGTGATTATTGAATTATGTTATTCTGTGCGTAGTGTAATGTGTAGTGTAATGTTCGTGCAATGTGTAATGTGTTTTTTAGTTGGTGTGGACTACATGGATATAAGTGGGCATGTGCGTCCCATTAGTTTTATGGGGGTTGAATCGCCATTCCACTGCCATCCATGTTTTCCCTGCTGCTCATCATCGGTGGGTGTTTTGTTGTTGTTGTGCAACAACAGAAGTGTTTACTTGATATTTAATGCTAGTTAACCTTTTACCTATACTTGCGCGATGTGTGGGGTTAGATAGGTATTGGACAAAGCGTGCTTTTGTAGCGCAAAAAATAAGAGGGCGAAGTTGGTATTTCTTAGTGACGTGTCAACTCGAGTTAATAAACCGAGCCAACCCGAGTTACAGCTGAACCGAGTCAACCCGAGTTCAAACTGAGTCAAACCGAATTATAAAATTAAACCGAAATGGCGAAACTGAAACAGCGAAATGAAACTTACACCGAACCGTTTTCCGTGTAAATGAAGTCGAGTTGGAAAGCAGTCTATCGTTCTTATACAAACCGAGTTGAATTGCCTGTATATTTTTGGAATTCGGTTGCAGTTGGATTTCTCTTGCTCTTGTTGTTTTGTTGTACATATGATTCATGGAACCAAGTCATCGGTTAATATATGGGTTTGAATTTTTGAATGTGTATCATGTGGAGTAGAAAGAGTTTATTTTTTATTCAAACCAAGTCAAATAGTGTCAAACCGAGTTGAAACCCGTTTGAATATCTATTCTTCAGTTCTTGTTCGTGTGTGATCGATGTGCTTTTCAGTTTTATAATTTTTTACTTCAGTTGTTTATACATTTTATTCAAAATTAAGTAAACAAACAATGCCGGGCCCAAGGAAAAGATCGCTGGTGTGGAAAGTTTTCGATAGAGCAGAAGCAGGGAAAGTTGTTTGTAAAAAATGGTCTACTTCGTATAAGTCTTCAGGGAACACGACTACATTGATGGTGCATATAAAAAAAAAGACCCAGGTGAGTTCATAGACATTGCTGACGGGGTGGATAATACTGATACTGAGGGCATTATCCAAAGAGTGAAAGCTCAGCCCTCAACAAACCAAGATGTGGCTGATATTGCGATTCAACAACCATCCAATCTAGAAGAATATCCTGCTATTTCTAAGAGACTAATGCAAACGCGATTATTAGTGCCTTCGAAAATTTGCCAAAAAATCGGAGATAACGCTTTGCTTGATCTCATATTGCTTGATTTTCAGCCGCTGCAAATAGTTGAGAGTGAGGGATTTAGAAGGTATTCGAAAGTGCTGAACCCTGGATATGATATTCCCTCAAGAAAAAAAATTGCAGAAATGCTTGAAGAGAGTTATACTATTGAGTTAAGAATCTTAAGGCAGAAATTACAAGACATCGATTTTATAGCCTTGACATCAGATATTTGGACGTCGGACAGCAATAAATGTTTTATAAGCATTACGGCTCACTACATAGAGAAAGCAAGTATGAAAACATCGGTTATTTCTACTTCCGAATTAGAAGAAAATCATACTGCTGAAAATATAGCTAAGATAGTCCGAAAAATATTGGACGAATGGCAAATAGGTGCTAAAGTGGTAAGCATTGTCACAGACAACGCCGCATCTATGAAAAAAGCGTTTTGCGAAATTTTAAATAAACGCAATAAAATTAAAACAGGATATTCGGACTCGATGGAATAGCACTTTTTATATGCTTGAACGCTTGTTGAAAGTAAAAGTGGCTCTTTCCGCTACATTGACACTTTTGGAAACATCCCTACCTTACCTAGATTTTGACCAATGGGTTTTAACTGAGGAGATAGTGAAGCTTTTGCAACCATTCGAAAAAATAACAGTTATTTTGTCGGGAGAGTCATACCCCATATTATCGTGTACCATTCCGCTAGTGGTAGGACTGCAAAAGGCAGTGGCCAACAAAATTCTAAGTACTGAGTCCGCTAAACGTTTGCAACAGAATCCTATTCGTTATAGACAAGCGTCTTGGTGTTTATGAATCTAACAGAAAAGCGGCTACATCGACCTTTTTGGATCCACGATTCAAAAGGAAAGGTTTTGGTATGGAACTTTATGCTGATAATGCACAAATGTGGGTCATAAAGGAACTTAGGGATTACCTGATCAGTACTTCACCATCAAGCGTTCAATGTCAACCTAGCAGCTCAAAGATGTGAATTTTTATTTATTTATAATTTTTTGAAATAGCATATTTATATTTATTGTATTTTAAAATATAAAATGGTTTTCATATTTATTCACATAACTCAAGCAGCCGCCAGAACAAACTATGAAGATGATGAAATTTGGGGTGTCCTTGACAAAAAAATTTCGGAAACACAAACTATTATGACACCTTCTTCGTCCGCAGCAAGTATGGTGAAGCAATACATCGATTTGCCGTATCTCGATCGGAAGAAAAACCCACTTGAATTTTGGGAGGAAAAGAAAAGTTTGTTCCCATCATTGTATAAGCTTGCACATAAATACTTACATATGTATACCCGCTACATCGGTTCCATCGGAAAGATTGTTTTCCAAGGCTGGTTTATTGCGTAATGAACGAAGGAATCGCTTAGCTCCATAAAAAGTTGACCAAATCTTGTTTCTCAACAGTTTTAAAAAATTAAAATGATTGTTTTACTTTTTATATTTTTAATTAATCTATGCCTGTTATTTATGAGATATTTCAATATTGATTGTAACATGAAGTTCCTTGTTCTTGAGTACCAAAGTTGTGTATTAGTATTTTTCCAAATGAATTAATTTTTTTTTTTAATTTCGTCTGCTTTAATTATTTTTTGTTACCTAATGAATTAGTAATAAATAATTTTTTTTATTTTCATTAGAATGTTTGCCCTGGTTTTAGTTCTTCAAAACCTAGGAATAAAGAAAAATAAGTTTGACATAAACCGAATTTGCCAACTCGGGTTGCAACCCGGTTTGCTTGAATTCCAATTCGGGTTAACTCGGTTTAAGAAATTTGCGGTTCGGCACATCACTAGTATTTCTTTTCCTGAAATGTTTCGTTTTAAAGAGTGGGACAGAAGGGGTTTTGTATTTTTTCACTGCGATTCATTTCGTATTTTTTGTTTTTTTTTTAAGATTCAATTCAATTGTTCATAAGACTGGCACTCAATAATACAATGGCGCACAAAATATCAATGTAGTCAGTTATATAGGTATGTATAGGTATCGTATGTATGTACATATATTGTATCGGTATTGTTTTTTTTTTGTTTTTCAAATAGAAGAAATCGGGACAAAATGGCTATTTTTTTTTTCAATAAAGAAAGAAAAAATTGTATCAGAACCTTAGCACTTGATTGCCACAGGTTGCTTCTTGGTTCTTGCAGAATCCGCCCACGTGACCGAGATAAGGTATTCGTGTAGTGCGATTGTTTGATGTAACCAATTCCAGGTTTGATGCAGGCCGTTGACTCGCATACGAAGACCCAAACAGTCTTTGCTATAATTCTTATTCATTGCTTTAAAATGTAAAAAGTAATTTATAGAAACTTATCACATACGTTCCGATATTTGTTTCTTCTTTAAATGTACATATCTACAGATATATTTCAATCGCTCGTAACGTAGATATGTATGTATGTACTTATATTGTCGAAGAAACGATCCAGTGTTTGTTTTTTGCGATTTTTTTTTTGTGTTTTTTTTTTTTTTTAATTTCCTTCTTAGGAAAATGTCGGATAACTTGACTTTCTTAAGTCGCGTTACCTTAGTGTTTCTTCTTCGAAACAAGGAGCTTTAGGTTCCACGCGGTTTCGTTTAGTGTTGAAGGAGGAAAAAAAAATCACTAAAGTTTGTTATTTTACTTAATGCAAACACTTAGTCTTTTTCTCCACACACTTTACGCTTAAGACCCACGTTTAATTCGACTGCGCCAGTTTTATATCCGAATGAGGACAATAAAAAACACGAGGAAAATAATTGTGGCATTATTAGGCAAAATGAACTATTTGCTACAATAACCCAAAAAAGAGTGCATGGCGTCCTATTCTATTAAATAGATCTAGCTCTCCACTTTCGTCTTCTCAGAAGACGAGAGTAGGAGAGTGCTACTTGGGAAAGACAGTTACGCTCGTGGTTCTCCAAACCACAAGCGTGGCTGTGTACAGTATGTGTACTAATATTAATACTAGTACTAAGTACTAATAGGGTGGGCATGAGTTTATATAACAATATCCTTTTTTTTGAAGAATTGCATGGAGCCTTCTACTCATCGAATCGACTAATTTCTGAGTATATCTTGGACAAATATTCTCCCATTCGTCTTTTAATGCCGCTTTGAGCTCGTTTTTGTTATGAATTTCTCTTTGGCGGATCTTTTGTTCTAAATAATTCCCAATATGCTCTACGGGATTCCAGTCAGAGCTTTGCGGAGGCGTAACGAGCTTGTGAGGATTATTCATCACAATCCAAATATTTGCGTTATGCGCCGTATGCTTGGGGTTATTATTTTGTTGGAAATAATACGACTCCCAAGGCCCAGTTTTTTCACATTTTGTTTTACATTTTTTTTAAGATGTCAATATATACGTATTGATCCATCCTTCCCTCTATGAAATGCAGGTTACCATTAACTTTAGCGGACATACAACCCCACACCATGATACAGTGCAGCTCCCCTCTTTCGCCACACACGAAGGCGATCATCTGATCCAAATATGTTGAATTTGGATTCGTCAGAGAAAACTAATTTATCCCAGAAATCACTAGATTGATTCAAATTATTTTTGGCGAACTGAATTCTCTTCAATCTGTCCTTAAGTGAAATCAAAGGTTTTTTTCTTGGCGAACAAGATTTAAATCCAGTATTTACAATGCATCGCCTTATGGTTTCGTGGTGGATCGTTTTCTGTAGGTAGTTCCAGAAGTGATCACTGATTTTTGTTGCACTTATAAATGGACTTCTTTTGATCAGGTACTGTATGAGTCTCTTATCATGTTGGCTAAGTTTCTGGGGTCTACCACTTCGAGGTTTATATTCTATTTGCCCGTTATTTCCATAACGCTGAATCACATTACGTATTGTATAACGGCTACGAAACATAAGGCACCAATTTCAGAATATGATTTGTTTTTTTGACATACAAATTTATAACTATTCTACGCCCTTCTACAGATAGTTCTTTCGCGGCATTTTTTGAGCTATTTTTAAGTTTAATATATTAGAGCTTCTATTAAGGAGACTAAGACCCTCTCCGTAGGCGCAGGAAATGAAATACACAATAATGAATTCTACCACGAAGCAAACCACTGCGGAACTCCCGTTTTAAATGTGCCGTTCCCTGCTGTGCCTTCATTTTTGTGGAATCAATTTTCTACTTTACCATCATAAAATAGAAATATATCCGTTATTTTTTCTAGCAAAACAGTAAAAGTCACAACCATGAATCCAAATACACTAATCTATAAAATAATTATGTTTTGTTATTATTTTTTTAAATACGAAGCTATTTGGAGGGCGTTTTTTACGAAAATAGGTGCTGCGCCTTCACTTTTGTGGATGACGGTATGTGATTGATGAATGTTTTCGTTCAATTTGCGGAACGAGAGGACATGTGTTCGAGAGAGGACGTAGTTCCGTGAACTATACCTGTCCGGAACTACCCAACTCTACAGCAAACAGTAGCGTTTGTAGTTGCACTGTCGCATCGTAGTAGTGTAGTAGCATTGTGACACAGGCATCAGTCTGCAGAAGTGGTCCTTCCACAATCTCACTATTAGTTGTCCGTGCTCATCCCTGCAGACTTCTTCTCAGGCTTTATAGCCTTGGCATAATCGTTTTACTTTTGGTAAAATTTTCAAAAATATAACATAATATATATAACAACTACAGACCTATTTCACTGCTGTCTTCGATATCAAAAATATTTGAAAAAGCTGTTAAAAATAGATTGCTGCGTTATCTGGACAGAAATAAATTTTTCAGTGCAGCACAGTACGGATTCAGAGAAGGGCTTTCTACTGAAGATACACCCCTAGATTTCTGTTCCTTAATTAACAAGGGCCTAGATGAAGAAAAGTATTGTGCTGGTCTGTTTGTAGACATAAGCAAAGCCTTTGATACCGTAGATCATTCCATTCTCTTATTCAAACTTCAATCTGCTGGATTTCGTGGTTTTATGTATAAATGGTTTAAGTCGTACCTTCAGAATAGAACTCAGAAAGTTAAAGTCGTGGACAAAATCAGTGATACCAGGGTTTCCAACATTGGTGTTCCCCAAGGGTCGGTCCTTGGTCCCATTTTGTTCCTCATTTACATAAATTCTTTGCTCAACCTTCGATTCTCAGCAAAAGTAATTGCCTTTGCAGATGATCATGGCTTAGCCTATAACTCACCTAGTGCTTTGGACCTCGTGGCTGACTTGAACCACGATGTTCACTTACTGCGTGTGTGGTTTGCCAAACACAAACTTTCAATCAGCAATAAGACTAAAGTAATGTACTTCAGTTTAAGAACGAGAGATGGCCCAGATTTGAATGTTGTTTTTCATGCTCAAAATTGTCTAAGATATAAAATGTCTACTTGTTTGTGTAATGTTGACTTCAATGAATCAGCGGCTCAAAAAAGTAATTGCAGTCTAGACTGTTTTGAAATTGAAGAAGTCAGTAATTTTAAATACCTTGGTGTATGGTTTGATCAAAGTATGAGTTGGTCAAATCATATTTCAACTTTGAAGCAATGTCTTAGATCTTCAATCCGTAGTCTTTACCATCTTAGAAAATTTTGTAATAACTCAACTTTAAAAACAGCTTACTATGGTATATTCCATTCCAAACTACAGTATGGCTTATGCTGCTGGGGTGGGGCCTATCAAACGAAAATCAATCCGCTGGTCGTTCTGCAGAAATGTGCTATCAGAAAGATATGTGGCGTTAACCGATTAACCCCTTCAATGGGCCTGTTTAGATCATCAAACATTTTACCTGTTAGACATTTATACTATTTTAAGACATCTTAAATATTTTTTATGAGAGGTGGTTATTTACAAAGTCCAATTTTTGATGTTCGAACAACGCGAAGCAACCTTGAATATTATGTATCTGTTCCCCCTTTCCGTACCACTCATCTAAGAAACTTCTACTCCATCGTATCTTGTAAACTTTTTAATACGTTTCCGGCATATATTCGTTCTACTCGTACCTTTCCATCTTTCTTGCAAAAAGTTAAAGCATGGCTTCTTGAATTTGATCATAGCCAAATCGAGGGTTTTTTGATCAACACTAATTAATTTATAACTTGTACTATTATTTCCTAAATTGTTTTCCTTTTACCCACCATTTTTGAGTGTACTTATGTTAATTTTCTATAAGATCTTGTTCACCCCACATTCTACAGTTCCTAATATTAATATACATATGTATGTACAAGTGTCATTTAAAACCATTATTATTACTTAATACAAAATGTCACTATAACTATTCATTTTATAATATTCTTTGAATTTGTTTTTGTCAATATTTATTACTTATTTACTGTTAAATTATTACAAGATGAATAAAGAAGAAAAAAGAAAAAAAATATGTACACTGAAATCTTAGAGGAAACAAGCGAATTCACATGAGTCAACATATATTCAAGAAATAAAATTTGTTGGAAGTTACCAATGCCGACAAACATTTATTAGTTATACACATGTATTTATAATTGTTAGTACATGAGGTATAGCTCTAATTATGTCCGTAGTTTATAGAACTCCATTGTTGATTGCATTCTTTCCAAAAACTGATCTTGTTATCTGATCATGTACTGAATATGTACTTATGTATGTATTTAGTTTTTCTGTTATTTAATTCAATGGCGAAAATAAGAGAAGCAGTCATGGGACTGCTGACAGAAGTGAAAACTCCAAACTAAAAATAACAGTTTTCTCTTTTTAATTAACTGTAGTATCAAGAATTTAAATTTTTCAAATTGTAAATTAAATTACAGTGGAAGTCGGTTATAGCGACCGCTCATGGGAGACAAATTCTCCGTCGTTTTAAACGAATTTTGCTATATACGAATGAACAAACAAACCGTTTTTTCAATTACATATTTATGTTATTCACATTTTTATGTCATTAAGCGTATAATGCTCTCATGTATAGTATATGTATGCGAGCATGTCGGTGACGCGAACCCATAAGTTTTCTCCCCACCAAAAAGTGTCCAACGCGGCTAAAGAAGTTTTCACTTCAATAAAACTTTGGAACAATTTATTAAAACAATTTTGTATTACCATTTCAAACCAAAACAACAATAAAAAAAAATAATAGTACAAAAATATGAACTTCATACATATATATATGTATGTATATGTAGTTGACAAAAAAGTCAGTCTAAGTCGGATATTATACGATTCAATTCTTTGAGTAAATTTTACTATATTCCCGTTTGTGTTTTCTGTTCGTATTCAATGAATCATTACACGATTCAATAGGGAGCTCACTACAAAGTGACATTTAGCCCGCATTTTGTCTTTGTGTGTGTGGAATTGAATCGTATAATATCCGACTAACAAAAAATGAATGAATGAATGAATTCTAACACGAAGCAAACCACTGCGGAACTCCCGTTTTAAATGTGCCGTTCCCTGCTGTGCCTACATTTTTGTGGAATCAATTTTCTACTTTACCATCATAAAATGGAAATATTTCTAGCAAAACAGTAAAAGTCACAATTATGAATCCAAATACACTAATCTATAAAATAATTATGTTTTGTTATTATTTTTTTTAATACGAATACGTTTTTTACGAAAATAGGTGCTGTGCCTTCACTTTTGTGGATGACGGTATGTGATTGATGAATGTTTTCGTTCAATTTGCGGAACGAGAGGACATGTGTCCGAGAGAGGATGTAGTTCCGTGAACTATACATGTCCGGAACTACCCAACTCTACAGCAAACAGTAGCGTTTTTAGTTGCACTGTCGCATCGCCGTGTAGTATCATTGTGACACAGGCATCAGTCTGCAGAAGTGGTCCTTCCACAATCTCACTATTAGTTGTCCGTGCTCATCCCTGCAGACTTCTTCTCAGGCTTTATAGCCTTGGCATATTCGTTTCACTTTTTGGTAAAACTTTCAAAAATATGTACACTGAAATTTTAGAGGAAACAAGCGAATTTACATGAGTCAACACATATTCAAGAAATAAAATTTGTTAGAAGTTACCAATGCCGACAAACATTTATTAGTTATACACATGTATTTATAATTGTTAGTACATGAGGTATAGCTCTAATTATGTCCATAGTTTATAGAACTCCATTGTTGATTGCATTTTTTGAATAAAGTGATCTTGTTATCTGATCATGTACTGAATATGTACTTATGTATGTATTTAGTTTTTCTGTTATTTAATTCAATGGCAAAAAAAAACAGATGCAGTCATGGAACTGCTGACAGAAGTGAAAACTTCAAACTAAAAATAACAGTTTTCTCTTTTTAATTAACTGTAGTACCAAGAATTTAAATTTTTTAAATTGCAAATTAAATTACAGTGGAAGTCGGTTATAACGACCGCTCATGGGAGACAAATTCTCCGTCGTTATAAACGAATTTTGCTATATACGAATGAACAAAAAAATAATTTTTTTAATTACACATTTATGTTATTTATATTTTTATGTCATTAAAAAAAAGTAATTTAATTCTTAATAGTATGCACATACATAGACAAATTCATATTGTTTTTTAAATTTTAATTTACTATTCAGTTCTTTTGAAAAAGTATGTGATGTTCGATTGTTTTTCATATTCAAGGTAAAGAATTTTTAATTTTTTTTCTATGTCCATTACATTATTTGTTATTCTGGTGCTGTGTTTGCAAAAAAAAAAACAAAAATAACAAGACCTATTGCATTTAATACTTCAGCTATTGAAGTACTTGTTTTGTTTACATGATCTCCATGGTCATCAAAATCCTCGAGAAAATTATCTTCTACAGCAGCAGCACTCAGTATTTTTTCTGAATTTGCTTCATCTGAGGTTAAAATTTGGTCATCAACGGTTACGTAGTCCTCCCACGCTATTTCTGAAGCGCAGATGTTTGAACTGTTCACCAGTGTAATCCATTCAGAAAGGGGTCAATCATCCTCTTCATCAAATTGTTCTTCGTTTCGAGAATTGTTCAAAGTCTGCAAGCCAGCATGCTTAAAACAGTTAGCAATTGTGTTACAAGTGACACGATCCCAAGCTGTGGCCACCATGCTGACAGCGACTAATAAGCCAATGCTACATTCTTTATTAACTTCTATATCCCGAATAATTTTGAGCACAAGGTTTTTTCGCAAAAAGCTTTTAAGGCTTTTTATAACACCCTGGTCCATTGGTTGCAATATCGTCATTGTATTGGGCGGAAGGAAAACCAGTTTTATTAAAGAAAGATTTTGAGTGTTAGGTTGTGAAGGGCAGTTATCAACAAATAGCAACATTTTCTTTCTCTTTGTCCAAAGCTCTGAATCCCATTTTCGTAAAACTCCCTCGAACATTTCGAAGGTCATCCAAGCCTTTTTGTTTGCTGTGTATTCAACTGGCAAGCATTTGGTACCTTTAAAACATGTTGGATTTTTTGATTTCCCTATAACAAGCAGTTTTCGTTTTTCCGATCCGTCCATGTTTGCACCAACGAGCACGGTTATTCTTTCTTTAGACATTTTTCCTCCTGTGCACTTCTCTCCTTTAAATGTCAACGTCTTGTCAGGTCTTAGCTTGTAAAAAAGGCCGACTTCGTCCACATTAAAAATTTCACTGGGTTGGTACTCTCCTCGAACTATTGGCCATACTTTTTGTAACCACTCACCGCATTGCCCTGGCTGCACGCTGTTCGCTTCTCCCGACATTTTTCCAAACGCGATGTTGTTTCGCATGCAAAAACGGTAAATCCGACTTTCAGTACATTGAAAATCCTTTCCAAGCAATTGTCCGATTTCATTTGCTTTTGTTTGTAGTAATCTTTTTTAAATAATCGGAAACAGCGCGTGAGAGTAAATGGAGTCTTAAGCGACGAGATAATATCACCAAACAGAGGCGTGCCACAAGGCTCGGTACTTGGACCAATTCTGTTTTTAGTGTACATAAATTCCATTTTTAGCTTTCCTTTAAATGGACAAATGACTGCCTAAGCAGATGACTTAGCGCTCAGCTATGCAGAAAAAACCCTCACTGCTATAAAAGATAAAATGAAAGAGGATCTGTGCACCCTAAGTGCGTGGTTTAATTACCATCAAATTGTACTGAGCACGAAATCAAAAGCAATCTATTTTTCCTACTGTATCTCAGATATCACGATTGGAGAGGTAAATTATCACGAAATATTTTGTGATCGAAATACATGTGGCAAAAGTTGTATTAATATAGAATTTGTAAGGGAATTTAAATATCTTGGTGTTATAATAGACAATAAACTAGACTGGAAACCTCAATTATTTCAGCTAAAGAAATTTCTCTACAGTTCGTTAAATAAGATTTATTATTTACGAAAATTAGTTCCAAACAAGCTGCTCATCAATATATACTATGCACTGGTAAATTCTAGATTGGAATATGGTATAGGTGCCTGGGGTAGTGCATACATAAGTAACCTACTGCCTATCATAGTAGCGCAGAAAAAAATGGTAAGAGTTATTTCGCATAAAAATAGACAAGAACCATCCCTACCATTTTTCCAATCTATGAATATACTTCCCCTAAGATACATTTATATATACAAGGTCCTTAAAATCTTCTTTGTCAGAAGCGGAAACATCATCTTTCGAAGATATGAAATACAACGCTCCTTGAGATATAACTTTAAAGTTACGGTCCCAACTGTTAAAGAAGAGCACAGTAGACGGTTCCTTATTAACATTGCACCCTATATACTCAACAAACTACCTGTCGAACTACGCAGTATGGTCACTTTTGGCAATACATTTCTAAAAAAACTAAAAGAATGGCTAATGTCAAGATCGGAAGTGGAGTCACTACTTCAAGTTATAGCTTAGTAGCATTCCAACTATCTCTCGCTACCTTACTGACGCACGTCACTTGTTTACATACGGTTTCTTGATTTTTCTTTTATTTATGAATTTTAACTTTATGCTAAATACACAATTTCTCCTTTCTGTACACTTCTCGTCTTTCTCTTCACGGCTTTCTTTCATATTTGTATTTCAAATGTAGCTAATGCACTTGATACTGGTTTCTTAACCACAAAGTGCATCTCAGTTCAATTCTAAGTTCAAGATATACCCTTTTTTCTTTTAATTGTTATTTTGCCTTCCGCTATTAATGTTTACTACATTTATATTATTGTTATACAATATTTAAATTAATTTCAGAGTTAAAGAACATTATATAGTTATTCTAAAATTGAATTGAAATGAAATAAACTAAACTAATGTCCCTGTGATGGGCACATTATTGTTCCTCTGAGCCTTAAACCATTTTAATAATGATTCCTCAATGTCCGCATGTTTAATTGGCCAGTTGATGCACATTCTATGTGTATGTATGTTGGCGTTACAGTCCACGAAGGACCAACGTCGAGCTTCTCTCAATCACCCATGTTGTGTATGATGTTAGTTTTTCATAGGTGGAAAGGATCTACAATTTATTCCCAATTCCGAGCGGCGAATTTCAAGAAGCTTTTCATGACAATTCTACAACAGGGGATTTTGTCAGAACCCCGCTGAGGAAAAGCACCGTGAAAACACGTGCGATAACATGACTGTTGTACGGATTCGATCCCGTGTCCTTGGCGTCAGAGGTCACACACTACCCACTGCGCCATGGCGCTTCTCAATAATGAGAAAAAAATGCGCAGACCTGCACTGAGCTCATGCTATACATTGAAAATTCCAGCATCTGAAAATCTATTGTATATTTTCATTATTCTTATAATTACAATTGTCCTGCCACTACTATCTGGCCAAGTTAAATATATCAGCAATATTAGGTTATGTATTGTATTGTCATAAGTGACAACTGTCACACTTTTACTTAACCATAATAAAGAGAAGAGTTAGTCAGTGAATAGCCGTCTTTCCGTCAACATTGGGTCGTTTCAATTGGCGACGAGAAAAAAAAAAAAAATACGCGTGTGGTAAGAAAAAAAATTATTTAGCTTTTTACAGTACAAGTAAATTAATAAAACACTTAGAAATGACAACAGATCCAATAACTGTTCAAATGACGGCGATATTCAATTTTGACTCATTTAATTAGAAAGTTGGGTTAAACCCCTGGAGACAGCTATGGACCTTTACAACAGTGACGCAAGGAAACGACGTCAACTTATCCTCCACTACATGGGAGTGGAGACTTATGGTGTTTTGTGCTATAAATTACTCCCAAAGGCACCAGAAGAAATTGAATACCAGGCAATCGTTAATACTCTTGCAGCTCACTTCGATCCAAAGCCCAATGAGATTTTGGAAAATTACAGATTTTGTATGCGGAAGCAGAAGAGTGACGAACCATGTACTGAAATTTTAATCGCTCTTCGTAGACTGTCAGTTGGCTGTAATTTTGGGTCATATTTGGACACTGTTTTGAGACATCAATTCGTGTTTGGCCTACGGAATCAAAAAATTCAAAGCAGATTGTTAGAAAAAAAAAACATTAACACTAGATGATGCGGTAAATACTGCTTCTGCCTATGAGAGTGCCGAAAGAGGGGGAGTAGAACTGCACCAGTATGTAGGAGCGAGTGAGAAAGCTCTTGTTAACAAACTGCATAAAAAACAAAAAGCCAAACAGAACAGGAAAAAGTACGGTAAAAAAATCAAACCTAATGAAACAAAGAATTGCTATCGCTGTGGTACGACATCGCATACGACTTATCAATGTACGCATAAAGAAACCGTTTGCAATTATTGCAAGAAAAAAGGCCATTTGCGTAAGGTCTGCTTCAAAGCGAACAAGCAACTTAACCAAATTGATGAAGTGGAACAGAATACAGGCACACTGATGGTGGAAAAACTTTTTCATATTGGAGACAAGGACAGTGGACTAAATGATAGAGCAAAGATATGTTGTAAGTTGGAAGTAAACGAGAGTTTTAGTGATTTCGAAATTAACACAGGTGCTCCAGTGACTCTCATCAGTTTGACCGACGCTAAAAAGTTTTTTCCTAAAACAAAGGTTAATGCGAGTGACACCGGAAGTTCCCCTTCGGAAATCTCTAGAATGCTCTGACAATTAGCATTACGCCGTTGACAGTTGACATCATTCCAATCTCCGCTTCAAGAGAGCTTTTGAACTTCGACAGCGAAATTCGAACTTAACCGTCGGTTTGTGTCTCCGCAACACTGCCCTCCTCCTAAACTTGTTCGTCCTCGAACAAGCGATTGGATCCTTCTCCGTAATATGGCGCTAACCTCTCTACGTGGACAATCTTATACTTCGCCCGTCTGTTTCCCATCTGCTGTATTCGGTACACCACGTCGTTGAGCTTCTTGATGACCTCATATGGCCCATCCCAGGCTGATTGCAATTTGGGGCACAAGCCTTTTTTCGATGTGGGTTGTACAGCAATACCAATTGTCCTGTTTCGAATCCAGAAGAGTTCGCCCTTAGGTCGTATCTCGCCTTCATCTTATCGCTGACCAAATTCCGTCGCTCCCGGATGAACTGATGGATGGAGTTCAGCTGTTCTTTCTTTTCGGTTACGAAGTCCTCCCTGCCGCTAGTTGTCGGTAGTACAACGCCGAACTTCAAGTCCGATGGAAGTCGAAGATCGGTTCCAAAAATGGCTTCAGCTGGTGTTGTTGCCGTTGAATTGTGCTGTGCCGAACGGTACGCCATTAAGAGAAGGGGTAGATGTTCATCCCAGTCCCTCTGATCTCCGACGACGACTTTTCTCAAGTATTCCTCCATCGTCCGGTTGAACCTTTCGACCATGCCATCAGATTGTGGGTGTAATGGTGTTGTCCGTGTCTTTCTGATACCTAGCATGTCGCAGAGTTCTTTGAACACCGACGACTCGAAGTTCCTTCCTTGGTCTGAGTGCAGTTCCAGCGGTACTCCGTAACGCGCAACCCAGTTGTTCACGAATGCATCCGAAATGGTTTTGGCTTCCTGGTTCGGGATGCAAAACACCTCAGGCCACTTGCTGAAGTAATCGATCACCACCAGCGCGTATTTGTTTCCAGCGTTACTCGTTGGGAATGGGCCTGCGATGTCCATGGCGATACGTTCGAACGGTGCTCCAACATTGTACTGCTGCATATTTCCTCGAGTTTTCCTAACTGGCCCCTTTGCCTTCGCACACTGTTCACACCTGCGAATGAAATTTGTGACCGACTCATGGCATCCTACCCAGTAGAAACGTTTCTTTATCATTTCTACAGTCTTGTGAACACCAAGATGACCCGCGCTTGGTCCCTCGTGGTATTCTCGGATGACTTCGTCGATTTGTCCTTTTGGAATTACCTGCAGATCGCTTACAATGTTCCCGTCCTCACTTTCCCAACTGCGGTAGAGGCAACCGTTCTTCAGCCCTCGACGGTTTAAGGGTTTCTGTTTGCTGTCAAACATATTGTATGTGTAGATTATGTAACTGTTAATAAATGCCATGTTTAACATGCAATAAAACTGACACATACAGGGTTCGTTTTTCGAGATCAACTCGAGACAACTCCCTTTGTCTGATTATAAAATTTGGCTTGTACGAGAGCAGCGTCAGTTCCTTGTCGTAACAAAACACTGATATATGTATGTACATACGTAGGTATTATCGTTCATTAGAAACATGTACATATTGTTACGAAATTTTCCCACAACGAATAGGGTTCGCACCACTGGATTGCGATAAACTACAATTGTCCTTTTTATCCACACACACACTTTTATTTCTTTCACCACAGATCAATTATCTGTGTAGCTTCACCACTTTTATTTATTATCCAATACTATCCACTTTAAAGTTCATTACACAAACAAACCCTAATTGAGAGCTTTTACTTTCACACTGTTTGATCACACTGACTTGTCACACGCTGTTCGATACCAAAACTGAATGTCTGTCGAGGGCGAGTGTTCGCGCTTATATAGCTCTCGGTCCCCCTTCTCGAACGTTCGCCGTTGGAAGTTCCCCTTCGGAAATCTCTAGAACGCTCTGACAATTCCATTGGAAGTTGACATCATTCCAATCCCCGCTTCCAGAGAGCTTTCGAACTTCGACAGCGAAATTCGAATTTAACCGTCCGTTTCCATCTCAGCAACAATATGTAATTGAAAAAATGGCATTGACTGGTTAGTCCCTGGGCTGGTGAGCTACATACATATGTATGTACATACATATGTACTTATGTATGTAGCTGTTAAAAAACGTATTTCCATTGATCGCAGAATATCATAAGTTCGCTCACTGATATGTGGAGATCACCACCAAATGATGTTTTACGGAGATAGAATTCGTTAGGGATAAATAGTAAAGGAAGTCATAAAAAATAAAAAAGTTGTTCGACGAAGGATAACCATCCAGGGTTAACATTGCAAGTTGTTAATCATAATTTATCCTTGCATTCGGATCATAATATCATTCTTGGAATGGATTTTGATCAGGAAGTCTAATGGCCACGGTCGAAAAATCTTCATGAGCTAAGGTCATTCCTGGGACTTTGCACATATTACAGGCGATTCGTCCCAGGATTTGCAAACGTTGCCAGCAGTTTGTACGAGCTCACCAAAAAGAATCGGCCATTCAAGTGGGAGAAGCCGCAGGAGGAAGCGTTCATTCACCTGAAGGAATTGCTCTGCAGTACGCAGATCCTTGCATATCCTGTCCCGGGATGAAAGTTTATTTTGGATACCGATGCGAGCGGACATGGAATAGGAGGAGTACTCTCTCAAATAATTGACGGGCGAGAACGGGTCATCGCTTACTACAGTAGGATCCTATCGAAGCCGGAGAGGTACTATTGTGTAACTAGGATGGAGCTTTTAGCCGTGGTTGACTGTGTCAAGCATTTCCACAAATATCTCTATGGCCAAGTTTTTCATCTTAGGACGGACCACGCAGCGTTGAGGTGGTTGCTGCAGTTCAGAAGCCCGGAAGGCCAGCTTGCTAGATGGATAGAGAGAATCCAGAGTTATGACTTCAGTATCGAACACCGGAAGGGAAGCAGTCATGGAAATGCGGATGCATTATCGACGCGACCTTGCGATGTTGGATGTAAACATTGTTCACGTGCCGAAACCAGGGAACAGGTCACCGACGTCCGTCGTTTCCATGTGCTGCCAGAAGGTTCCTGGGCTGTCGAGAAGGTCGGAAGGAAGCAGCGAGAAGATGCCGATCTGGCAGTCATCATCGACTACCAAGAACGAGGTTTTCGACCAAGTTGGCAGCAAATATCCAGTGAAAGCCCAATCGTGAAAGCTTACTGGGCTCAATGGCAGAGTTTCAAGCTGAAGAACCGTTGCCTCTACCGCAGTTGGGAAAGTGAGGACGGGAACATTGTAAACGATCTGCTGGTAATTCCAAAGGGACAAATCGACGAGGTCATCCGAGAATACCACGAGGGACCAAGCGGGGGTCATCTTGGTGCTAACAAGACTGTAGAAAAGATCAAGAGACGTTTCTACCGGGTAGGATGCCATGAGTCCGTCACAAATTTCATTCGCAGGTGTGAACAGTGTGCGAAGGCAAAGGAGCGAGTTAGGAAAACTCGAAGAAATATGAAGGATGGAGCACCGTTCGAACGTATCGCCATGGACATCGCAGGCCCATTCCGAACGAGCAACACTGGAAACAAGTACGCGCTAGTGGTGATCGATTACTTCAGCAAGTGGCCTGAGGTGTTTTGCATCCCGAACCAAAAAGCAAAAACTATTTCGGATGCATTCGTGAATAACTGGGTTGCGCGTTACGGAGTACCGCTGGAACTGCACTCAGACCAAGGAAGGAACTTCGAGTCGTCGGTGTTCAAAGAACTCTGCGACATGCTAGGTATCAGAAAGACACGGACAACACCATTATACCCACAATCTGATGGCACGGTCGAAAGGTTCAACCGGACGATGGAGGAATACTTGAGAAAAGTCGTCGTCGGAGATCAGAAGGACTGGGATGAACATCTACCCCTTTTCTTAATGGCGTACCGTTCGGCACAGCACAATTCAACGGCAACAACACCAGCCGAAGCCATTTTTGGAACTGATCTCCGACTTCCATCGGACTTGAAGTTCGGCGTGGTACTACCGACAACTAGCGGCAGGGAGGACTTCGTAACCGAAAAGAAAGAACAGCTGAACTCCATCCATCGACTGAACTTGGTCAGCGATAAAATGAAGGCGAGATACGACTTGAGGGCGAATACTTCTGGATTCGAGACAGGACAATTAGTATTGCTTGTGCTCCAAATTGCAATCAGCCTGGGACGGACCATATGAGGTCATCAAGAAGCTCAATGACGGGGTATACCGAATACAGAAGACGGGAAACAGACGGGCGAAGTATAAGATTGTCCACGTAGAGAGCTTAGCGCCATATTACGGAGAAGGATCCAATCGCTTGTTCGAGGACGAACAAGTTTAGGAGGAGGGCAGTGTTGCGGAGACACAAACCGAGGGTTAAGTTCGAATTTCGCTGTCGAAGTTCGAAAGCTCTCTTGAAGCGAGACTGGAATGATGTCAACTGTCAACGGCGTAATGCTAATTGTCAGAGCGTTCTAGAGATTTTCGAAGGGGAACTTCCGACGGCGAACGTTCGAGAAGGTGAACCGGGAGCTATATAAGCGCGAACACTCGCCCTCGGCAGACATTCAGTTTGTGGTATTGATCAGCGTGTGACAAGTCGGTGTGATCAAACAGTGTGAAAATAAAAGCTTTCGTTAAAAGTATGTTTGTGTAATAAAGTTTACACTGGATAGTATTGGATAATAAATAAGAGTGGTGAAGCTGCACAGATAATTGATCTGTGGTGAAACAAGGAAAGTGTGTGTGTTTTTAATTCGGATAAAAAGGACAATTGTAGTTTAACGCAATCCACTACACGTGTGCACAGGCCGCTGTGCATGCGGTAGCTGGTGTTTGAGCAGAAGATGATATATATTATATGTGTATAATCGTACTCATAGCTATAGACATACTATTAACATTAGCAAGCCAGTGACGCGAACCCATACGTTTTTCGTCTACCGATTTTTGCACAATACATCTGCTGTATAGCTACAGATATACATACTGCTATAAGCATGCCGGTGGCGCGATCACACGAGATTACACACATCCAAAAAGCGTATAATGCTCTCATGTATAGTTGTTGAACAAGTTAAAACATTCTGGACACATTCCATTGTCGAAACAAACAGACCTACCCTCCTTTAAAACGGTGTTTTTTTGTAACAGCTAAAAGCCTGATGTCAAGCAGCGTCACTTTTTGACTTTTCCTCTCCAAAAGGCGCGAGTTGCGTTATTCATTTTGTCCTGTTTTTTCTTTTGCTCATATAAATAAATTCACACAATGCTCTGGTGTTCTTTTTTGTTTTAACACAACACGTTATCAGCACGAACAGCAAAAGTAGCTGCAACGGATTTCAGCGAAATCATTCCCAAAACAAAAACAGAACATTACCAAGATGGACAAGGGTATATCAATGCAGAAATTTAATGGCCGAGATTTTTCTCTTTGGATGTTTCAGGTTATCGTCTATCTTCGAGCAAACGAACTAGATTGTGTCCTTGATGAGTCTTCAAAGCCTACAGACCCAACAGAACTTGCCGCATGGACTCACAAAGATCAAAAGGCACAATTGGTCATCATATCGTCAATGGAGCTTAATCAGCTAAAGTTTCTGGTGACATGTGAAAGCGCAGCCAAAATGTGGACGAAACTGTCGTCAATCAAAGTTACAAAATCAAATCAAATTACAGCAAAAGTTCTATGAATATAGAAAGCCTGAGGACGACAACATGGCGAGTCATATTTCTGCAGTAGAGCAGATGGCAAAGCAGCTTGAGGAACTGGGTGCTCCAATGGCTGAATCAGCCGTCATCACCAAAATTATATGCAGTCTTCCAGCGAGATACAAGCATTTCAGATCAGCGTGGGATTCCGTAATTCCAACTGAACAGACTCTGCGAAATCTAACGCAGCGTTTAATGAAAGAGGAAATGCTTCTGGTAGATAAGGCCGATGAAAGTGTAGTGGATCAGGCATTGGTTCATCACAACAAAAAGAAAACCTCCATAGCCGATAAAAAGAAAAATTCCACTTGTAGTTTTTGTAAAAAAAACGAGGGCATTGCTGGAAAGAGTGTCGCACAAGACTTTCACAGCAAAAAAATCAAGGGACATCAACCTCAGCACTCATGGCTCGATTTTGCGATCAAAATACAACATGCTGGTATACTGACTCTGGCGCTTCACTAACGGTGCACTAATTCCCGGCTATACAAGCTTTCAATGAGCATTGTTCAATCAGATTCAGCAAACTTATTTGTTACCGAGAACATTGGAAAATGGCATAAGCGACTTGGGCATCTCAGTGTAGACATTATCAAAAGATCTGGTTTATATAAAACACTCAAAATTAAAGACAATTACAAATTTTTCTGCAAGGGATGTGCCTTAGGAAAGACCCACCGACAAAGTTTCGAAAAAACCGAAAAATCAAGAAAGAATAAACCAGGTGAGCTAGTGCATGCCGATCTTTGCGGACCTATGGAAGCATGATCTATAGGAGGTTCAAAGTACTTTATGCTTATTAAAGACGATTTTACGAACTACACTTCAGTTTATTTTCTAAAAGAGAAGTCTGAAACTGCCTCAAAATTTAATGAGTTCCTAAATAAAGCTCGAGCGTGTTCGATTAAAGTAAAAGCCGTACGAACTGATAATGGAACTGAATTCATCAGTCAAAACTTCAGAACTGTGTTAGAAAAGCATTGTGTTCACCACGAAACAACAACACCATACACACCAGAAAAAATGGTTTTATAGAACGGCATCTGCCGACGGATGCTGGCCCGACAAAAAGCGAGTAAGAGCCTCTGCAGCCGAACATCTTGCAGCTCTGCTAGTCAGGCCCTACTTCCACCTCCTCGTGGTGCCATCTGGAAATTTCCTTAAAAGGGAAATTACTGACGGAAGAGGCCGAATGGCGAGTATCCTGCGCCACCAAACAGGATTAGTGTCGGTTGGGCTATGGTCTAGCGAACCATAACCGTAAAACCACTAATTGCTCAGAAACACAAAACAGCCTCGGATAATAAAACGGAACGGATCTATGTTGACGACCCTATAAGAAAACAAATAACAAACAAGGACCTTCGGTTCTGTACGTGGAATGTTAGGTCCCTAAACAGACCACGTGCGGCCGAACAACTTGCGGACGCCCTAGACCGCTATAAAGCGGACATAACCGCCATCCAGGAAATGCGATGGAATGGACCGGGTAAAAAGCGGATGAAAAACTGCGACATTTACTACGGTGATTGCTATAGGGAGAGAGGACAGAGACTATTTGAATGCGGATTTGTTGTTCGAGGTGGACTAAGACAATAAGTCCTAAGTTTCCAGTATGTGAGTGAACGCCTCATAACGATCCGCATCAAGGCAAATTTCTGTAACATCAGCCTCATATGCGTCCATGTCCCCACGGAAGACAAGGATGACTCAATCAAAGATGATTTCTTTGATCTCCTAGACAGAACATATACCAAATGCCCCAGCTATGATACCAAAATCATACTAGGAGATTTTAACGCTAAGCTGGGTAAAGAAAGCATCTTTGAGCGGGTCATCGGCAAACACAGCCTACATGACACCACATCCGATAACGGACATAGGCTGATCGACCTTGCAACGGGGCGAAATCTTCTTGTAACCAGCACACGATTTTCCCACCTCGATATACACAAAGGCACCTGGCGGTCGCCAGATCAATCAGTCACCAACCAGATTGACCACATCGCGATTGACGTCAGACACTCCTCCACTATTCTTGATGTTCGCACTTTCCGAGGAGCGAACATCGATTCAGACCACTATCTTGTAGTAGCCAAGATACGTCAGCGCATAACACGAACACCGCGGAGTAGAGTTAGAACATCAAGCTATGACCTCGGAAAGCTACTATAGCCGGAGATCGCCAGTGCTTTTGCCAATCGCGTCTCCCTTAAGCTCTCCGATACACCTCAATCCTCCACTCAGTCAGTAGAGCAACAATGGAGCCTGTGCAAACAAGCCCTGAAGAGCACAGCAACGGAAGTGCTGGCCTTAAAGCTCCACCACGACGAAACACCTGGTTCGATGACGAGTGTAGAAGGATTCATGCGGAAAAGCAGGAGGCATACAAAGCCTCACTACACAAAAAAACAAGAGCGGCTCGTGAGCTCTACGAGCTTAAGAGAAGGGAGGAACATAAGCTTCTCAAGAGAAAAAAGAAAGAGCACGAGAAGCGGGCGATTGAAAACTTGGAGAGGTGCTATTGAAGGCAAGACGTTCGAAGATTTTATCAGCGGATAGAACGAATGTCTCAAGGCTATAAAGCCCGAATGGAGGCCTGTAAGGATGAGAACGGACACCTAGTAGTAGAATCGCAGTCGATGCTGAGAATTTGGAAATACCACTTCTGCAGACTGTATAACGGCGCTGACAGCCAACATACCGCCGTCAGGCAGAATGATCCATTTTTTAACGACGAAGATCGCAGAGAATTCCGTCTCCCTGACCTCGACGAAGTTGAGATTGCCATGTCGAAACTCGAGTCGAATAAAGCTGCTGGCGCAGATGGACTGTCTGCTGAGCTCTTCAAAGCGGCTGGGGGTGAGCTGGTTAGGAGCATGCACCGGCTCATCTGTAAGATATGGTCAGAGGAAAGCATGCCCGAGGAATGGAGTCTCAGCCTTGTTTGCCCGATCCACAAAAAAGGAGTTCCCTTTGACTGCGCCAACTATAGAGGAATAAGTCTCCTTAATGTCGCATACAAGATCTTCGCTGCCGTTTTGTGTGAACGCCTGAAGCCATTCGTAAACAAGCTGATAGGTCCTTATCAGTGTGGCTTCAGGCCAGGGAAGTCCACAATCGATCAAATCTTCACACTACGGCAGATCCTGGAGAAAACCAATGAATTTCTAGTCGATACACACCATCTATTCGTCGACTTCAAGGCCGCATACGACAGCGTAATTAGAAACGAACTATATAATGCCATGTTTACTTTTGACATCCCTGCTAAGCTCATCAGACTATGCAGGATGACCCTGGAAAATGCTTGCTGCTCCATCCGAATCGGTGCAGAACTGGCCGATAGTTTCGAAGTCAAGAAAGGATTTAGACAGGGCGATGCGTTGTCGTGTGATTTTTTTAACATCATATTAGAAATGATTGTGCAAAAATCACAGGCCAATACAAGAGGCACAATCTATTTCAAATCCTCGCAACTCCTTGCATACGCCGACGACATTGGCATAATAGGTAGAGGCGGCAAAAATTGGTTTGGCAGTTAATGAGGGTAAGACTAAATATCTGCTGTCATCGAAAAAGGACATTTACCACCGACGTCTTGGACAGAACTTGCATACTGGCAGATATAATTTCGAGGTAGTTAAGGACTTCATATACCTCGGCTCCGCGGTGACTTGGAACAACGACACCAGTTTCGAAATCAAGCGCAGAATTACTCTTGCCAACCGCTGCTTCTTTGGGCTCTACTGAGAAGTAGAGCCCTCTCTCGTACGACCAAGTTGACCTTATATAAGACCTTAATTATCCCGGTCCTGTTATACGGCGCAGAAACATGGACTTTATCTAAAGCGGATGAGGAAATCCTTGGTCGTTTCGAGAGAAAGATTCTGCGTTCGATTTTCGGTCCCATAAACACAGAGGAGGGTTGGAGGAGAAGATTCAATCACGACCTGTACGGGTTGTACAGCGACATGAGTCTGGTCAGGCGTCTACGGATCCAACGCCTAAGATGACTAGGCCATGTAGAGCGAATGGACACCACACGACCAGCTCCAGCCTGTAGAGTCTTTGAATCCAACCCCGAGGGACGAAGAAATAGAGGACGGCCGCACCTGCGGTGGCGCGCACAGGTGGAAGGGGACCTCAACCAACTGGGCGTGCGGCATTGGAAAACACTAGTGAAAGATCGTGCTAGGTGGAGAGGCATGTTGGTTGAGGCCCAGGTTCACCCCGAACTGTAGCGCCCGTTAAGTAAGTAGAACGGCAAAATCGAACAGTGAAAGAAACAGCTCTCTCAATGATGCTTGAATGTGGAGCTCCAAAATCACTATGGGCAGAGGCTGTTAACACAGCTGTCTATATTCGAAATATATGTCCCATCCAAGCCAACGATTGGAAATCTCCATATGAATTTTGGAAAAACAAAGCTCCTACTTATGAGAAACGATTCATTTTTATCACATACCAAAAGCACATCGTCAAGGTTTAGATGCCAAGAGCATACGCGCCGCATTTGTTGGTTACAATGAGGAAACAAAAGGCTACCGCCTTTTTGATGGTACAAAGATTTTTTCAGCCCGAGATATACGATTCAATGAAGAGGAATCATTCTTTATGTATAAAACTGAAAACGTAAATACATCCTCATCCACATGTGTACTTCCAGTAAACATCATGCCTGAAGGCAGTAAGAAACAACAAAGTCAGGAATCTGATGATAACGATAAAGCACTTCAAGAAAACTTATCCAATCTCTGTGACGATGATTTAGTGTTTCCTGAAAAAGATCCTCTAGAAATCACTATCAGACAAGATGATGAAGGACATCATTATGGTTTAAGAAGCAAATCATCACACATGTGTGCTCTAGCAACAGGTGAAGAAAATCCAAATTATGATGAAGCCATATCAGGTGCAGAAAATTCTCATTGGATCAAGGCGATGAACGAAGAACTAGAGTCTCTGCGAAAATCCAACACGTACGAGGTGATTGTACGTGAGAATTGGATGAAGCCAATACAATCCAAGTGGATTTTTAAGCGAAAAATTGATGCTGATGGATCATTAAGTCGCTATAAGGCCCGCTTAGTTGTGAAGGGTTACGCACAGCGATCTGGAATAGATTTCAAAGAAACTTTTTCACCAGTGGTAAGATTCGACTCCTTGCGAGTTTTATTGTCAATAAGTGCCAGCAAAAATTTACACATGCGACAATTTGATGTCCGAACTGCTTTCTTATATGGCGAATTACATGATGAAATTTACTTAGAACCACCACCTGGACTTGAAGTTGACAGCAATACAATTTGGAAACTGAAAAAGAGCCTATATGGTTTGAAGCCAGCACCGCGTGTATGGAATCAAAAATTTACAGAAACACTGCAGAAATTCAGTTGTAAACAGTGTCAAGCTGATCCATGCGTTTATCTCAGGAGTGGTACAGACATCCTCATCCTTGCGCTCTATGTTGACGACGGAATAGTTTTCTCATCCAACAAAGTTCTTCTAAATGAATTCATAAACCATCTGAAAAAGGAATACCAGGTTAAGGATAGCGAAGCATCTTATTTTGTTGGTGTTCATATCTTATCCACTGATTCAAAAATAACAATCCATCAGCAAACAATACTGCAATCGAGTCCTGAAAAGGTTTAACATGGACACTACATCACCTATAATAACACCTGCTGACCCGAATGTGAAACTAGAAGCTGCAAATGAAAAGGAGAACTTAAACTTTCCATTTAGAGAAGCGATAGGATCTCTTATGTACCTCGCTGTTGCCACTCGACCAGATATTGCTTACGCAGTAAATGTACTCAGCCAATACTTGGATAACCCATCCGCTGCTCACATCACAGCTGTGAAAAGAATCCTCAAGTACTTGAAGGGAACATCTAAATATGGAATTGAATATCCGAAGTTGTCCGGAACTGTAGATTTGACTGGATATTGCGATGCTGATTATGCAGGAGATGTAGACACTCGTCGGTCTCGAGGCGGATACGTGTTTACTATAAACGGATCCTGTGTTTCCTGGTGTAGTGAAAAACAGAAAACAGTCTCATTATCGTCCACGGAAGCCGAATACAAGTTAAGGTCAAAAGCCCAAAGCAGCGATGACCTTCATTACTTGAGTAACATTTCCGCCACACGACCCACTGCCAGGAAATTGCACACATATTATATTTCCTTTCACATTTCATTTTGCACTTCACACATTTCCTTTCCCACATTCTGCACTTCACACTTTTTCTCTGCCACTACACATTGCCGAATAAGCATAGCTATCCAATATCATATTAAGGTAGATTTCAGAAATACAGAAAATAAAGAGGAGTCATAGACTGAAATCGAACCTACACGGTTGTTTAAAATAATTGGCGCCCAACGTAATTTTCGCTAAGTATTGCGTGCTCCTAAAATCTTTATAGAAAGATAATAGAGCAATTGTACGCAAAAAAAAACGCGACGGATATCAAATAAATATACAAAATTTATACACCCACCCACCCGACATTTTCGCTAAGTATTGTATGCTTCAAAAGTCTCCGTAGGAAGACAATAGAGTACTTACACACAAGAAACGCGACGGTTTTTTTTTAAATTGAAATAAAAAAAAATCATCAAAAAAAATAATAAAAAGTTCCCAACGAACTTGCTTTATCTACCAAGGAGAAAGTGGACCCCTACCTGGACCAGCAAGACGATGAATACCATCATACTCTAAGATCAATCAATAGTAAAATTAGGTTAATTTTTTAGTTTAGTTTAGTGAGAGTTCAGTGATAAGTTATTAAATATTGATTGTGTAAGTGAATTTAATTCAAATCATGGCAGAAAATATTGCTCAAATTATATCATCAGCTGTGGAAGTTGCTGTGGAAACTGCATGTAGCTCCATCATGAAACGAATGAATGATTTAATGATAGAGAACCGAAACGTGAATAGTGATATGACTGTAAGGATTGAAGAACTAACAAAAAAAGTGAATTCAGTAAATTTATCTCCTGTATCTGCCGTTGCTTACGAACCTGTTTCCGTCAGTGCTCCAAACGTAACTTGTCATATATCACTGGATTTGGTAAAATCCCTTCCAGAATTCTCTGGCGAACGTGCGAAATATATTTCTTGGCGTCAAGCAGCTAAATGTGCGATCGAACTCTTCAAATCATATGAAGGGACGGAACGATATTATCAGGCTGTGGCCATAATCCGAAATAAAATTGTTGGATCTGCCGGCTTGATACTAGCTCCATTTAATACGGTTCTCAACTTTGACGCAATAATTGCTCGTTTAGATCATACTTATTCTGACAAACGTCCACTTCAAATTTTAGAAAATCAATTGAGTGTCTTGTGTCAGGGTCGTATGTCTATACCCCAGTATTTTGATGAAATTGACAAGAATCTGACGTTAATTATAAATATGATATCAATGGAACATTCGGGAAATACTGAGCTCATTGCTGCATTGAGTTCAAAATATCGGGCAGATGCCCTTCGCGTATTTATTTCTGGGCTTAACAAGCCGATATGCAACATCCTTTTTTCGGCCGGCTGCGAAGATTTACCTTCAGCACTAGCCTAAGCACAAGAGCTTGAAGCGAATCAAAATAGATACAACTTCGCAAGAGCTTTCAATAACAATCAGTTTCGATTAAATAATTTTCTTCCAAGTACTCATCCGCAGTATAGAACTATAACGCAAACGGTTCCTACGAAAACCCAAATCAAATACACTCGTAATTACCAACCTGAGCCCGAAGAAGACCACATGAGCGTAGATCCTTCATCTTCTTAATTCCGATTCAATTCGCGACGGATGGCAGTACCACAACTGCAACCCAATTCTTCACCAAGCCGTCATAATGTAAGCGTACGGAAATCCCATCCTATTGTTTCCCATAACCCCTTTAAACGCGAGCGTGAATCCGATAAATTGCCGATAGCTAAAACCCAGCGTATTAATAACTTATAGTCTCAAGTTAGTAAAAATAAAAAACATCTCGAACATCAAGAGGAATATATAGATTCTGACTCCGAAATTGAGGACACGATTAATTTTTTAGAATAAGTTCGGCTCTACCCTATATCGAAAAGAAACTTAACAATTCAATCACATTGAAAATCTTAATCAATACGGGTACAGCCAAGAACTATATTAGAAATATTGCTAGTTTAAAAAATATTATTCCTAACAACAGACCATTCGTAGTTAGAACAATAAATGGCGAAAACAAAATTACACATAAGTGTAAAATGCATTTTTGTGGCATAACTACATCCTTCTTTATTTTACCACAGTTGAAAACTTTCGATGCAATCATCGGGTATGATTTTCTCTCTTTAATAAAGGCAAATATCGATACCAAACATTCTTTGTTGATTTATAATAATAGAAAAATGAAATTTAAGTTACACGAATGTGAACAGGTAAATAATATCAAAATCGATACTGAAACTATCCCTGAAAGTGTAAAAAGCGATTTTGATAAATTAATTAAAGATTATATGGAAGTTTTCGCTCAGCCGAAGGAAAAGCTCCCATTCAACACTAACGTGAAAGCGTCCATTAGAACTATAAGTGCGGAACCTATCTATTCTAAACCAAGGCCGTACAATATGTCGGCTGCTCCATTTCAATAATGAAATAAAAAGATTACTAGACGATGAAATCATACGTCCATCACATTCTCCTTATAACGCACCCATACTTGTAGTAAACAAGAAAGGAACTAATGAAGATGGTAGCCCTAAATCCAGACTCGTTTTTGATTTTAGGAAACTAAATGAACAAACAGTTCCAGACCGATATCCAATACCCGAAACTTCTGTTATAGGCCGATCAAAATGCTATTCCACAATTGATCTTAAATCAGGTTTCCACCAAATACTTCTTAATGAAAAAGATAGAGAAAAGACAGCCTTCGCAGTTAATAATGGGAAGTTTGAATTCTGTCGATTGCCCTTTGGTTTAAAAATGCTCCAAGCATTTTCCAACGAGCAATCGATGACGTGCTGAGGGACTATGTAGGAAAGAATTGTCATGTTTACAATGATGATGTAATCATTTTTTCTGAAACGAAAGAAAAACATTTAAAAGATATTGACCTAATATTTTCGAAATTACTTGAAGCCAATATGCGTATCTCACCAGAAAAGTGTAAATTCTTTCGTACTGAGGTGGAATTCCTTGGATTTTTAGTATCTGTCGATGGCATAAAAACATGTCCCAATAAAGTTAGAGATATCGTTAACTATGCAGTACCAAAAACACTTCGTGCATTAAGATCCTTTCTGGGATTAGCGGGTTACTAGCGGCGATTCATAAAGGATTATGCACAGATAGCAAAACCATTAACGAGATATCTTAGGGGAGAAAACGGCAACATAGGTACGAATAAGTCCAAGACCGTTCATATTCACTTAGATGCAGAAGCTATAGGAGCTTTTAACAGAATTAAACATATTTTATCATCGGATGATGTTTTGCTTTTATATCCTGATTATCGTAAACCTTTCGAGTTGACCACAGACGCATCATCTCACGCGATTGGAGCTGTGCAAATCGCTGGACAAATGAACGGGAAATGCTTGCAATCGTTTGGGCATTGCGAACTCTTAAGAACTATCTTTATGGTGCACCTAATATTCATATATTCACAGATCACCAGCCATTAACTTTCGCAATATCAGATAAAAATCCAAATATCAAACTTAAAAGATGGAGGGCATTCATCGAAGAATATTTTCCAACTTTCCATTACAAACCAGGCAAAGATAATATAGTGGCGGATGCGTTATCTCGTCAACACATGAATGCGCTATCTAGCTCAGACAGAACTGTTCACAGTGAGGAATCTCTTACGAAAGTAATAGCTTCAGTAAAAAATCCAATTAATACCTTTAAAAATCAAATTTTCATTAGTCAAGGTCCCGAAAGTACTAAAAGTGTTAAGGTGCTTTTCCAAAGACAAGTTAGGTACACAGTAGTATTTGCAACAATACCTGAATTAATAGAAATTATGAAATGCGTTCTAAATATTGACATAGTCAATGGAATTTACTGTGATCTCAAAACATTGGGCAAAATACAAAATGCCATAATGAATTTATTTCCAAGTGTTAAAATGAGACACACATCCAAACTCGTACACGATGTTTTTAACAAGGACGATCAAGAGGAAATAATTATAAACGAGCACACAGAGGTCCGAATGAAAATTATAAACAGATAATTGATGAATATTATCTTCCAAACTTAAAAAAAGATGTAAAACATATGCATCTAATTGCAGAATATGTAAAGAGAATAAATATCAACGCAGACCAATACAACATCCGATTGGAATTACACCAATCCCCTCTTATGTGGGAGAAATCCTTCACGTAGACATTTATAACACAAGTAAAAATTATTTCATTACTTGTATCGACAAATTTTCTAAATTTGCCATTATAAAGCATATTCCTTCTAGAAACTCTACCGATACACGAAACCCATTAATTGAAATTGTTTCTCTATTTCGAAATCCCAAGATCATTGTAATAGACAATGAAGGAGCTTTCACATCCATTTCTACTCAAGCGTTATTAAAAAACGAAAAAACCGGCCAAGTGCGAGTTGGACTCGCGCACGAAGGGTTCCGTACTATTATGTATAAAAACGGCAAAAAAAGCATGTCTGTTGTATGGGAGCCCCATTTATACATATATTTATTATATTCTGTCAAAGTATTTGTTGTTAAAGCAGCAACAGAAATACATAATCAGTGACATTTTATTCTCACACCCTCAAATATGGGTGTTCCCCAAGGCCAAGGAGCAGTATTGGGCCCAATCCTTTTTCTAATTTATGTTAATTCGTTTTTCTTACAACCTTTTAAAGGCAAAATAACTGCCTTTGCTGATGAAACATCTCTTTTCCACTCAAACACTAACTTAATTGATAGTTTTGCAGATGTTAGTAATGACCTAGATATGTTAAGGAGATGGTTTAATTATCATAAACTAATAATTAGCAACAAAACGAAGTACATGATATTTAATATCAATGGAACAGTTCTCAGAGACCTTCCCTTATATTATCATGCACCATTGTGTAATCGCTTTGTTCTTGAAGATATAGTATTCAACAATCAAGAATGTTTGAAAATTGCTTCTTGATTGAACACGTGGACAGCTTTAAATTTTTAGGTGTTATATTGGACCAACAACTTTCTTGGAAAGACCATTCAATATATTTGAGACAGTATCTAAATGGGGTTATAAGATAATTATTCCATCTCAGTATGCACTGCAATCTCTACCCGTTTTAAAATACTAAATGTATACTCGCACCGATATGGAACTAGCAAACCATGTCCATGTCCGGACCTGAATGCATACATACACATGTATGACATTCGTTCACGAAATGCGGTGCGGGCATTATATTCTTTCATTTCTTTTCTTCATTTCAGTTCTAGTGTGCTGTACAGTGTACACCAACTGTTCGAGCTTTATCGCCACATCTCCATACTTTTGGGTTTCTTGAAAACTACGGAGTATAACTCATACCGTATGAGAAGCATGTTCGTTGTATTTATGTTTTTTTTTTTTTCGTTTTGTACATACATATGTGATTGATGAATAAGGGTTGAATGGAACTCTTTTCGTTCAATTTGCGGAACGAGAGGACATGTGTCCGAGAGAGGACATAGTTCCGTGAACTATACATGTCCGGAACTACCCAACTCTACTTCGTAATGTACATATGTATGTATGTATGTATGTATACTTATACATAGCGTACAGATGTGTGAGTGTATGCACGTATGTGATGCGTATGCACGTATGTATGTACGTATCGGTTCGTATGTGTGCAAGATCGCTTGCTCCTCTTGCTCACTTGCTCCTCTCCACCTGCAGCGACGTCTTGCGAAAGGGATGCTAGGCCAGCTGCGAGGACTGGTCGTGAGCGATGGCGCCACGGGATTGGAAACACCGTAATCGTTTCCAATTCAATATGTCACAAATTTAATTTCCTTAACCTAACTTAATCTAGGCTTACAATTATTCCTTAAAACTACCCTACACCGTATGTCAATAAAAAAAAGTCGAAATAAATAAAAAAAAAATATGTGCAAAATAAAAAAAAAAAGGAATTCACTGTCCAAAAAAGTAAATAAACCGCAGCATGAGTATTCGAACAGTGGTACCGAAACTCCTCTGACCAACTACTTAGCCCGCATCACCAATCACGACACGCAAATTTGTGATTTCAATACCTTATACAACGAACGTGATATCCGCGACCAACGTAGGCAATAGGACACACGGTACGGCCGCGTACCGGGAACTGCTTAAAACCGTACCGGAGTTCTTCCCCGAAGATCACTCTCCGAGTACTTCGCCGAAGATTTCTCTCCGAGTTCTTTGCCCACTCTCCCTCATGTGCTACTAGGAACACAAAAAAAAAAAAAAAAATCTGACCTTCTGCGGGTTGAACTCCACTCGTTCGCGCGACAAGTGCTGATCGTACCCTCGGGCTATCCGCTTTCTCTGGGTTTGATTTCCCAAAACGGATGACTACGAGCCGTTCACAAATGGAAACTGACTGAAAGATGACAACGAAAACCTTTCGAAACAATTTATTATTGGTTGTTTGTAATTATGTATATGTATAATTAATTTTGTTCTGTTTTTAGTATTTGTCGTGGTAGCGGCAACAGAAATACATCATCTGTGAAAATTTCAACTGTCTAACTATCACGGTTCATGAGATACAGCCTGGTGACAGACGACGGACGGACGGACGGACAGCGAAGTCTTAGTAATAGGGTTCCGTTTTACCTTTGGGTACGGAACCCTAAAAATGAGTTCAATATTTCAACACATTCAGTGCCAGCTCTCCATAGTCAAAGCAACGGACAGGTGGAACGATTTCATTCCACTCTTGCTGAAATTGCCAGATGTACGAAAGAATCCAGTACAGACACAGTGGAACTAATGCTGTTATCTACCCATAAATATAATAATACAATTCACTCAGTTACAGGTTACAAACCTATAGACATTTTTCATGATATTTCTGTAGAAATAAAAAATGAAATTATTGCAAAACTCAAAACTAAACAGGCTAATGATTTAAAATATCACAATAGTAGGAAAACACCTAAAGAATATAAACCAGGCGATAAAGTATAGGTACCTTAAAACCAATAGAAGAATTTGAAATAAACTTTCTAAATTATATAATCAGAAAAAAGTTCAGGCAGATTTAGGAACAGCAGTAGTGATCGAGGGAAGGCAAGCGCATGAAAATAATTTAAGACAGTTTTTTTTCTTTCTAGACTAGTTCAAATATCGCTATGCTCTGCAAGGATTGCTAACTACTCTTCAGCCTTATTTATTCCCATACCAACAGGCAGTGTCGCTATTTATCAAGAATTTTTCTATCTGAAACACGTTACAAATCTTTCATTTATCCAAGATATTATGACCCAAAATATAAATATATTGAATAAGCTTAAGGGCACAAGATGTGAAAAATTATTGAAAGAAGACATAAAAGAGACTGAGCGTTTATTTCAATTGTTAAGAACTCCTATTAGAACCCGACGAGCCATAGATTTTATAGGATCCACCATCAAATTTATAGCAGGTACACCAGACCACCGCGATTTTGAGATACTAAAAATGCAGGAAAATGAATTGATCAGATCTAATAATAGGCAAATTGACATTAACACTCAAGTTCAACTTAAATTAGATGAAATCACAGACAGAATCAACAAACTTAATGCGATTCACAAATACTTTCCAGCTGATGATTGTGAGTCGTTGTATACAATAATATCAAAAAGAAATAGGATTGTAATAGACGATTTAAGTAATAACATATATTCATTAATTTTAGCAAAAAACAATATTGTTAACCCGTTAATTTTAAATATTGAAGAAATAGAACTAGTTAAAATTAAAGAAAGTATTACAACTGAATTGTACGATTTATTCAATGTCGCGGATGCCAAAATGTATTATCAAAATAAAACTCTTGTATATTTAGTTAAGATTCCAAAAATTGAACAAATATGTAAAATTTTCCAAATTGCTCCTGTTATTCATAATGATAGAATTATAGATTTAGAATCAAATTTATCGCCAAACTGTCACACCAATTTCTTTCCTCTTAAAACATGTACAAAAACACCACTCCGTTACTACTGTCAATTAGATCACCAAAACTCTTACCTCTCACAACTCCTAAACAATCATACAGCTCATTGCCCAACAACGCACGCCTATCATCTGGACAACATCGAAGTGGTTGCGGATGGATTGATTATCGCCAGGGGTAAAAACATCACCATTCAAGACAAAGGCCAGCACCTCGGATTAAACGGATCGTTTCTAATAACATTCGAAGACGCAATTGTAATAAATGGGAAAGAATATCATGCAAAGCAGCCAGCCGATATAGTTCATCTGCCAGCTCCAAAGAAGACAATGTTAGAAGAAGTTGTTTTCAACGAAAAAAATATCGTTGCCTTTCTTACATAAGTTGCACTTCATTAACAACGAAAAAATTAAAGAAGTTAGCACTTCATTGGAAACGAACAATTGGATATTGTATGGTGTTGTTGGAACACTCATAATGTTTATTCTTATTTTACTTTATGTCAAAGTAAAACCAAGAAAAATTAATGTTACTACTAAAGCCGATCCCATTACAATCAGGACATCAATTGATAATGACAAGTTGAGAATGCGTTTAAGCCAAATATTGACGAGGACGTTCAATCTTAAGGAGGGGTGGAATTGAGGTCAAAAGCCCAAAGCAGCGATGACCTTCATTACTTGAGTAATATTTCCGCCACACGACCCACTGCCAGGAAATTGCACACATATTATATTTCCTTTCACACTACATTTTGCACTTCACACATTTCCTTTCCCACATTCTGCACTTCACACTTTTTCTCTGCCACTACACATTGCCGAATAAGCATAGCTATCCAATATCATATTAAGGTAGATTTCAGAAATACAGAAAATAAAGAGGAGTCATAGACTGAAATGGATGGTGAAGGACTAGCAAAGGCCTCGTAGGGGTAGCATCTGCCGACGGATGCTGGCCCGACAAAAAGCGAGTAAGAGCCTCTGCAGCCGAACATCTTGCAGCTCTGCTAGTCAGGTCCTACTTCCACCTCCTCGTGGTGCCATCTGGAAATTTCCTTAAAAGGGAAATTACTGACGGAAGAGGCCGAATGGCGAGTATCCTGCGCCACCAAACAGGATTAGTGTCGGTTGGGCTATGGTCTAGCGAACCATAACCGTAAAACCACTAATTGCTCAGAAACACAAAACAGCCTCGGATAATAAAACAGAACGGATCTATGTTGACGACCCTATAAGAAAACAAAAAACAAACAAGGACCTTCGGTTCTGTACGTGGAATGTTAGGTCCCTAAACAGACCACGTGCGGCCGAACAACTTGCGGACGCCCTAGACCGCTATAAAGCGGACATAACCGCCATCCAGGAAATGCGATGGAATGTACCGGGTAAAAAGCGGATGAAAAACTGTGACATTTACTACGGTGATTGCTATAGGGAGAGAGGACAGAGACTATTTGGATGCGGATTTGTTGTTAGAGGTGGACTAAGACATAAAGTCCTAAGTTTCCAGTATGTGAGTGAACGCCTCATAACGATCCGCATCAAGGCAAATTTCTGTAACGTCAGCCTCATATGCGTCCATGCCCCCACGGAAGACAAGGATGACTCAATCAAAGATGATTTCTTTGATCTCCTAGACAGAACATATACCAAATGCCCCAGCTATGATACCAAAATCATACTAGGAGATTTTAACGCTAAGCTGGGTAAAGAAAGCATCTTTGAGCGGGTCATCGGCAAACACAGCCTAAATGACACCACATCCGATAACGGACATAGGCTTGCAACGGGGCGAAATCTTCTTGTAACCAGCACACGATTTTCCCACCTCAGTCACCAACCAGATTGACCACATCGCGATTGACGTCAGACACTCCTCCACTATTCTTGATTTTCGCACTTTCCGAGGAGCGAACATCGATTCAGACCACTATCTTGTAGTAGCCAAGATACGTCAGCGCATAACACGAACACCGCGGAGTAGAGTTAGAACATCAAGCTATGACCTCGGAAAGCTACTATAGCCGGAGATCGCCAGTGCTTTTGCCAATCGCGTCTCCCTTAAGCTCTCCGATACACCTCAATCCTCCATTCAGTCAGTAGAGCAACAATGGAGCCTGTGCAAACAAGCCCTGAAGAGCACAGCAACGGAAGTGCTGGCCTTAAAGCTCCACCACGACGAAACACCTGGTTCGATGACGAGTGTAGAAGGATTCATGCGGAAAAGCAGGAGGCATACAAAGCCTCACTACACAAAAAAACAAGAGCGGCTCGTGAGCTCTACGAGCTTAAGAGAAGGGAGGAACATAAGCTTCTGAAGAGAAAAAAGAAAGAGCACGAGAAGCGGGCGATTGAAAACTTGGAGAGGTGCTATTGAAGGCAAGATTCTGCGTTCGATTTTCGGTCCCATAAACACAGAGGAGGGTTGGAGGAGAAGATTCAATCACGACCTGTACGGGTTGTACAGCGACATGAGTCTGGTCAGGCGTCTACGGATCCAACGCCTAAGATGACTAGGCCATGTAGAGCGAATGGACACCACAGCTCCAGCCTGTAGAGTCTTTGAATCCAACCCCGAGGGACGAAGAAATAGAGGACGGCCGCACCTGAGGTGGCGCGCACAGGTGGAAGGGGACCTCAACCAACTGGGCGTGCGGCATTGGAAAACACTAGTGAAAGATCGTGCTAGGTGGAGAGGCATGTTGGTTGAGGCCCAGGTTCACCCCGAACTGTAGCGCCCGTTAAGTAAGTAAGCATAGACTGAAATCGAACCAACACGGTTGTTTAAAATAATTTACATATCAACTTGTGCAGCTGGAAAAGAAGCTATGTGGTTGCGGACGTTTTTAAAGGAACCCGATGTACAATGCGCTACCGATTGTCCCACGACAATATTTTGTGATAATAAGAGCAGCATTCGATTAGTAGAAAATTCAGAATATCACAAAAGGACAAAACACATATCTGTCAAACACCACTATATACGAGAACTTAAGAATAATAAACACATCGATATAAAACACATTCCCACAAAACAACAGAAAGCTGACATGGCTGACATTTTCACAAAGGCGTTGCCAGGTCCAACTTTTACAACACTTCGAAACTTTCTTGGAATACAAATAATTTAGGATGTGTCCACAATGAAGGGAGGTGTTGAACAAGTTAAAACATTCTGGACACATTCCATTGTCAAAGCAAACAGACCTAACCTCCTTTAAAATGGTGTTTTTCTTGTAACAGCTAAAAGCCTGATGTCAAGCAGCGTCACTTTTGACTTTTCCTCTCCAAAAGGCGCGAGTTGCATTATTCATTTTGTCCCGTTTTTTTCTTTTGCCCATATAAATAAATTCACACAAAACTCTGGAGTTCTTTTTTGTTTTAACACGACAATAGTATATGTATGCGAACATGTCGGTGACGCGAACCCATAAGTTTTCTCCCTGCCTAAAAGTGCCCAACGCGGCTAAAGAAGTTTTCACTTCAATAAAACTTTGGGACAATTTATTAAAACAATTTTGTATTACCATTTCAAACCAACACAACAATAAAAAAAAAGTAATAATACAAAAATATAAACTTCATACCTACATATACATATGTATGTATATGTAGTTGACAAAGAAGTCAGTCTAAAGCGCGGTTCACATTGAACGATTTATGTATCAAGCGATTTGCTTGACAACCGTGGTTGGACGACAAATTGTGTATGCAAAACCAATGTGAACGCTCCAGCTACAAGTCGGTACGATTTGTAGTCAGGAAGTTGAAAATTTCCAACTTTTTGCTTGACAGCCGTGGTTGAACGATTTATCGTTAAGTGTGAACAGTTGTCGTACAACTTCAGAGCATTTTTTCACTTTTGCTTGTGCGTTCAGAGAAACAACACTAACTTTGAGCGGAATGAACGATATGACTTCAAACAAAGAAAAATAATTTTGGTTTGATTTTTTCATATGAGGAATTATTTCTCTCAGTAACTCATCATACGTTCCTAACAATTCGCAAATAATTACGAAAATCCTCGGGAAAATTTTGGTGAAATTCTCCTAACAGTTACCGATGAGAAATTATTACGTTTTCCGACCCATGGTTTAATCCACATTCGCTTTTTTTTTTTTTCATTTCCGAGTATTTCATCAATAATTATCGCTGTAACCAGAGCACGCGCCGCCATGTTAATACTTTGAAAGTGAAGCCGGTCAACAAGTTGTATGGTGTGAACGCTACGCATTATTTGGTCGTCAAGCAAATCGCTTGATAAATCGTTCTATGAGAACCGCGCTTAGGTCGGATATTATACGATTCAATTCTTTGAGTCAATTTTTGTTTATTCTCTTTTGTGTTTTCTGTTCGTATTCAATGAATCATTACACAATTCAATAGGGAGCTCACTCAAAGTAACACTTAGCCCGCATTTTGTCTGTGTGTGTGTGGAATTGAATCGTATTGTTGCGGAGATGCAAACGGACGGTTAAGTTCGAATTTCGCTGTCGAAGTTCGAAAGCTCTCTGGAAGCGGGGATTGGAATAATGTCAACTTCCAATGGAATTGTCAGAGCGTTCTAGAGATTTCCGAAGGGGAACTTCCAACGGCGAACGTTCGAGAAGGTGGACCGAGAGCTATATAAGCGCGAACACTCGCCCTCGACAGACGTTCAGTTTGTGGTATTAAACAGCGTGGGACAAGTCAGTGTGATCAAACAGTGTGAAAATAAAAGCTCTCAATAAAGGTTTGTTTGTGTAATAAAGTTTTAAGTGGATAGTATTGGATAATAAATAAAAGTGGTGAAGCTGCACAGATAATTGATCTGTGGTGAAATAAAGAAAAGTGTGTGTGTGTTTCCATTCGGATAAAAAGGACAATTGTAGTTTATCGCAATCCAGTGGTGCGAACCCTATTCGGTGTGGGATCGAAAAATTCGTAACATTTGGTGTCAGAAGTGGGATTGCGAGTAAACGAGTGAAACTTTATTTGAGTTGTGAAGTGAATCATTGCAAAAGTGAGAAAATGGTAAAATTAGAAAAGTTGACAATTGAACAACTGAAAAGAGAGCTGGATGCTCGGGAATTATCCACAGTGGGAAGTGAGGCCAACCTGGTGGAGAGACTGCGATCGGCGTTGCAGGAAGAAGGTGTCGACTGGGAGAGTTATGAATTCGGGGTGGAGAAGCCGTCGACATCCACTGAGCCAGCGTTCGATATGCAGCAAATTCTGGCGGCTCTTAATGCTATGAGTCAAAAGATGGAGGAAAATTCCGCTTCTCTGAGCCAGAAACTAAATCAAAGGCTGGAGGAAAATTCCGTTGCCGTAAGTAGAAAGTTGGAAGAAAATTCCACTTCCCTGGGCCAGAAGCTGGAGACGTTAGACGGGATGCTAGAGAACAATCGAGAAAGCCTAAGAAACATCCAGCAGACAGTCAACGATCGATTCCAGGACGTCGAAGAAAGAATCGAGACATTAGAATCGCGGTTCGACAAGAAGGTTCTAGATCTCGAGAATAATCAAGAAAAGAGAATCGAGACACTAGAATCGAGGTTCGACAAGAAGGTTCTGGAGCTCGAGAAAACCGTCCAGAACGTTCAGCGTCAAGGAATCGTTGTACCGACGAAATTCACAACTCCCAACTTTGACGGCACGAGCGCATTTAACATCTTTAAGCTCCAGTTCGAGACAACAGCGGAACGGAAGAAGATCGTGTGGCCGCTCAAGTAATTTCGCTTAGAGGCGAAGCAGCTGGTGTTTTACAGACCATCCCGGAGACCCAGAGAAGGAACTACACAGCCATATGAGATGCTCTCCATCGAAGATACGGCAGTGAGCACATGCAGGAGATGCACAAGCTGGAACTCAAAGGGCGCAAGCAGCGTTTAAACGAGCCCATACAACAGTATGCTGCCGACATCGAGAGGCTATCCCATCTTGCCTACGCGGACGTTCCAGTTGATGTGGTGGAGAAATTTAAAAAGGATTCTTTCATCCAGGGGCTAAGGGACCCCGATACGCAACGAAGCCTGATTCTCCTGCCGAAGACATCTTTCAAGGAGACAGTTGCCAGCGCTCTCGCATGTGAGACATCGCTCTTGATATGCCGACCTTCCATCAAATTACGGCGCATATCTCAATACCAGGATAGTTCCAGAACAACAACGGCGAGTAGGAGTGGTTCATTCCCGGGTAGATGCTACATCTGCGACCAGCAGGGCCACATTGCGAGAAACTGCCGCCTGCGGAGAAAGCGTTCATCCAGCAAATCGCGACGTAATTCCAGAGCAATGACAGTGAGTAGGTGTCGCTCGTTCCCAGGTAGCTGCTATATCTGCGACCAGCAGGGGCACATTGCAAAAGACTGTCGTCTGCGGAGAAAGCGTTCTTCCAGCAAATTGTGGCGTAGTTCCAGAGAAACAACGGTGAGTCGGAGCTGCCCGTTCCCAGGAAGATGCTACATCTGCAACGAGCAGGGGCACATGGCGAGAATTTGTCATCTGAGAAGAAGGCGTTCGAGGTTTGATTCGCGAAAAGGAGATCAAGCGAGAGCACGCGAACACCGGAAGGGAAGCATCCATAGAAATGCGGATACATTAACGAGCCGACCTCGCGGCGTTGAATGCAAGCATTGTTCACGTGCGGAAACCAAAGAAGAGGTCACCGATATCCGTCGTTTCCAAGTGCTGCCAGAAGATTCCTGGGCTGTCGAGAAGGTCGGAAGGAAGCAGCGAGAAGATGCCGATCTGGCAGTCATCATCGACTACCAAGAACGAGGTTTTCGACCAACTTGGCAGCAAGTATCCAGTGAAAGCCCAATCGTGAAAGCTTACTGGGCTCAATGGCAGAGTTTGAAGCTGAAGAACGGTTGCCTCTACCGCAGTTGGGAAAGTGAGGACGGGAACATTGTAAACGATCTGCTGGTAATTCCGAAAGGACAAATCGAAGAGGTCATCCGAGAATACCACGAGGGACCAAGCGGGGGTCATCTTGGTGTTAATAAGACTGTAGAAAAGATCAAGAGACGTTTCTACTGGGTAGGATGCCATGAGTCGGTTACGCGTTTCATTCGCAGGCGTGAACAGTGTGCGAAGGCAAAGGGTCCAGTAAGGAAAACTCGAGGAAATATGCAGCAGTACAGTGTTGGAGCCCCGTTCGAACGTATCGCAATGGACATCGCAGGCCCATTCCTAACGAGCAACGCTGGAAACAAAAACGCGCTGGTGGTGATCGATTACTTCAGGATTACCAGGAAGCCAGAACCATTTCGGATGCATTTGTGAACAACTGGGTGGCGCGTTATGGAGTACCGCTGGAACTGCACTCAGACCAAGGAAGGAACTTCGAGTCGACGGTGTTCAAAGAACTCTGCGACATGCTAGGTATCAGAAAGACGCGGAAAACACCATTACACCCACAATCTGATGGCATGGTCGAAAGGTTCAACCGGACGATGGAGGAATACTTGAGAAAAGTCGTCGTCGGAGATCAGAAGGACTGGGATGAACATCTTCCCCTTTTCTAAATGGCATACCGTTCGGCACAGCACAATTCAAGGGCAACAATACCCGCCGAAGCCATTTTTGGAACCGATCTCCGACTTCCATCGGACAGGGCAGGGAGGACTTCGTAACCGAAAAGAAGGAACAGCTGATCTCCATCCATCAGTTCATCCGGGAGCGACTGAACTTGGTCAGCGATAAAATGAATACTTCTGGATTTGAGACAGGACAATTGGTATTGCTGTACAACCCACAACGAAAAAAAGGCTTGTGCCCCAAATTGCAATCAGCCTGGGACGGACCATATGAGGTCATCAAGAAACTCAACGACGTGGTATACCGGATACAGCAGATGGGAAACAGACGGGCGAAGTATAAAATTGTCCACGTAGAGAGGTTATCACCATATTACGGAGAAGGATCCAATCGCTTGTTCGAGGACGAACAAGTTTAGGAGGAGGGCAGTGTTGCGGAGATGCAAACGGACGGTTAAGTTCGAATTTCGCTGTCGAAGTTCGAAAGCTCTCTGGAAGCGGGGATTGGAATAATGTCAACTTCCAATGGAATTGTCAGAGCGTTCTAGAGATTTCCGAAGGGGAGCTTCCAACGGCGAACGTTCGAGAAGGTGGACCAAGAGCTATATAAGCGCGAACACTCGCCCTCGACAGACGTTCAGTTTGTGGTATTAAACAGCGTGTGACAAGTCAGTGTGATCAAACAGTGTGAAATAAAAGCTCTCAATAAAGGTTTGTTTGTGTAATAAAGTTTTAAGTGGATAGTAATAGATAATAAATAAAAGTGGTGAAGCTGCACAGATAATTGATCTGTGGTGAAATAAAGAAAAGTGTGTGTGTATTTTCATTCGGATAAAAAGGACAATTGTAGTTTATCGCAATCCAGTGGTGCGAACCCTATTCGGTGTGGGATCGAAAAATTCGTAACAGTATAATATCCGACTAACAAAAAATTATATTTAGCATTAGAATAGGTACATTCAAAACATATGCTTTTAGTGTGTCAAAAAAAGATCTCCTAGAATGGAACATGTAAATGCCCGGACCTGAATGCATACTCGCACCGATATGGAACTAGCAAAAATATCGGAACTATGACATTCGTTCACGAAATGCGGTGCGGGCATTAATTCTTTCATTTCTTCTCTTCATTTCAGTTTCAGTGTGCTGTACACCAACTGTTCGAGCTTTATCACCACATCTACATACATATGTTTGTATGTATTTGTTAAATTTTGTTTTTGGGTTTCTTCAAAACTACGGGGTATAACTTATATCGTATGAGAAGCATTTTCGTTGCATTTATGTGCTATTTTTTTCGTTTTGTACATACAGTCATCCACAAAAGTGAAGGCGCAGCACCTATTTTTGTAAAAAATGCCCTCCAAATAGCTTCGTATTTAGAAAAAATAGTAACAAAACATAATAATTTTATAAATTAGTGTATTTTTATTCATAATTGTGACTTTTACTATTTTGTTGGAAAAAATAACGGAAATACTTTTATTTTATAATGGTAAAGTAGATAATTCATTCAAAAATTCAAAATTCACACAAAAGTGAAGGCACAGCTGAAATGAAAGACACAGAATTATTTTATTACTCATCAGTTTTCAATGAAGCCTTAGCTTTCAAATATTTAGTTGCATATCCTTTTTTTTTTGAAGAACTGCATGGAGCCTTCTACTCATCGAATCGACTAATTTCTGAGTATATTTCGGACAAATATTCTTCCATTCGACTTTCAATGCCGCTTCGAGCTCGTTTTTGTTATGAATTTCTCTTTGGCTGATCTTTTGTTCTAAATAATTCCAAATAAGCTCTACGGGATTCAAGTCAGGGCTTTGCGGAGGCGTAACGAGCATGTGAGTATTATTCATCACAATCCAAATAATTGCGTTATGCGCCGTATGCTTGAGGTCATTATTTTGTTGGAAATAATACGACTCCCTAAGGTCCAGTTTTTTCACACTTTGTTCTTTGTTTTACTTTTTTTTAAGATGTCAATATATACGTATTGATCCATCTTCCCCCTATGAAATGCAGGTTACCATTAGTTTTAGCGGACACACAATCCCGCACCACGATACCACCCGCTCCGTGCTTAATTGTTTTAAGTGTGTGTTTATGGTACAGTGCAGTTCCCCTCTTTCGCCACACACGAAGGGGACCATCTGATCCAAATATGTTGAATTTGGATTCGTCAGAGAAAACTACTTTATCCCAGAAATCACTAGATTGATTCAAATTATTTTTGGCGAACTGAATTCTCTTCAAGTTGCACTTATAAATGGACTTCTTTTGATCAGGTATTGTATGAGTCTCTTATCATGTTGGCTAAGTTTCTGGAGTCTACCACTTCAAGGTTTATTTTCTATTTGCCCGTTATTTCCATAACGCTGAATCACATTACGTATTGTACATCGGCTACGAGACATAAAGCACTAATTTCAGAATATGATTTGTTTCCTTTTACATACAAATTTATAACATTTCTACGCCCTTCTACAGATAGTTCTTTCGCGGCATTTTTTGAGCTATTTTAAGATTTAATATATGAGAGCTTCTATTAAAGAGACTAAAACCCTCTCCGTAGGCGCAGGAAATGCAATACATAATAATGAATTCTACCACGAAGCAAACCACTGCGGAACTTCCGTTTTAAATGTGCCGTTCCCTGCTGTACCTTCATTTTTGTGGAATCAATTTTCTACTTTACCATCATAAAATAGAAATATTTCCGTTATTTTTTCTGGCAAAACAGTAAAAGTCAGAATCACGAATCCAAATACACTAATCTATAAAATAATTATGTTTTGTTATAATTTTTTTTAAATACGAAACTATTTGGAGGGCGTTTTTTACGAAAATAGGTGCTGAGCCTTCACTTTTGTGGATGACGGTATGTGATTGATGAATGTTTTCGTTCAATTTGCGGAACGAGAGGACATGTGTCCGAGAGAGGACATAGTTCCGTGAACTATACATGTCCGGAACTACCCAACTCTACAGCAAACGGTAGCGTTTGTAGTTTCGCTGTCGCATCGCCGTGCAGTAGCATTGTGACACAGGCATCAGTCTGCAGAAGTGGTCCTTCCACAATCTCAGCATCGACTGTGACTCCACTAATAGTTGTCCGTGCTCATCCCTGCAGACTTCTTCTCTGGTTTTATAGCCTTGGCATATTCGTTTTACTTTTTGGTAAGACTTTCAAAAATATGTACACTGAAATTTTAGAGGAAACAAGCGAATTTACATGAGTCAACACATATTCAAGAAATAAAATTTATTTAGAAGTTACCAATGCCGACAAACATTTATTAGTTATACACATGTATTTATAATTGTTAGTACATGAGGTATAGCTCTAATTATATCCATAGTTTATAGAACTCCATTGTTGATTGCATTCTTTCCATAAAGTGATCTTGTTATCTGATCATGTACTGAATATGTACTTATGTATGTATTCAGTTTTTCTGTTATTTGATTCAATGGCAAAAAAAGAGAAGCAGTCATAGGACTGATGACAGAAGTGAAAACTTCAAACTAAAAATAACAGTTTTCTCTTTTTAATTAACTGTAGTATCAAGAATTTTAATTTTTTAAATTGTAAATTAAATTACAGTGGAAGACGGTTATAACGATTGCTCATGGGAGACAAGTTCTCCGTCGTTATAAACGAATTTTGCTATATACAAATGAACAAAAAAATCAGTTTTTTAATTACATATTATGTTATTTATAAATAAAGTAATTTAATGCTTACTAGTATGCACATACATAGACATATTGTTTTTTAAATTTTAATTTACTATTCAGTTCTTTTGAAAAAGTCTGTGATGTTCGATTGTTTTCTATTTTGAAGGTAAAGAATTTCTAATTTTTTTTCTATGTCCATTACATTATTTGTTAATTCTGGTGCTGTGTTTGCAAAAAAACAAAAATCCTTAACAAGAGCTATTGCATTTAATGCTTCAGCTATTGAAGGACTTGTTTTGTTTACATGATCTCCATGGTCATCAAAATCCTCGAGAAAATGATCTTCTGCAGCAGCAGCACTCACTATTTCTTCTGAATTTGCTTCATGTGAGGTTAAAATTTTGTCATCAACGGTTACGTACTCCTCCCATGCCATTTCTGAAGCGCAGATGTTTGAATTGTTCACCAGTGCAATCCATTCAGAAAGAGGTCAATCATCTTCTTCATAAAATTGTTCTTCGTTTCGAGAGTTGTTCAAAGTCTGCAAGCCAGCATGCTTAAAACAGTTAGCAATTGTGTTACAAGTGACACGATCCCAAGCTGTGGCCACCATGCTGACAGCGTCTAATAAGCCAATGCTACATTCTTTATTAACTTCTATATCCCGAATAATTTTGAGCACAAGTTTTTTTCGCAAATTGCTTTTAAGGCTTCTTATAACACGCTGGTCTATTGGTTGCAATATAGACGTTGTATTGGGCGGAAGGAAAACCAGTTTTATTGAAGAAAGATTTTGAGTGTAAGGTGGTGAAGGGCAGTTATCAACAAGTAGCAACATTTTCTTTTTCTTTGTCCTAAGCTCTGAATCCCATTTTCGTAAAACTCCCTCGAACATTTCGAAGGTCATCCAAGCCTTTTTGTTTGCTGTGTATTCAATTGGCAAGCATTCGGTACCTTTATAACATCTTGGATTTTTTGATTTCCCTATAACAAGCAGTTTTCGTTTTTCCGATCCGTCCATGTTTGCACCAATGAGCACGGTTATTCTTTCTTTAGACATTTTTCCTCCTGTGCACTTCTCTCCTTTAAATTTCAACGTCTTGTCAGGTCTTAGCTTGTAAAAAAGGCCGGCTTCGTCCACATTAAAAATTTCACTGGGTTGGTACTCTCCTCGAACTATTGGCCATACTTTTTGTAACCACTCATCGCATTGCCCTGTCTGAACGCCATTTTTCCAAACACGTTGTTGTTTCGCTTGCGAAAACGGTAAATCCAACTTTCAGTACATTGAAAATCCTTTCCAAGCAATTGTCCGATTTCATTTGCTTTTGTTTGTAGTCACAGGGACATTTGTGATGGGCACATGTTTTTTTTTTTTTTTTTTTTTAATAATTTGCGCGCACTCAAGGTCTAATAACCTTATTTTGTCGGCGGCACAGTGCGGGCAGAAGGTAGAGAGGAAGAGGAATAGAGGAGATGCCGATGGACATTGATCTTAAATGCTTGCATGTTGCATTGAGGGGGGAAAACCGAACCCGGCAGGGAGTTCCAGATTCGTGCGGTTTGGTTAATGAAAGATTCTCTATGTTTGACAGTACGTCCGAAAGCGGGCTTCAGAGTATATTGGTGAGCATTCCTAGAGAGGCGTGTATTGCGGAAGAAATGTTGAAGAGCGGAATGCAACTGGCTATTTTATCAGAGCATTTTTGGTGGTAGTAACGATAAAACAGGGAGAGGCAGGTAACATTCCTGCGGTGTTCCAGCGAGTCTAATGTTTTGGTAATGCTGGAGTCACCTATCAGTTTTATGGCTCGTTTTTGTATTCTGTCTAGTAGGTGCAGTGAGGTCTTGGAAGCACCGGACCAGACATGAGCGTTAAACTCTAATTTGGGGCGAATGAACGCCTTATAGATTGTAGCCAGATCTAAGGGTGAGAAATATTTCTTGCATCTTTATAAGAATCCTAGGCATTTTGCAGCATTCTTGGCGACACTGAATATATGGTCGCTCCAATTAAGATTGTGAGCAACACTCATACCCAGGATGGAAAGCTTTTCAGTTTCTGAGATGCAAGTGCCATTCATGGATAATGGCTGCGGGTTACTTATACGCTTTAACGACAAGAGAAAGCATTGTGTTTTGGAAGCACTAAATTCCACTCTACTGCTTTTACCCCATTGGATGATGCTGTCGATATCGGAATTTAATGAGCTTAACATACGCTGCCGCTCATTATCTACAACCGAAGTGCTGGTGAACTGGTAAACTGGTGAACGAATATGAGAAGCTGAGGGTACTGTCGTCAGCGAAGGAGTGAATTGGATTAGAAGTAACAGACAAGAGATCATTTATAAAAATAAGAAAGAGTGTCGGAGATAAAACGGAGCCCTGGGGAACACCGGCATTTACAAAGTGAGTTTCAGACTTGAATCCGTCCAAAACAATCTGAATTTAACGATTCGAAAGGTAGCTTCTAGTCCATTGAAAGAGAGACTCATCGATCTCAAAAGCACGCTTTTTCGACAAAAGGGCTTCATGCCAAACCCTGTCAAATACTTTCGAAATATCCAGTGCAACAATTTTGCTTTCACCTGCTTGGTGAAGCGAGTGATTCCACTTTTCAGCGAGATATGCCATATTTACGTCAGATACTCCACTACCATTCTCCCACTTTCACCCACACCCCTACATATGATCAATACACAACCCAGATCATTCCTCACGCGCAAGGTGCATGATATCCAATGCACACAACTCTTTGCTTATACAAGCATTCCCACGCTAAACGCCAGACACAACCCGACACCAATTTCCTTTCCTGCATTCCATTCCCACAGGTCCACAACAAGCTGCGTTGACAAAACTTGACATGTAGCGAAGTTCAGCTAGGACAGGTTTGTTTTTGATAATTGAGTCTTAAGCAGAGTTTTGTTGAGTGCGGACGCGGAGAAAAATAAAGTTGTTCATTGAAATTAAAATTAAAGTGTTTTATTTGCAAATATCATTTTTTTTAGTCTATTCAGTGGCAACGAACGTTAATGGCACAGTCGGTACTCGTGTGTACGCAAGAAAAAAAAAATTAGGTTCTCGCGGTGAACTTTAGTTATTAAACACACGTAAAAAAATCCCGTTCAAGGACTAGTGAAGATTCGCAATAGTGCTTAGTGCATACTACAAAAGTGCTTAGATCCGATAAAGGAACACACACACACAGAAAAAAAAAAAATAAGAAGTGCAAAAAGAAAAATAAACAGTGCCGAAAGATTTCTTAACTAATAAAAGTGCTAATATCCAATAAAGGAACACACACACAAAAAAAATAAAAAATAAGAAGTGCAAAAAGAAGAAAAAAAAAAAACACAGTTTCGAAAGATAGTGATAAACCCTGATAATCATCATTAGTGCAAGTAATAGTGCTACCCACTCGGGAAAAAGAAGTAGAACCTGCCTGGACAAGCTGAGGAGATCAAGACTGTTCGATCTACAAAGAAATTTAGAAGACATGGCAACGACAGACCACAACGCAACTTCACCAGCAGTAAGTCGCCTAGTTTTAAGCATAGATCCGATAAGATATCTTAATAACTTACCAACGTATGATGGAAGTAGGGATAGCTTACATAGTTTTACCGATCTTGTAGATAGAATTTTCCCAACCTTAGGACAGTATGATGCCACTGGCCAAACTATCTTTTTTGATATAATTAAAAGCAAATTAACAGGCAAGGCAAGAGAAGCAATAGAAATAAGCAATAATGTAAAAAATTGGAACGAGGTAAAGACGGTATTTTTCCAATATTTTGGTGATAGGAAGTCGGCAGAACAGCTGTACGATGACCTTAGGGGTATCCAATTTAGACATAATTGTCAGGATTTTTATAATAATATAAAGGCAATATTAAGACGCCTTAATAATAAAACTAAAATAGAACAGGGAAATAACGCTATAGAAATAGAACAAAACTGCAAGGCAGCTTTGCGTATATTTATTAACAAAATCCCCGAACCCCTGAAAGGCTTGTTATATTGTAGAGACCCAAAGAACTTAGAACAAGCGATGCAAATCCTTCACGAAACAGGATATGCGTACACTGGATCAAATTACAGAGACAGAACAATACGAGACAACGAAGTGACAACACACAACCTCAAAATACTCGTACGAACGATCGAAATAGCGGGAATTACAGACAATATTTTCGTGAAAACACTACAAGTTCAAATAATCAGACCAGATTAAATCAAAGCAACCAACTTAGACTAGGTCAAAGTAATCAATTTAGAACACACTTGAATAACCCCTTGAGAGGCAACAGCAATCATAATAATAACACAGTAGAACCAATGGCCACTTTGTTAGCTGTAACCAGACAAATTAATAAACTGGAAAATAACGAGGATTTTCGGGAAGGAAGCCCAACGGCCGACTACCATATATAATTGTCAAAGTAAAAAACAATCACATTCTAAGAATACTGATCGATACGGGATCAGAGACCAGTATTCTTAATCCGGGGATATGTCACCCCAAATGGCAAACAAAGCTGCAAAAACCCCTCAAAGTCGTAACAACCAGTACACCTATATGTATAGAAAGGAAAGTTAAAATCCCATTGTTTAAAGAATTCGGAAAACCAGATAAAACTGCAGAATTCTTAGAATTTAAGTTCCACGAAAACCTCGACGGGCTAATAGGAAACAATATCCTGTTGCCAATAGAAGCAATCCTCGATTACAAAAGAAAGCTATTAGTAATAGCAGAAAATGAAATCCCAATATTCTTCAATAAATACGAAGAAGAGTTAGGCTACGCGTACCAAGAACAAGCACCTAACTTAGAAATTTATTATACGGAACCGAGTAAGGATCCCATCTACAAACAAATCAGGATAAATCACTTAAACGAAGAAGAGAGTAAGAAAATATCTCACCTTATCTCTCAATATTCATCAACATTCTACCAAGAAGGGAGTGATCTATCATTCACCAATGCGATTATGCATAGGATAAAAACAGTGAATGATATCCCTATCTATACCAAAAACTATAGATACCCTGAAATACATAGAAATGAGGTCAAATCTCAAATCAAGGAAATGCTAGACCAAGGCATTATCCGACGAAGCGATTCGCCTTACTCTGCTCCTATTTGGATCGTCCCAAAAAAGAGGGACGCATCTGGAAAGGAAAAGTGGAGAATAGTAGTCGACTACAGGAAGCTCAACGAGGTTACTGTAGACGACAAATTTCCAATACCGAATATGGAAGACATATTCGACAAATTGGGAAAATCAATGTACTTCACAACGCTCGATCTAGCCAAAGGCTTCCATCAGCTCGAGGTCGCTGAAGAGGATATAAAGAAGACGGCTTTTTCAACTGATACGGGGCACTACGAGTTCGTTCGCATGCCATTCGGTCTGAAAAACGCGCCGGCAACTTTTCAGCGGTTAATGAATTCCGTTCTTAGCGAATTCATAGGGAAAATATGCTGGGTATATTTGGATGACATAATCATCTTTTCCACCAGCCTAGAGGAACATATTCTCTCTCTCTCGAAAGGACTCAACAGACTCCGAGAAGTAAATCTCAAAGTTCAACTGGACAAAAGTGAGTTTCTGAAAAAAGAAACTGAATTTTTGGGCCATATCGTGACCACGGAGGGTATAAAACCTAACCCTAATAAGATCGCAGCCATTCAAAATTATAAGCTGACTAGGTCGACGAAACAAATAAAAGCTTTTTTAGGTATCACAGGCTACTACCGTAAGTTTATAAAGGACTACGGCAAAGTGGCAAAACCCATGACAGCGTTTTTAAAGAAGAATGCTAAAATAAACTTAACAGATAAAAATTACATTGACAGTTTTGAGAACTTGAAAACCTTAATTACATCCGCACCAATTCTCAGTTACCCCAACTTCGAGAAAAAATTCACACTTACTACAGATGCATCCAATTATGCAATTGGTGGGGTTTTGAGCCAAGAAAACCACCCAATATGCTACTACAGCCGTACGCTTAACGAACACGAAAGCCGATATTCTACCATCGAAAAAGAATTACTGGCGATCGTAGAAGCTACGAAATATTTCAGATGCTATCTGTATGGACGAAAATTCACAATTGGGACCGACCATCGACCCCTAGTTTGGCTGAGTTCGCTCAAAGAACCAAATGCCAAGCTGCAAAGATGGAAGATAAAGTTAGAAGAATATAATTTTGACATCGAATACGTCAAAGGTAAAGATAATCAAGTAGCAGACGGACTGTCAAGAATGGAGGTTTACCTCAACGAAAATGAGAAAAATCCCGACACTCGACAAAATAATAACAACATGGAAGACAACCAGTCCATCGTGGCCACTATCCACAGCGCAAATGAGGACAGTAGCGACCACATCCCTATAGTAAATACACGAGTCAATTTGTACAAAACTCAAATAATCCTAAACATAACAGACAAAATCAATAACCACAAAGTATATAGCGAATTTGGCAAAAGAAGGATAGTTATCGAATTAAGGGATCCTAAAGAAGAATTTTTTTTAGACATCATGAGAAAATTCTTTCCAGCGAAGGGTATGGTAGGAAATTTTTGCAACAATGATCATTTATTCGCCAAATTTCAAAACGTTTATCTAAAATATTTCTGCAAAAACAAACTTTTAAAAGTAATTAAATGTAGCAAATTCCTAGAAGATCTAGCGGATGAAGAGAAATTATTAACGGCAATCGAGAAAACTCATAAATTACTAAACCACAGAGGAATTAATGAAACATATGCGGAAATTAAGGACGTCTATTATGCACCAAAACTAAAGGACAGGATACAAAGATTTATAAACAACTGCGATGTCTGCAACAGAAACAAATACGAAAGACGACCGTACAAGATCCAATACAACATAACGCAAACACCAAATAAGTCCAACCAAATCATCCACATTGACATATGGTATGCTAACATCAACTTAATGTACGTCACAATGTTGGACAAATTCACAAAACATGCTACGGTATATGAGATTAAACACAGAAACTGGACAGCGCTTTTAAAAACTCTCCAACAAAGATTTGCAGACGGAGAAACTGGCTTCTCCTCAATCTCGATAAAAGAATATCTTAAAGAACAAAACGTTGACCTCCATATAACTACTCCCTACAACAAAAGAGGAAATTCCGATATAGAGAGGTTTCACTCCACCCTTAACGAACACATTAGAACCTTCAGAGCTGACAACAGCAATACAGACACTTTACGTAATATGATTTTTAAAGCCGTGACCATCTATAACAAAACAATCCACTCAACAACAAGGAAAAGACCAATCGACTTCCTTAACGGAACTATAAAAAACGAAGAATATAACGAAATAACAGAATCAGTTAGAAAAAAAAAAAAGGAAAAGTACATAAGTAAGCTCAACAAAGGTAGGACAAAGGCATAGGTATCTAAAAACTAGAGGTAATAATAAACCTAAACCCACCCATAAGAAATCAGATGGTGTAGTGTTAGACAAAGATCACATTAAAAACGAAAAAGGAAATACTTTTTACAAAGACCAAGTGAAGCGAATATATAAATATGAAAACAATTAATTTCAGGTACTGATCTTATTAACTTGTATTCTGGCAACCCAATCACAACGTATCGACATACAAGACTTTAACAGCGGACAGGGATATGTGACAATACAAGACGAACGACTCCAGGTAGTGACTAACTATACAAAAATACTCCACAGTGTAAATCTTACTTTATGGACGGAAAGTCTGAGTATAATAGAACACAATATAAACAGACTGAACTACAAGAACAAATATTCAACAATGACACACGACTTCAACAATTTAGCTAGGGAAATAGAATATCTATTAGGAAATACCCACCACAAAACAAGAAGAGGACTAATTAACGTAATTGGCAAAGGTCTTAAGTATTTAGCAGGGACCATGGACTATGACGATGAACTAGAGATAAAGAAGAGCTTAGAAACAAACGAGAAGAACAATCACAATTTAATAAGCGGACTAAATGACCGGATAAAAATAAACTACCATTTTAACGAAATAATAGACAATATTACGAGGCATATTAACGAACAACAACTACAAATAAAGAAACAGTTGGTGATCCTAGAAAACGCCGTAAATCAGGAATTTTCCGAAATAGTTGAAATACAACAAGCTTTTCAGGTACAATACGATTTACAATTATTAAGGGAACAAGTCAAGAAAATTAAAGAAAATTTATTGTTAAGCCAATTAGGAGTTCTAGGAAGAGACTTACTATCACCAAAAGAAATAGAAAAATTTAATATATCAATTTACAAGCTGACAGACATAAGAAGCTCTGTTATTTTACACGAAGATCAACTAATTTTTGTTTTGATGATTCCAATTTACTCTAACACCAATTTCCACAGAATTATCATTGAATCTATTCCAAACAAAGATAATTTTGAACTAGTGACATCATACAAGTCATTCATAACTGATGGAATCTTAAATTATGAAGATGTAAATAAAACAGTAAGTGCGAATAGCTTAAGAATAATACAAGATAATTGCATTTTAAATATATTCAAACCACACCCAAAATGTACTTTTAAAAAGAATAAAGATTATGAAATAAAACATACATCATATACATCAATCAAACATACTTGTAATAATTATAGTTTAAATATAATGGGAAACAATGTAATACGTTTCGAAAACTAAATTTACAATAAACAATGTTACATATGAAAATTTTATAATATTCGATAACTTTGTTATACCTAGTTTTAGTAATTCGACCATAGAAAAAATTGTAATGAACTTCACTACAGAACAAATGCATGTCAAACATATGGAAAACAGAAAATTAATCGAAGAGATAAAATCAAGAAACATTACACACGAACGCATAAATTTAGGACTTACTTACTTACTTATCAGGCCTGCGATCCATGGAGGATCTGAGCCTGAGCTATAGCTGCCTTCCATCCTTGACGGTCCCGGGCACGCTGCTTCCAGTTGTCAAGACCAAGATGTCTTATATCCGCGATTACTTGGTCTTTATACCGGAGGTTCGGTCTTCCTCTTCTTCTCGAACCAGGAGGGTCGGAGTCGAAGACCCTCTTAGCTGGAGCGTTGATGTCCATGCGCTCGATGTGGCCGAGCCAGTGTAGTCGACGGGTCCTTGCCTTCCGGACTACATCCACATCTTGGTACAGCTCGTAGAGTTCGCGGTTGTGTCTTCTTCTCCACTCACCCTCCTCACAGACAGGACCAAATATCCGGCGCAGAATTTTTCTTTCGAAAGAACCCAAAATCAGCTCCGCTGTCCTGCTTATCGTCCAGCTTTCGGCTCCGTACAGCAGGACTGGCAGAATGAGCGTTTTGTAAAGCATGACTTTGGTCTCTCGAGTGAGGAGTTTTGACCCCAGTTGTTTGGACAAGCCGAAGTAGCAGCGGTTGCCAAGGGCGATTCTACGCCGGATCTCCACTGTGGTGTCATTTGTGGAATTTACGTTTGCCCCGAGGTAGACAAACTCCTTAACTACCTCGAAATTGTAGCTGTCAATTGTTATATTTTGTCCCAGGTGGTGAGCGACGGATTGGTTTTTGCTTAACAGTATGTATTTCGTTTTATCCTCATTGATCTTAATAAATTTAGGACTATTTTTTATAATTGCCCTCATCCTACTCGTGATCATTTTATCAACTTATAGAAAAAAGAATAAAGATATTAGTAAAGCAAACGTTAAAGTTGAAATAAATAACTTGGATTCTCCGGAGAAGAATCTTAAAGGGGGAGGAGTTACGTCAGATACTCCACTACCATTCTCCCACTTTCACCCACACCCCTACATATGATCAATGCACAACCCAGATCATTCCTCACGCGCAAGGTGCATGATATCCAATGCACACAACTCTGCTAATACAAGCATTCCCACGCTAAACGCCAGACACAACCCGACACCAATTTCCTTTCCTGCATTCCATTCCCACAGGTCCACAACAAGCTGCGTTGACAAAACTTGACATGTAGCGGAGTTCAGCTAGGACAGGTTTGTTTTTGATAATTGAGTCTTAAGCAGAGTTTTGTTGAGTGCGGACGCGGAGAAAAATAAAGTTGTTCAATGAAATTAAAATTAAAGTGTTTTATTTGCAAATATCATTTTTTTTTAGTCTATTCAGTGGCAACGAACGTTAATCCATCATATCACCAGTGGATCTGTTGCTGCGGAAACCGTATTGGCGGTCATTGAGGAGTTTCCGTGATTCATAAGCTGACGGTTATTCAGCGTTTCCATGACCTTGGAAAGAAGGGACGTTAGTGCAATGGGTCGGTAGTTGGAGGGAGAAGATGATTCGCCTTTTTTTTTGGGTATAGGCTGGACAAATGCTGTTTTTCACCTACTCGGAAAGAGCCCAGAGGTGTAGGAAAGGTGAAAAAGCTTACGCAGTGGGTTTGCCAGCGTAGAAGAACACCTCTTCAGAACTATTGGGGCAATACCATCTGGACCAGCGGATTTGTGTATGTTGAGGTCTTTAAGAACCCTTGCGACTGTACGAGTGCGGAAGTGGATTAGTCCCATGGTGGAATTGACGCACTCTAGTACAAGCTGGCAGCTGAGAACTGGTTGCGAAATGGGCAGCAAGTAGGTTAGCTTTGTCTAAGGGGCTGACAGCTGGAATGTCATTGTGGATGAGCGTCGGTATAGACGACTTAGTTGAGTTTTTTACGTTTTTTACAAACGACCAGAAACTTTTGCTACCTTTGGGACATTGACGGATCTTACGCCTTAATTTTTGGTCGGATTGGAATTTAATCCGTCGAATGTGGGTGTTGCAGTCATTTCTGGCTCGTATGTACTTTTTTCGGTTTTCCTCAGAACTGTTTGCCTTGTAGGCCCGAAAACTTAGCTCCCTGAGCCTAAAAGCCTCTTTGCAGCTCGAGTCGAACCACGTATTATCCTTAGGCCTGGTGGTTTTAATCTTGCTGGGAATGAAATTTGCCATGCCTATTCGGATAATGCTACGATAATATCAGTTGCGGCGTCCACGTCGTTGTCGAGGAAGCACAACGACCAGTTAAAGATCCGAAAGAAGTTGTTAAGGCCGCACCAGTTGGCTTTCTCGTATAGCCATAGTGTTCCCTTAGGAGCTTTTTCTTTAACTGGATGGTGGGAGTTCGAGAAATTTGCTGATATCATGCAATGGTCAGACAAGCCTAGGGGTTCCAATACATCGATCGTGTATTTGTCAGGCTGAGAGGTAAGAAACAAGTCCAGTGTGTTGGCGGTATGACCAGCACCATCGGGGATACGTGATGGCTCATTCACAAGTTGAGTTAAGTGATTTAACTCAGCAAAAATTTCAACATACCTTCCTTCGGGTGTTGTCTGTCCAGCCACTGAGCCACTGAGAATTGTGTACATCGAAATCGCCCGCTAAAACGATTTCAGTGCGAGGGAACAGGGAAACAATTCTTTGGATGGAATCAGATAGTGCGTCGAATGCATCAAATGGTGCATTCCTGACTAGATTTGGGCTTCTATAAAGAAAACAGTAGTGGATGGAGTGCTTACGGAGTATGAATTTAAGCCATATGAAGTTAAATTCCGGGGTGGATGTTTGGCTATAGTGTGGAAGTAACTGGTAAGCAATATCACTACGGACATAGATGGCGAGACCACGGCGAGGAACGAATAATGGCACTAAGCTATATCCTGGAAGACAGAAATCCGAAGGATCAGACTTTTCATCGACCTGTGTTTCACAAAGTGCCAAAACAGCCGGTTTGTGGCAAGAGGGATGGGTATACGTGGCAAAGAAATTCTTCCGTAACCCACGAATATTGCAGAACAGTACACAGAAATCCCTCATCAATGCAAACTACAAAACCGTTAAAGCAGAGACGCGTAAGTGAAGTTCTATCGCCGGATTTGCAAAAACAAACTACCGTAGGTGTTATGCCCTTACGACAGTAAGATTTGCTCCACCAACAAAGAACAACACACGCGACCCGCTACGCGTCGGTTGCGTTAGCACTCAATCAGTGTGTGTGCTGAGTGCGAACACTGTCACGAGAGGGGAAGAGGGACAGGCAGGAGTACAGCCCAGCGCTGCTGCCGACCAGGTGTTCAGTTGTATTTATTTATTTTTTTGCTTTTCCGTTTTTCCCGTTTTTGACTCGTGACCGCGCGCGACGACTGCCTATGCCAAACTCATTATTGCTCCTCTGAGTCTTAAACCATTTTAATAATGATTCTTCAATGTCCGCATGTTTAATTGGCCAGTTGATGCACATTCTATGTGTATGTATGTTGGCGTTACAGCCCACGAAGGACCAACGTCGAGCTTCTCTTAATCACCCATGTTGTGTATGATGTTAGTTTTTCATAGGTGGAAAGGATCTACAATTTATTGCCGATTCCGAGCGGCGAATTTCAAGAAGCTTTTCATGACAATTCTACTACAGGGGATTTTGTCAGAACCCCGCTGAGGAGAAGCACCGTGGAAACACGTGCGATAACATGACAGTTGTACGGATTCGATCCCGTGTCCTTGGCGTCAGAGGTCACACACTACCCACCGCGTCATGGCGCTTCTCAATAATGGGAAAAAATGCGCAGACCTGTACTGAGCTCACGCTATGCATTGAAAATTCCAGCATCTGAAAATCTATTGAATATTTTAATTATTCTTATTATTACAAATGTCCTACCACTACTATCTGGCCAAGTTAAATATTTCAGCAATATTAGGTAATATATTGTATGAAACAGAATTTCTCGCTGCTCTTTATTGGCTCGGCGCAGACAATACATACAACGTACATTAAAGTTATGCTTCGTCGAATCGACGAAGTACATCTTAAAACCTACCTCTTTACTTCCGTAACCTTAATGCTGAAATTTTCAAATAAAGTGCTTAGACTTGTTTTTTGATAAATAATAAATAAGATCTATTATCAGCATCAACATGTTTTCTGTACTTAAAAATAAAATAAACTTTCTTCTTCTTTTGGTGGCGTTGCAGCCCATGTAGGACCAGAGTCAAGCTTCTCTCAATCACCCATGTTGTGTGTGATTTATTTCTCACATAGGTGAAAGGGACCTACAGTTCAATGCCGATTCCAAACGGCGTGAGTCGAGAAGCTATTTCAAGGCAAGTATACTACGGGGGGTTTCGCCAGTACCCCGCCGAGGAGGAACGCCGCGAAATAAACATTCGATGGCGTTGGTTATATCGGGATCCGACCTCGCTCATCGTGCGTCAGAGTCCAACACACTAACCACTGCGCTGCGGCGCCCTATCAGTTAATTTTGCTACACAAACAGCGATTGGTTTAAAAAAAAAATCAAAATAGTAAAATAATATCACATTGAGAAATCATTACAATAATGTAAAGTATTAATTCACATCAACTGTAAAAAATAAAAATAAATAAATAAATAAAAATTATATAGGTACCAGAGGCACAAGCCTCAATTTTGTGTCCACCGCAGATGCTTTTTTGCACTTATAGCACATTTTTTTCTGATACCGATTCTATGATATTTTCCTTATATTTTCCTCAAACATCAGTCAAAACATTTTCAATTTTCCTCCTAGTTGTAGCGATTAGAGAAGGTGTCTCCAGTCTTAGTGACACATACTTCTCCACAAGGTCACAATGTAATTTTTTCATAAACTCTCGACGGTTTAAGGGTTTCTGTTTGCTGTCAAACATATTGTATGTGTAGATTATGTAACTGTTAATAAATGCCATGTTTAACATGCCATAAAACTGACACATACAGGGTTCGTTTTTCGAGATTAACTCGAGACAACTCCCTTTGTCTGATTATAAAATTTGGCTTGTACGAGAGCAGCGTCAGCTCCTTGTCGTAACAAAACATTGTTGTATGTATGTACATATGTAGGTATTATCGTTCGTTAGAAACATGTACATATGTAATTGAAAAAATTGCATTGACTGGTTAGTCCCTGGGCTGTTGAACTACATACATATGTATGTACATATGTACATATGTATGTAGCTGTTAAAAAAACGAATTTCCATTGATCGCAGAATATCATAAGTTCGCTCACTGATACGTAGAGATCACCACCAAATGCTGTTGTACGGAGATAGAATTCGTTAGGGATAAATAGTAAAAAAAGTCGTCAAAAATAAAAAAGTTGTTCGACAAAGGATAACCATCCAGGGTTAACATTGCAAGTTGTAAATCATAATTTATCTTTGCAGTCATTCATAATTACGAGAACATATGTATGTATAACCCCGTTTACATGCGTAGTCGAAAGATCGAGTCGAAACTGAGCTGAAATCTCGACCCAGGTTTTTCCGCTACGTAGTCGAAAAATCGAAGAGTTCAAACGTAGTTGAAGTGACAGATAGTATGTATATACGGACCTTTTACTTTGACTTTGTTAGTCCTGCGTTGTGCCAACCAGCAAGCGAAAAGAAAGAAAAGCAAAATTGTCACATACAGAGACAAAATGTCAGTTCGACTCCTCGACCCAGGTTTACATGCATTTTTTCAACTCGATCCAGCTCTGCCAGTTGGATCGAGTCGAGTCGACTCTATTTCAACTCGATCCGCGTTTATATGGATTTCGATCCTAGTTGAATCCGGATTCAACTACGCATGTAAACGGGGTATATGAGTGCATTGGCAGCACCTTCATCGGTAACGCTTGATTGTCAATAAAGAAAGAATGTCACTCTTGGATTGGCACCGAAGAATAGAACATGGTGGCATCGACGAAGGAAAAAAAAAAAAAAAAAGAAAGTGGGGAAAACTAACAGCGGAAAAGTTAAACAGCAACAAAATACCGTCAAAAAAAAAGGAACATTTTTAGAAGGAAAAATCAAAAAGAGGAGTACAAATTTAAAATATTGTTGCGGAGATACAAACCGACGGTTAAGTTCGAATTTCGCTGTCGAAGTTCGAAAGCTCTGGTGACGGGGAAATTGGAATGATCGAAACTTCCAACGGCGTAATGCTAATTGTCAGAGCATTCTAGAGATTTCCGAAGGGGAAGTTCCAACGGCGAACATTCGAGAAGATTCACCGAGAGCTATATAAGCGCGAACACTCGCCCTCGGGAATACATTCAGTTTGTGGTATTGAACAGCGTGTGACAAGTCAGTGTGATCAAACAGTGTGAAACTAAAAGCTTTCAATAAAGGGTTGTTTGTGTAATAAAGTTTAAAGTGGATAGTATTGGATAGTAAAGAAAAGTGGTGAAGCTGCACAGATAATGGATCTGTGGTGAAAGAAATAAAAGTGTGTGTGTTTTAATTCGGATAAAAAGGACAATTGTACGCCCGTATTCTGGCATACCTCAGTGATGCCTCATAAGTCACAACAACCTCACAAGAGTGTGGTGAGTCACAACTTGTGAGGTTTTCGTATTCTAACCAAAACCTCACAAGTTGTGAGCATCACAGTAACTGTCAAAATTGTGATGTCCGATTGAGCAGCTCACAAGTCGATCACAAGAGATAAGATGGAGGAAGAATTTTTGCTTTTGCTTCTTATATTTATGTCTTGTTGGACAGTATACAAATTTATAAATATTTCTTTTGGTTTTTAGAATACAACACCAACGGGAAAGAAATAACCCATTTTCATGAGAGCTGTTTCAGAAAATTTTTTCGTCTTGAAATCTCGTTTCAGACACTTGTTGTTATTACTACCTTGTACAAAATTATTTACCATTATTTTTTCGTTTTCCTTTTTTTTTTGTTCTTTACTGACTGCTCGATTGATTGAAAGTGATAGCTGTCAAAAAAAGTAATTTTCATGCATGTTGATACATTCACCACAGTGTGGTGACTATTATTCTGTGTTTTCTTGTGAGGTGTTTGCCAGAATACCAAACAGCTGATTACTCACAAGAAACCTCACAAGAGAGACATCACAATTTTAGCACCACAGAGGTTTGTGAGTTGTGACTACATCACAGCCAGAATAGGGCTGGTAGTTTATCGCAATCCAGTGGTGCGAACCCTATTTGGTGTGGTTATTGAATAAATTCGTAACAATATTGGTTCGCACCACTGGATTGCGATAAACTACAATTGTCCCTTTTATCCGAATGAAAGAAATAAAAACACACACACTTTTCTTTTTTTACCACAGATCAATTATCTGTGTAGCTTCACCAGTTTTCTTTATTATCCAATACTATCCACTTTAAACTTTATTACACAATACACAAACCTTTATTGAAAGCTTTTCTTTTCACCTTGGTTGATCACACCGACTTGTCACATGCTGTTTTATACCACAAACTGAATGAATGTCAAGGGCGAGTGTTCGCGCTTATATAGCTCTCGGTCCACCGTCTCGAACGTTCGCCGTTGGAAGTTCCCCTTCGGAAATCTCTAGAACGCTCTGACAATTCCATTGGAAGTTGACATCATTCCAATCCCCGCTTCCAGAGAGTTTTCGAACTTCGACAGCGAAATTCGAACTTAACGGTCCGCTTGCATCTCCGCAACAATATATACTGTTGCGGAGATGCAAGCGGACCGTTAAGTTCGAAAACTCTCTGGAAGCGGGGATGGGAATGATGTCAACTTCCAATGGAATTGTCAGAGCGTTCTAGAGATTTCCTATGGGGAGCTTCCAACGGCGAACGTTCGAGATGGTGGACCGAGAGCTATATAAGCGCGAACACTCGCCCTCGACATTCATTCAGTTTGTGGTATAAAACAGCGTGCGACAAGTCGGTGTGATCAACCAAGGTGAAAAGAAAAGCTTTCAATAAAGGTTTGTGTATTGTGTAATAAAGTTTAAAGTGGATTGTATTGGATAATAAATAAAAGTGGTGAAGCTACACAGATAATTGATCTGTGGTGAAAGAAATAAAAGTGTGTGTGTGTTTTTAATTGGGAAAACGTAGAAAATTGTAGTTTATCGCAATCCAGTGGTGCGAACCCTATTTGGTGTGGGGATCGAATAAATTCGAAACATTTGGTGTCAGAAGTGGGATTGCGAGTAAACGAGTGGAACGTTTATTTAAATTGTGAATTGCACAAAGTGAATTGTTAAGAGATAGAAAAAATGGTAAAATTGGAAAAGTTGACAATTGAACAACTGAAAAGAGAGCTGGATGCTCGGGAACTATCCACAGTGGGAAGTAAAGCCAACCTGGTGGAGAGACGGCGATCAGTGTTGCAGGAAGAAGGTTTCGACTGGGAGAATCACGAGTTCGGGGTGGAGAAGCCGCCAACATCCAGTGAACCAACATTCGACATGCAGCAAATTCTCGCGGCTATGTACGCTCTGAGTGCTTCCATGAACCAGAAACTAGAAAACCTGGAGGAAAATTCCGCTGCCGTAAGTAGAAAGTTGGAGGAAAACTCAACTTCCCTGAGCCAGAAACTAGATCAAAAGCTGGAGGAAAATTCCACTTCTCTGAGTCAGAAACTGGAGAAACTTGAGGAAAATTCCGCTGCCGTAAGTAGGAAGTTGGAGGAAAATTCCACTTCCCTGAATCAGAAGCTGGAAGAGATGCTAGAGAACAATCGAGAAAGCCGAAGAGACATCAAGCAAGCTGTCAACGATCGATTCCAAGACGTGGAAGAGAAAATCGAGACACTGGACAAGAAGGTTCTCGATCTGGAAAGTAACCAGGAAAAGGTAATCGAGACACTAGAATCGAGGTTCGACAAGAAGGTTCTGGAACTCGAGAAAACTATCCAGAACGTACAGCATCAAAGGAATCGTCGTACCGACTGCAGCATCAAAATTCACAGCTCCCAATTTCGACGGCAAGAGCGCTTTTAACATCTTTAAGCTCCAGTTCGAGACAACAGCGGAACGGAATCAATGGGGAGAGGAAGATCGTGTGGCTGCCCTAGTAATTTCCCTTAAAGGTGAAGCAGCTGACGTTCTACAGACCATCCCGGAGACCCAGAGAAGGAACTACACAGCCATATGGGAAGCTCTTCATCGAAGATACGGCAGTGAGCACATGCAGGAGATGCACAAGCTGGAACTCAAAGGACGCAAGCAGCGTGGAAACGAGACCATCCAGCAGTACGCTGCCGACATCGAGAGGCTGTCTCATCTAGCCTACGTGGATGTTCCAGTTGATGTGGTGGAGAAATTTAAAAAGGATTCTTTCATCCAGGGGCTAAGGGACCCCGATACGCAACGAAGCCTGATTCTCCTGCCGAAGACATCTTTCAAGGAGACAGTTGCCAGCGCTCTCGCATGTGAAACATCGCTCTTGATATGCCGACCTTCCATCAAACTACGGCGCATATCTCAAGACCAGGATACTTCGAGAACAACAACGGCTAGTAGGAGTGGTTCATTCCCGGGTAGATGCTACATCTGCGACCAGCAGGGACACATTGCGAGAAACTGCCGTCTGCGGAGAAAGCGCTGCTCTAGCAGATTGCGACGTAATTCCAGAGCAACGACAGTGAGTAGGAGTCGCTCGTTCCCAGGTAGCTGCTATATCTGCGACCAGCAGTGGCACATTGCAAAAGACTGTCGTTTGCGGAGAAAGCGTTCTCCAAGCAAATTGTGGCGTAGTTCCAGAGAAACAACAGTGAGTAGGAGCTGCCCGTTCCCAGGTAGATGCTACATCTGCAACGAGCAGGGGCACATGGCGAGAAATTGTCATCTGAGAAGGCGTTCGAGGTTTGATTCTCGAAAAGGAGAACAAGCGAGGGCATGCGAATACCGGAAGGGAAGCAGCCATAGAAATGCGGATGCATTAACGAGCCGAACTCGCGGCGTTGAATGCAAGCATTGTTCACGCGCCGAGACCAAGGAACAGGTCACCGATATGCGTTGTTTCCAGGTGCTGCCAGAAGATTCCTGGACTGTCGAGAAGGTCGGAAGGAAGCAGCGAGAAGATGCCGATCTGGCAGTCATCATCGACTACCAAGAACGAAGTTTTCGACCAAGTTGGCAGCAAATATCCAGTGAAAGCCCAATCGTGAAAGCTTACTGGGCTCAATGGCAGAGTTTGAAGCTGAAGAACGGTTGCCTCTACCGCAGTTGGGAAAGTGAGGACGGGAACATTGTAAACGATCTGCTGGTAATTCCGAAAGGACAAATCGAAGAGGTCATCCGAGAATACCACGAGGGACCAAGCGGGGGTCATCTTGGTGTTAACAAGACTGTAGAAAAGATCAAGAGACGTTTCTACTGGGTAGGATGCCATGAGTCGGTTACGCGTTTCATTCGCAGGTGTGAACAGTGTGCGAAGGCAAAGGGTCCAGTTAGGAAAACTCGAGGAAATATGCAGCAGTACAATGTTGGAGCACCGTTCGAACGTATCGCAATGGACATTTCAGGCCCATTCCCAACGAGCAACGCTGGAAACAAGTACGCGCTAGTGGTGATCGATTACTTCAGCAAGTGGCATGAGGTGTTTTGCATCCCGAACCAGGAAGCCAAAACCATTTCGGATGCATTCGTGAATAACCGGGTTTCGCGTTATGGAGTACCAATGGAACTGCACTCAGACCAAGGGAGAAACTTCGAGTCGTCGGTGTTCAAAGAACTCTGTGACATGCTAGGTATCAGAAAGACGTGGACAACACCATTACACCCACAATCTGATGGCATGGTCGAAAGGTTCAACCGGACGATGGAAGAATACCTGAGAAAAGTCGTCGTCGGAGATCAGAAGGACTGGGATGAACAGCTTCCCCTTTTCTTAATGGCGCACCGTTCGGCACAGCACAATTCAGCGGCAACATCACCAGCTGAAGCCATTTTTGGATCTGATCTCCGACTTCCATCGGACTTGAAGTTCGGCGTGGTACTACCGACAACTAGCGGCAGGGAAGACTTCGTAACCGAAAAGAAAGAACAGCTGAACTCTATCCATCAGTTCATCCGGGAGCGACTGAACTTGGTCAGCGACAAAATGAAGGCGCTATACGACTTGAGGGCGAATACTTCTGGATTCGAGACCGGACAATTGGTATTGCTGTACAACCCACAACGGAAAAAAGGCTTGTGCCCCAAATTGCAATCAGCCTGGGACGGACCATATGAGGTCATCAAGAAACTCAATGACGTGGTATACCGGATACAGCAGATGGGAAACAGACGGGCGAAGTATAAAATTGTCCACGTAGAGAGGTTAGCACCATATTACGGAGAAGGATCCAATCGCTTGTTCGAGGACGAACAAGTTTAGGAGGAGGGCAGTGTTGCGGAGATGCAAGCGGACCGTTAAGTTCGAAAACTCTCTGGAAGCGGGGATGGGAATGATGTCAACTTCCAATGGAATTGTCAGAGCGTTTTAGAGATTTCCTATGGGGAACTTCCAACGGCGAACGTTCGAGATGGTGGACCGAGAGCTATATAAGCGCGAACACTCGCCCTCGACATTCATTCAGTTTGTGGTATAAAACAGCGTGTGAAAAGTCGGTGTGATCAACCAAGGTGAAAAGAAAAGCTTTCAATAAAGGTTTGTGTATTGTGTAATAAAGTTTAAAGTGGATTGTATTGGATAATAAATAAAAGTGGTGCAGCTACACAGATAATTGATCTGTGGTGAAAGAAATAAAAGTGTGTGTGTGTTTTTAATTGGGAAAACGTAGAAGATTGTAGTTTATCGCAATCCAGTGGTGCGAACCCTATTTGGTGTGGGGATCGAATAAATTCGTAACAATACATAAAATTATAACCTACTCAATTCGAACATTACATGATGTTGTGTACACACTTAACCTGAACATTGCATGGTGTTGTGTACACACTTAACTGGAACAAGAGCACGTGAACAAAAATGCCTGGAGACGAAAAAAATGTGGCGTCAACATCGCATAATACGGCTCTGCAAAATACAAAAATGTCATTGAGTCCTCCTGGAGAGTTTTCGTTTGTTTCCTCGGACTGGGAAAAATGGTCCAAACGCTTCGAAAGATACCGCATGGCAAACGGATTAAATACAGCGAGTGATATGTCTCAGGTAAATGTTTTAATATATTGCACGGGCGAAAAAGCTGAAGAGATTTTTTCTTCGTTTACTCCGACACCAACAACATATACGGCATGCATTAAAAAATTTGAAGAACACCCCATTCCAAAAAGAAACTTGATCTATGAGCGAGCTAAATTTCTCAAACGTAAACAAGGGGATGAAACAGCGGACGAATTTATCACAGCATTGCATGTGCTGGCCAAGTATTGTAAATGGGGATCTTTGTATGATGAGATGATCTTGCTGACACTTATAGTAGGAATGAAAGACATAAGTTTGAGTGATAGATTGCAACTAGATTCGGGCTTATCACTAGAAAAAGCTTTCATATCGATTCGCTAAGTGGAGGAACTCCATAGGCAAAAATAGGAGCTTTCTTCATCTGCGCCACTTGTTTACAGAGTTGAACGTTTCGCTCGCAATACATCCAGAAACTACAAGAAACCCGAATCAGAGGAAAAGATAAGAAACTATAAGAGAGGAGAGAAAAACTCCGGACGAGATAAGTGCATGCGCTGCAGGTGCGAGAGGCATACATATGATAACTGCCCAGCCAAAACAAGCATCTGTAACAAGTGTAAAAAGATGGGACACTATGCAGGGCAATGTAAGACAAAAAAAAAATACACGAGGTGAGAGAAGACGAGGGGGAAGCCGAATTTTTCGTTGTGTGGTGTCGGAGGAATGGTCTATTAATATGTGACTGAATGGACAGCGTATTCTATTCAAAGTTGATACCTGCGCTGATGTTACACTAGTACCATGGGACGCTATAAAACAAATCAAGAATTTAAAAATTATGAGGTCGGAATCGAAATTATACGGAGTAAATCAGTTAATTAATGTTATGGGAAAAGCAAAAGTAAATTGAGGTCATGGAGGAAAAAATATTGAAGTAATAATTTATATTGTGGGACGAGTAAAGTGCGGCCTAGGATTTATGAGATAAAACACACTGGTAACTTTGTGGCAATGGATGCTCCCAAAAAAAGAGATTTTATTTCAGTAAAAAAATACGAGTATGTAGTTGGTACCAGGAAGTGTCAAAAATATAAAAAGGAACGGTTAGTACTACATGTCAAAATGAATGGTATAAAAAAGATAACAAACTGATATGGATGAAGAGCACGAGTTGCCAGGGATGTCCAACACGCCCCCTCAATGAGATGCTCTCTAAGCTCTAAACCTTAACAACTCTAAGTAATGTTAAGCAAAGGTAATGCTTTGGTCCAGGTAAGGCCTTGGTGAGGTCGTCGGCAGGCATGTTCTCTGTTGGTAAATGTTCCAGCTTTATGTATCATTGCGACAACACATCTCTAAGAAAGTGGTGACGGATATCTAAATGCTTGTTCCTTCGATGAAATACATGGTTTTCAGCAAGAAGCTTGGCACCACGATTACCGTTTTACAGAGTGATTTCATCTAAACCTTTTAGACCAAGTTCCTTTAAAAACGTCCTAAGATGGATAGCATCTTTCATGGTCTCTGAGATACCCATATACTCGGCTTCCATAGAGGACAGAGCTACAGTCCTTTGCTTCTGCGACTTCCAGCTAATTACCGCATTTGAAAATGTAAATGCATATCCAGTGTACGATCTCCTGTCGATCACACATCTTCCCCAATCGGAATCAACGAACCCTCTTATATTATCTTGATTTGGAGTGTACCGCAACCCATACTCTATTGTTCCTTGTATATAGCGCAGCACACGTTTCGCAGCACCCCAGTGAACATCGGTAAAGCAATTATTAAACTGAGCTAGAACACTTACGGCATGAGCTATATCCGGTCGGGAACAAATAGCAGCATACATCAACCCACCGATAAGCTCCTTATATGGGTGCTTTTCTTGTCCAGATGACCCTTTATCCTCGACGAGCCTTGAATCGGGTTGCATGGGGATAGTGAGTGGCTTGGCATTCTGCATGTTAAACCTCTGCAGCATGTTGCGAATATAACCCTTTTGGCTTACTGATATGTATTCTGAACCTTGAGTTATTTCTATTCCAAGGCAATATTTCGCCTCTCCGAGGTCCTTCACCTCAAAATCTTCCATCAGGCCAAGTTTGATTGACTTTATCCAGCTCAAATCCTTGGAACACAGAAGAGCGTCATCTGCATAGATGCTGAGTAGCAATATATTCCCATTTTTCCACGCAACATACACGCATGGATCTGCTTTAGTTGCCGTAAGTCCCATTTGTTTTAATTTATGATCAAATACCTGATTCCATTGGCGGTCGGCTTGTTTTAAGCCATAAAGAGCCTTCTTAAGGTAACACACCTGCCTTCCTTCGCGGAATGAATGAAGTATAATTTTTGCCTTCTTTCTTATGATGCTGTCTTTTGGCTCACTTAGTAGAATTTCTTCTAACACATCCTCAAGTAAAGGCGGTGGTTTCATGAAAATTCTTTCATTCAATAATCTTTCATTAAATTTTTAACTTCATTTATAATGGCGCTTTTCCACTCAGTGCAATCCTTTCCTCAGAGGGCTTCCTTGAAATTCACTTCAGCGTTGAATGCATATGCCACAACATTACTGCCGACATCATTTGCATCATCTTCTTTTTCGTTAACTCGATCAGTGATGCATGTCTCGAACTGCGCAGCAATATTATCACTGGTACACGCTGCTTCTCCAATAGGTTTATGTCGCCTCACTTTGTCTCAGTTGAAATAATGTCATCTTGTTCTACGTCTCGCATACTTTTGGATACATCGACGAATCTGACGTCTCTCGTAATCGTAATTTTTCTCATAGATGGCAGACGCCTTCGCCTCGTCTGAGTACCCGACGAATATACCCTCATCTGAGCGAGCTGCAAATTTGTCCTTATTATGTTCCTTATTAAGTACGAATGCTCGGCAACCGAAAATTTGAATATGTTTTAAATTTGGAACTCGGCCCATCCATAATTCGAAGGGGGTTTTGCCATCAAGACTACGTGAAGGACAACGATTCCTCAAGTAGTTCACAGAACATATCGCTTAAGCCCAGAATGATGGTGAAAGTCCAGCTTGGAGCATCATACATCTAGCCATTTTAACCAATGTACGGGTTTTTCTCTCACTTACACCATTTTGTTGTGGTGTGTACGGGGCGAAAAGTCTTCTTTTGACTCCTTCCGACTTTAAATATTCATTAAACGTACTAGAGCAATACTCCCTTCCGTTATCCGTTTGTAGTGCTTTGATCTGATACCCGGTTTGCTTTTTAACCAAATTTTTATATTTCAAGAACGTTTGATAGATATCACTTCTGTTTTTGAAGATATAAACTTCGCACCAACGCGAATAATCATCCATAAACGTTACGAAGTACTTGCCCCCTCCATTAGATTGAGTGCGCATAGGTCCACAAATATCTGAGTGGACAATCATTAAGGGTTCAGCACTTCTCGTTGTTCTAGTAGAAAATGGTTTTGCAGACAACTTTCCCGTTATACAAACGGCACATGAAGATAGTTCGGCTGCAGATCTTAACACGATTCCAGTTGCAGCCTTGCCTTTTACCATGTTAAGCCGATCCCGACAGTTTAAATGGCCTAACCGTTCATGCCACATTTGGATATCGGACTTTGTCGTTCTATCCCCCGACTCAGCGACTTGTACAGCTTCCCTCGATTGTCGAAGATAATATAGATCGCCAACTCTATCAGCTACAAGTTTTATCTGACCGTTCTTGTCACGAACTAGTGCACTGTGGCGTTTGAACACTACTTCACAGTTCTTGTCAGTGATTTTTGCAACTGAAAGAAGGTTGATACGCAGATCAGGAACTAATAAAGTATTTTCTAAATTTACTGACCTGGACTTGACTCCGACGGCTGCCTGGAGTCTTACGGTTCCTTTTGCCTTAACTGCGGTGGACTGATTGCTGGCCAAATTTAATTTGCCACAATCGGTTGATGACAACATTACGAAGTTTTCTTCTTCGCGACATAAATGGGATGTGCAACCGCTGTCGAGACACCAGCTTCGTTCTAAGTCGATGGGCTGCGTGTTCATAGCATGTTCACTGACATCGGACATTATGTAGAAGGAATCCTTTACACGGTCGTCCCGTTGTGAAGTTTGACGATTAACGCGACAGTCAGCAGCCTTATGCCCAGGTCTGTTGCAGCTGCTACACCGAAATGGACATTTTTTCTTGCAAGACGAAATGTTAACCTTGTTGTTCTGTTTTGAAGGAAGATTCCGTGATGCGGTCATTGCCCCAGACTCACACTACTTTGATTTTTGTTTGCGTGCTTCCGCCTCTTCGAGTATTTTGACCTTGAGTTTTTCGGCATTAGGTAAAGCATCCTGAGTTTCGATGGCACAACGGAAGTTTTCAAAGGATTCTGGTAAGCTGTACAACAGCATTATACTAAGCAAATCCTTGTATTTTAACATCCATTGCCTCTAGCTTATCGACGGCATCGAAGAACTTGTTCACATGTTCACGGATGTCATCTCCCTCATTCATCTTTTGAAGAGTAAGTTGCTTTAGCAAAGTTGCTTTCCTGGGAGGACCTGACGACGCATATGTGGACTCCAGCTTCTTCCAAATCTCTTGGGAAGTTTCACATCCGTGTATTTGTTTAAGTTCCGAATGGCATATTGACAAAATAAGATCAGCTTTTGCCTTTTTGTCTCCTCGTTGCCAAGCTAATAAAGCCTTCTGCACTTTCACCCCATCGGTGTCTAGCGACTTCACTGGTTTAGGTATTGCACCAGACACATAGTCGCAAGTATCATTTTTAATAAGCAATGCCTCGACTTGAAGGCACCATTTGTCGTAGTTGTCTTTGGATAACATTTCAAGTCTTACAGGATTGGTAGTGGGCGCCTGTGACATGTAGTACTACATGTCAAAATGAATGGTATAAGAAAGATAACAAACTGATATAGATGATCAGCACGAGTTGCCACGGATGTCCAACATATATTACGAAGGATGAAATTACGCCATTACTGGGAAAAACAGGAATTGAAAAACTGAAAATTATTAAAAGGTTATTTAAAATTACAACAAATAGAGTGTATAGTCATACTCATAGCTATAGACATACTATTAACATTAGCATGCCAGTGACGCGAACCCATACGTTTTTCGTCTACCGATTTTTGCACAATACGTCAGCTGTATAGCTACAGATATACATACTGCTATAAGCATGTCGGTGGCGCGATCACACGAGATTTCACACATCCAAAAAGCGTATCATGCTCTCATGTATAGTATATGTATGCGAGCATGTCGGTGACGCGAACCCATAAGTTTCCTCCCCACCAAAAAGTGTCCAACGCGGCTAAAGAAGTTTTCACTTCAATAAAACTTTGGAACAATTTATTAAAACAATTTTGTGTTACTATTTCAAACCAAAACATACATAAAAAAAAATAATAATATAAAAATAAAAACTTCATACATACATATATGTATGTATATGTAGTTGACAAAAAAGTCAGTCTAAGTCGGTATTATACGATTCAATTCTTTGAGTCAATTTTTGTTTATTCTCTTTTGTGTTTTCTGTTCGTATTCAATGAATCATTACACGATTCAATAGGGAGCTCACTACAAAGTGACACTTAGCCCGCATTTTGTCTTTGTGTGTGTGGAATTGAATCGTATAATATCCGACTAACAAAAAATCATATTTAGCATTAGAATAGGTACATTCAAAAAATATGCTTTTAGTGCGTCAAAAAAGATCTCCTAGAATGGAACTACGAATAAAAAGAATTCGATCCTGTACGCATACTCGCACCGATATGGGACTAGCAAAAACATGTCCATGTCCGGAGTCCGGACCTTTATGCATACTCGCACCGATATGGAACTAGCAAAAATATCGGAACTATGACATTCGTTCACGAAATGCGGTGCGGGCATTCGTTCTTTCATTTCTTTTCTTCATTTCAGTTCCAGTGTGCTATACACCAACTGTTCGAGCTTTATCGCCACACCTACATACATATTGTTACGAAATACTCAATCCCACACCAAATGGGGTTCGCACCACTGAATTGCGATAAGCTACAATTTTCCTTTTTATCCGAATTAAAACAAACACTTTTCTTTGTTTCACCACAGATCAATTATCTGTGCAGCTTCACCACTTTTCTTTATTATCCAAATCCTATTGAACACTTTAAACTTTATTATACACACGACCCTTTATTGAAAGCTTTTATTTTCCCACTGTTTTACCGATTGATCACACTGACTTGTCACGCTCTGCTCAATACCACAAACTGAATGAATGCCGAGGGCGAGTGTTCGCGCTTATATAGCTCTCGGTCCACCTTCTCGAAGGTTCGCCGTAGGAAGTTCCCCTTCGGAAATCACTAGAATGCTCTGACAATTAGCATTACGCCGTTGACAGTTGACATCATTCCAATCTCCGCTTCAAGAGAGCTTTCGAACTTCGACAGCGAAATTCGAACTTAACCGTCGGTTAAACTTGTTCGTCCTCGAACAAGCGATTGGATCCCTCCCCGTAATATGGCGCTAACCTTTCTACATAGACAATCTTATACTTCGCCCGTCTGTTTCCCGTCTGCTGTATTCGGTACACCACGTCGTTAAGTTTCTTGATGTCCTCATCTGGTCCGTCCCAGGCCGATTGCAATTTGGGGCACAAGCCTTTATTCCGTTGTGGGTTGTACAGCAATACCAATTGTCCCGTCTCGAATTCAGAAGAGTTTGCCCTTAAGTCGTATCTCGCCTTCATTTTATCGCTGACCAAATTCAGTCGCTCCCGGATGAACTGATGGATGGAGTTCAGCTGTTCTTTCTTTTCGGTTACGAAGTCCTCCCTGCCGCTAGTTGTCGGCAGTACCACGCCGAACTTCAAGTCCGATGGAAGTCGGAGATCAGATCCAAAAATGGCTTCAGCTGGTGATGTTGCCGCTGAATTGTGCTGTGCCGAACGGTGCGCCATTAAGAAAAGGGGAAGCTGTTCATCCCAGTCCTTCTGATCTCCGACGACGACTTTTCTCAAGTATTCCTCCATCGTCCGGTTGAACCTCTCGACCATGCCATCAGATTGTGGGTGTAATGGTGTTGTCCGTGTCTTTCTGATACCTAGCATGTCGCAGAGTTCTCTGAACACCGCCAACTCGAATTCTGAGTGCAGTTCCAGCGGTACTCCTTAACGCGCAACCCAGTTGCTCACGATTGCATCCGAAATGGTTTTGGCTTCCTGGTACGGGATGCAAAACACCTCAGGCCACTTGCTGAAGTAATCAATCACCACCAGCGCGTATTTGCTTCCAGTGTTGGGAATGGGCCTGCGATGTCCATGGCGATACGTTCGAATGGTGCTCCAACATTGTACTGCTGCATATTTCCTCGAGTTTTCCTAACTGGACCCTTTACCTTCGCACACTGTTCACACTTGCGAATGAAATTTGTGACCGACTCATGGCATCCAACCCAGTAGAAACGTCTCTTTATCTTTTCTACAGTCTTGTTAACACCAAGATGACCCCCGCCTGGTCCCTCGTGGTATTCTCGGATGACCTCGTCGATTTGTCCCTTTGGAATTACCAGCAGATCGTTTACAATGTTCCCTTCCTCACTTTCCCAACTGCGGTAGAGGCAACCGTTCTTCAGCTTCAAACTCTGCCATTGAGCCCAGTAAGCTTTCACGATTGGGCTTTCACTGGATATTTGCTGCCAACTTGGTCGAAAACCTCGTTCTTGGTAGTCGATGATGACTGCCAGATCGGCATCTTCTCGCTGCTTCCTTCCGACCTTCTCGACAGTCCAGGAAGCTTCTGGCAGCACATGGAAACGACGGACGTCGGTGACCTGTTCCCTGGTTTCGGCACGTGAACAATGTTTACATTCAACATCGCAAGGTCGCGTCGATAATGCATCCGCATTTCCATGACTGCTTCCCTTCCGGAGTTCGATACTGAAGTCATAACTCTGAATTCTCTCTATCCATCTAGCAAGCTGGCCTTCCGGGTTTTTAAACTGCAGCAACCACCTCAACGCTGCGTGGTCCGTTCTAAGATGAAAAGCTTGGCCATAGAGATATTTGTGGAAATGCTTGACACGGTCAACCACGGCTAAAAGCTCCCTCCTAGTTACACAGTAGTTCCTCTCCGGCTTCTATAGGATCCTACTGTAGTAAGCGATGACCCGTTCTCGCCCGTCAATCATTTGAAAGAGTACCCCTCCGATTCCATGTCCGCTCGCATCGGTGTTCAAAATAAACTTTTCTCCCGGGACAGGATATGCAAGAATCTGCGCACTGCAGAGCAATTCCTTCAGGTGAATGAACCCTTCCTCCTGCGGCTTCTCCCACTTGAATGGCCGAGTCTTTTTGGTGAGCTCGTGCAAACTGCTGGCGACGTTTGCAAGTCCTGGGACGAATCGCCTGTATTACGTGCAAAGTCCCTGGAATGACCTTAACTCATGAAGAATCTTCGGCCGCGGCCATTCCTTAGCCGCCGAGATTTTCTCTTCGTCTGTGTGGACTCCTTCTGCAGTCACCACATGTCCCAAGTACTTCACCTCGTTTTGGAAGAGCGAACATTTCTTCGGGCTCAATTTCAGTCCGGCTGCTTGAAAACGTTCCAGTACCTCTTCAAGCTTCTTAAGGTGATCGTCGAAATCCTTGCCCATTACAATTATATCATCCAGATAGAGAAGGCAAGTCCTCCAGTGAAGTCCTCTTAGCACCCGGTTCATAAGTCTTTCGAATGTGGCTGGCGCATTGCAAAGGGCATCACAGAGAATTGCCACAACTCTCCCCCGGCGGTGGACGCGGTCTTTTCCTTGTCTTGCTGGTCAAGCTCTATTTGCCAGTATCCACTTTGCAAGTCCAGCGTCGATAGTGTGTCCAAGGTGTCGTCGATTCTCGGTAAAGGAGAGCTGTCCTTCTTCGTGACGTCGTTCAGCTTCCTATAGTCCACGCAGAATCGGGTTCTTCCATTCATCTTCTCAACTAGCACTACTGGCGAACTCCATGGGCTTGCAGATGGTTCGATCACGCCCCCCTTTTCCATCTCGTCGATTAGTTTGATCACCTCTCCTTTTTTCGCCAAAGGTACCCCCCTCGGTGGTTGCCGGATCGGTCTAGAGTCCCCTGTGTCTATTCTGTGCTTCACAATTGATGTTCTTCCACAGTTCTTACCCTCTGCAAAAACTGTCCAATACTTACGAAGCAGGGAGAGTGCTTTACTTTTTTACTCCTCCACTAGATGTTGCGTCCACTCTCTGGCTATTGTTTTCAAGAACGGTTTGTTTTTCTGGATTTCCCGGTGTTTCTTATCTTCGCAGTTCATAACGGCGGCAGCTTCTTGGCATTGAGCGATCGTTGTTCCCTTGTGTAATATCCTAGGTGTACTGGCAGGATTCAGGACTCGTACTGGAACCAATTGGTCTTGTCGGGGTTCCACGAGAGCCCTTCCAACAACTATATCGCTGGGTCGATTTCTTTTGTCGGGTTCGACCACCCACATTCGGCTTGTCCCCGCATCCTCTTCTGGCTTTGCCCAAACCACAGCTTCTGCACTCGGGGGTACTGTTTGGCGCGCCAGCACGACTATTCGCTGAACCTTGTTACCCCGTCCATTTCCATTGTTAATGGGAGCTCCAAGTTGCTATACTTCATCACTTTTTGGTTGAGGTCCAATGTGAAGCCATGCCTAATCATGAAGTTGACGCCGATTATGATGTCATCAGTAATGTCCGCAACGATGAAATCATGCTGAAACTCGACGGTACCCATCGTAATTCTTTTCTGGACCTTTCCCTTAACTTCCGCCTTCTCACCAGTTACTGTACTCGGAAAATGGTTCGACGTCAGAAACCAATCCGCTTCGGATGGCTGAATGAGTTGCGCCCGTGTCCAACGTCAGCAGATATCGTCACCCGTTCATCGTTCCCTCGATGACTAGGCTGGTTGCACCTCTACAGATGCGCCCCTATGCACTGACTCGTTTTAGTTTAACGGATTATTAGGTGCACCTTTTTCACCTCCACGTTCGCGTTCACTCCCTTGGTCTCTTTTCGGCGAACTAGACCTCGAACGCTTTCTTCGCAGACGGCAGTTTCTCGCAATGTGCCCCTGCTGGTCGCAGATGTAGCATCTACCCGGGAATGAACCACTCCTACTTGCCGTTGTTGTTCTGGAACTATCCTGGTCTTTAGATATACGCCGTAGTTTGATGGAAGGTCGGCATATCAAGAGCGATGTTTCACATGCGAGAGCGCTGGCAACTGTCTCCTTGAAAGATGTCTTCGGCAGGAGAATCAGGCTTCGTTGCGTATCGGGGTCCCTTAGCCCTTGGATGAAGGAATCCGTTTTTAGTTTGTCCACCACATCACCACACAACAACACCACATCAACTGGAACATCGATGTCGGCAGCATACTGTTGGATGGTCTCGTTTCCACGCTGCTTGCGTCCTTTAAGTTCCAGCTTGTGCATCTCCTGCATGTGCTCACTGCCGTATCTTCGATGAAGAGCTTCCCATATGGCTGTGTAGTTCTTTCTCAGGGTTTCCGGGATAGTCTGTACATCGGCTGCTTCACCTTTAAGCGAAATTAGTAGAGCGGCCACACGATCTTCTTCTCCCCATTGATTCCGTTCCGCTGTTGTCTCGAACTGAGGTTTAAAGATGTTAAACGCACTCGTGCCGTCGAAGTTGGGAGCCCTGAATTTCGATGCTGCAGTCGGTACAACGATTCCTTGACACTGAACGTTCTGGACAGTTTTCTCGAGCTCCAGAACCTTCTTGTCGAACTTCGATTCCAGGGTCTCGATTATCTTTTCTTGATTATTTTCGAGATCTAGAACCTTCTTGTCCACTGTCTCGATTTTCTTTTCCTGGTTATTTTCAAGATCCAGAACCTTCTTATCCAGCGTATCGATTCTCTCTTCGACGCCCTGGAACCGATCGTTGACAGCTTGTTGGATGTCTCTCAAGCTTTCTCGATTATTCTCTAGCATCTCTCCTAACGTCTCCAGCTTCTCTAGTTTCAGGCCTATGGAAGTGGAATTTTCCTCCAGTTTCTGACTCAGAGAAGTGTAATTTTCCTCCAAATTTCTGCTTACGGCAGCGGAATTTTCCTCCAGTTTTTCGTGTATGGTCGCCTCAAGTTTTTGGGATATGGAAGCACTCATAGCATTCATAGCGGCGAGAACTTGCTGCATACCGAATGCTGGTTCACTGGATGTCGGCGGTTTCTCCACCCCGAATTCGTAACTCTCCCAGTCGACACCTTCTTCCTGCAACGCTGATCGCAGTCTCTCCACCAGGTTGACTTTACTTCCCACTGTGGATAATTCCGGAGCATCCAGCTCTCTTTTCATTTGTTCGATGGTCAGCTTTTCCAATTTCACCATTTTCTCACTCTTTCAATAGTTCACTTTTAATAGTTGAATTCAAAATTTGAATAAACGTTTAACTCGTTTACTCGCAATCCCACTTCTGACACCAAATGTTACGAAATATTCAATCCCACACCGAATAGGGTTCGCACCACTGGATTGCGATAAACTACAATTGTCCTTTTTGTCCGAATTAAAACACACACACTTTTCTTTGTTTCACCACAGATCAATTATCTCTGCAGCTTCAACACTTTTCTTTATTATCCAAATCCTATTGAACACTTCAAACTTTATATACACACGACCCTTTATTGAAAGCTTTTATTTTCCCACTGTTTTGCCGATTGATCACACTGACTTGTCACGCTCTGTTCAATACCACAAACTGAATGAATGCCGAGGGCGAGTGTTCGCGCTTATATTGCTCTCGGTCCACCTTCTCGAATGTTCGCCGTCGGAAGTTCCCCTTCGGAAATCTCTAGAATGCTCTGACAATAAGCATTACGCCGTTGACGGTTGACATCATTCCAATCTCCGCTTCAAGAGAGCTTTCGAACTTCGACAGCGAAATTCGAACTTAACCGTCGGCTTGTGTCTCCGCAACAATATGTTTGTATGTATTTGTTAAATTTTGTTTTTGGGTTTCTTGAAAACTACGGGGTATAACTTATACCGTATGAGAAGCATGTTCGTTGCATTCATGTTTTTTTTTTTTCGTTTTGTACGTACAGTCATCCACAAAAGTAAAGGCACAGCACCTATTTTTGTAAAAAAACGCCCTCCAAATAGCTTCGTACTTCAAAAAATAATAACAAAACATAATTATTTTATAGATTAGGGTATTTGGATTCATGATTGTGACTTTTACTATTTTGTTGGAAAAAATAACGGAAATACTTCTATTTTATAATGGTAAAGTAGATAATTCATTCAAAAATTCAAAATTCACACAAAAGTGAAGGCACAGGTGAAATGAAAGACACAGAACTATTTTATTACTCATCAGTTTTAATGATCAATTTACGAAATATACTAGGGGTCTATTTATGGCAGCGAAGAAGTTTAAAGCTGAGCATCATTTCAATTATTTATGGTTTAGCAAATCTCAAATTCTTTTGAAAAAAGTTGATAATGGTAGCGTAATCGTTATAAGATCTTTTCAAGACTTAGCTGCAATTGAGAATTAAAGAAAAAGAAAAAAATATACATAATTTATGTTTGTACTTTTACAAACAAGAAAAAAAAATTGATTTTATGTTCTCCCAATGAGAACATCACCGAACAAAAGGAAAGACTTTCAAATTTAAGTAATATTTTTATTGTATGAACTTAAACTATTCTTAAGCGAACAATAACTAAACCGAACTGACATTGAACTTAACTAAGAACTTGAACTTGACTGAATCACATCTTAAAACTGAACTCATCTGATCACATCTTAAAACTGAACTCATCTGATCACATCTTAAAACTGAACTCGACTGATCACATCTTAAAACTGAACTCATTCAAAAATGAACATGAAGTGTCTTAAATACTTTGTGCTGTTCTTCGACAGCGTCCCTTTTGTTGGACTTTGATCTTCATACATAAATCACGAGAACTATGTTGACGCAGCTGCATCCACTTGACTTCGGCTAAAAGCATTTGGCCATTAAGCCGCAGCTGTGTAAACAATGATCGTTCTCGTCTATTGGTTTGAAATTGCTTATGTTGCATATGATTTGACCGCAGCTTGTTTACATTGCGTACGGATCAAATCAATGCTGTTTACATTTTTAATTTTTATTGAATTTGAAGTCGAGCTCTTGTGGGTGTACACAAGTTGGCTCTGATATAACACCTCCCCCTTTAGAGTCTTCTACGGGTTGGGAAGTGACTCGTGGAAGATTGATGTTATTTACAATCTTTTTATCTTTTTTTATACAAATTTTACATAATAGAAATACTATAGGTATAGTCAATATAATTACTATTATCATTGTAATGGAATAGACATATGTTTTTGTTGTCTTTTGTTCATATGTCAACTCATTTATAAGTTCATTGTTTTTAATATTGTTATAGTGCAATTTTTCAAAGGTTAGATTTGGCTTTTCAGTATAATTAATTGTTTTGATTGTATTGGGTATTATTACCTCATGTCTAAATTCTGTATTTTGATATGTTATATTATTTATTGTAATTAGGCAATTTTTTAGCTTTAACATGTATGTTTTTTCCAATACAATATTTTGTTTATTACAGTTTTGTTTCAGATTTTGTTTTCTTAGATTAATAGCAATAATGTGGTTCATTCCTACTGTTTTTACAGATTCTTTTGTATTTTTTACATATACACAATTAGTCATGTTTTCAGTTAATATGTTTCTTATACATTCATCATTCATTTCTGTTAAATCTTTTATTGTTTTTGTTGGAAAGTATATTTTTTCATCTTTATTTAATATAAAATGATTATCAATTTGTATTTCTAAATAATCGTCTTTGTTCGGAATAGGGATTATTTGTATCTCTTTATATAATTCTTCAGTTAGTCTTGGTACTTTAATGATGAATATAATGTTCGTTTTATATAAAGCTAAACTAAGATTTAGTTCTTCTAAATTGTTAATATTAATGTCGTACATGTTAATTTCTTCTATAGTTAGAATATCTCTACTTAGTACTCCTAGTCTGGAGGTCATAATTATTTCTTTAATTTTTTCTATGTCTTCATACAAATAATCAATGTTCTCTCTTAACTTAATTTCATACTGTATCTTCAGGAGGCCTAGAATTTGATGATGTAATTTGTTGGAATTTTTTCTTTTTCCTAAATTGATCTTTGTAAAGAATACGATTGGGATTTTTCTTAAATCTGTTACCTTCTTCTAGCGTGTATTTTTTATCAGATTTGTTAATTACCTTTACCTTTTTATGTGTTGGGGTTAATTTGTTTTTAATTTTCTCGGGTTCCGTTATTTTTGCATAACGTTCATCTATTTCCTCATTTTTTCTGTTAATGTTTAATTTATTTAATATTTTAGTTTTATTTTCCTCAATACGCTTATAGATTAGCTCATTGTCGATTTTATTGAAATGTACGTCTATAGGTTTCTCTTTGATTGTTAAATGAATGACATTATTATAAGTGTCTATTGCTTTGGTAGAATGTTCTATTGGTTCAACCTCTTCATTGGCTTCTTGTATTTGACTCAAAATTCGAAGGTATTCGTTGAGTGTACTATGAAGGCGTTCTATGTCAGAATTACCTGTATGACGATTAGCTGTACAATAATGAACATTGATTTCATTATTTTCTAAGAAATTTTTTAATGTTTCAGAGACAAAAGCGTTTTCGTTATCGAGGGTTATTTGTTTAGGTTTTTTCATATAAGTAAAGATTTTCATTAATGCGTTTAAAACATCTGTATATGTTTTACGTTTTATTGGTTCAATAGCCGCATATTTACTAAATGTATCTATACATGAAAGGTATTTTTTATTGTTGTTTAGAAACCATATATCTATGTGATAATGTTCATTAGGACTTTTGGGAGTTTCCGTTTTTTCATAAGGTAACTTTATTGGATTTCTTTCAATTTTGGTCATACATAGATGGCAATTATTTATTTGTTTATTTATGAGGGTTTTTAAATTAGGAGCATAATATTTTCGAATCAATTCCAAATAAACCTTTTCTATACCAATATGATTGTTGTTTTTATGAGTTTTAAGTATTATTTCATTTACTTCGTCCATTTTAATATCTTTTAAGAGCTTCATGCTCCTTTGCAATATTTGAATAGATTTTCTATTCTCCAACTTCCATTTATCTTGGAATTTCTTAAAGGTGTCTTCGTCTTCTATATAAATACCATTTAACATATTGATGTCTACTTCTTTAATAATATCTTCAAAGTCCTTCTCCTTAAATTCTCTGCGTGTGAATACAATTCTTCTCTTCCCAATATGTGGATAAATAATATTTGTCTCTTCGTCATTTTCGCTGACTTTAACAATTATTTGTCGATTGAAAATATTGTTCGGTTTCTCACTTATAGGAATTAAATTTGAATTATCTGATTCGGCACTATGTTGCGTAATTAGATCGTCTTCTCCCAACATATTTATTTTCACGCGAGAGAGGGCGTCGGCTACTTTGTTTTCTTTCCCTTGTATATATTGAATATTAAAGTCATACTCTCCTAACTTAATTTTCCATCTTTGGAGCTTTGAATTGGGTTCTTTCAAATTTGAAAGCCAAACTAACGGACGATGATCAGTTCTTATAGTGAACTTGCGTCCATATAAATAATGACGAAACTGTGCGGTTGCCCAAACTATTGCAAGAAGTTCTTTCTCGATTGTGCTATAATTGCATTCATGTTTATTTAAGGTACGTGAAGCAAATGAGAGGGGTCCATGTGCTTGACTTAACACGGCTCCAATGGCAAAGTTACTTGCGTCGGTAGTTAGAGTAAATTCTTTTGAAAAATCTGGGTGCCTATTTATTAGGTCGTTTGTCATTAACGTTTTTAGTTTATTAAAAGATTCTCTATAGCTTTCGTTCTCAGTATTTATTTTGCTACCCTTTTTAAGGCATAACGTCATTGGTTTTATAATCGCTGCGTAGTCAGAGATAAACTTGCGGTAATATCCGGTTAATCCTAAGAAGGATTGAATTTCTTTGACTGTCTTTGGAATAGGGAAATTCTTTATTGTCTCAATTTTTCGAGGATTTGGCTTAACACCATTTGGGGTCACCACATGCCCTAAGAACTCTGTTTCTTTACGTAGAAATTCAGATTTATTCAATGATACTTTAAGATTTGCGTTCTTAAGTGTATCTAGAATTTTATGGAGTGAATCCATATGTTCTTGTAGGCTTGAGGAAAATATGATGATATCATCCAGATAAACATAGCATATTTTCCCTATGTAGTCCTTCAAGACTTCATTCATAAGTCTTTGAAAGGTTGCGGGTGCATTCTTTAAGCCGAATGGCATCCGTGTAAACTCATAGTGTCCAGTTAGAGTGCTAAATGCCGTTTTCTCTCTGTCTTTAGGTTCTACTTCTATTTGATAGAAACCTTTTGTTAGATCCAATGTAGAGAAATACACTGCATGTCCTAATTTGTCTAATATTGAGTCCATGTTTGGTATAGGATATTTATCTTCCTTAGTTACATTATTTAATTTTCTATAATCGATGACCATGCGCCACTCTTTATTACCAGCGTGGTCTTCTTTTTTAGGTACGACCCAGATTGGGGCGTTATAAGGTGAAGTAGAATGCCGAATTATTTTTGATTCAAGCATTTCTTTTATTTGCCTATCCACTTCCTTTTTGTGGATCTCAGGATATCTATATATCCTCGTGTAAATAGGAGAATTATCTTCCGTAGGGATGTTGTGTTTTACGTGGTTCGTAAACGACAGATCATCGCCTTTTTTGTAAAATGCTTTATCGCATTCTTTTATTACTTTAAATAATATTTTCTTTTCTTCATTATTTAAGTGATCTGTTCGAAGATCCTTATTGATTTCATTATTTAGCATGGAATCCATAGGTTTTATTTCATTAAAATAATTTACCGTTTTTTCATATTCTTTCTCTTCATTTTCACTGAGGAAAATAGGTATGATTTCGTTATTCAATTTTAATGTTTTATTTTTGTAATTTATTTCTCCGTCATTCGGAATCAAAATATTGTTTCCAATTAGTCCATTATACTCTTCATTGAAGTTATGTACTTGGAATTCACAATCATTTTTGACCGATAATGCAAATTTATTCTTTGGTATTACGACGTCTTTTGTGACAACTATTGGGTTTCCTGCTGTTTTTATTGTCATTGGTTTATTACGCCATTTTGTATATTCCCTTGGTGAATCCTGTTCACGCAAAAGACTATTAGTTGCTCCAGTATCAATGAGGAGTCTTATGGTTACATTCCCTTTTTCTAATTTAATATAGGGAAGAGAGGTTCCGAGGCTGAATGCCGAAAATTTGCTTCCGTTTGGGTTTTTCCTACATAACTAGCTACATGTGCACGCCTAATTTGGGATGATGAAGGATCAACATCCATGGGTTCAGGTTTTTGAGGAAATTGTTTATAATTATTTCTGTTATGATTATTATTTTTTTTTGTTATCGTGATAATTACTATAATTGTTTCTGGGTATGTATTGTTTTGGTTGCCAGTTATTAAAATTTTGTTTCTTATTATTGTTAAATGTATTTTTATCTCGAGTTTTTGTTTCGAATCTATTCTGCCTATCTATTTCCTGAGGACGAGTAATAAAACCTGCATGATTAAGTTCATGAAGTGCTAATTCCATTGTATTTGGTTTTAGGGCATAGAGGATTGTCCTCATGTGTATCGGTAAGCGTTCCTTAAAAATATTCAAAGCTGTTTCATTATTTTTAGTAATATCAGAAATATTATTTTCTTGGAGGCATTTCTGATTTAACAATGAAAGGGTTTTTTGGATGTAATTATAAAATTTATTAACATCACCTCTATATTGAGAACCTCTTAGTTCTTCGTACAATTGGTTGCTATTTTTAAAGCCACCAAAATTTTCAATTAACATGGACTTAATATCAGTCCATTTTGTCAAGTGAGGATGTATTTCTATGCTTTGTCTGGCCCTACCTATAAATTTAGATTTCAACAGATTTATACACATTCGTTGACCTTGGTCATTGTATGTTAGTAGAGTAGGTATAATGTCGTCGACATTCTGAATGAATATTGGCAAATCTTCAGTTTTGCCGTCAAAGTTTTGGAGTCGTTCAATGTATTTCAGTGGGTTCAGTTCTAAACATCTTAAGTTTAAACTATTATTATTGTTACCTATTGCTGGTGGTACGGCTGCTGCTGCTGCTTCCATGTTGACTTGAATGTTGAGTTTTCGTTGAATGTTGAATAAATCAGCTCTTTGTTCACGCTGCGAATCTCGTCTGATTCGATTGATGTTTTTCTTCATTAACACGTTGGGCTACAAGGATCTAAAGCCAGTTGTCTTCCTTCTTTAGTATTCGATCACGTTGCGGCTTTTATCTTACCGTTTAATAATTTTGTGTTTTTTTTTTTTTTTGTCTGTCTATAATGTTTCACTCACTGTTCACTATCGGTTCGAAATTATTTCCTCTCTATGAGGTTTTGTATCATTAACCATATGCGTTGGTAATGGGATACTAAATAATTTCTTCTTGTTCGCTGAATTTCAGTTAAGATGGCTAAAGATATCGATATTCGTTCGATTCTTTTACACCTTTCACTTTTCGAATATTGTTCAACAATTTATCACTTATTAAAATCCTTTTACGGTTCGTACACGGGATCTCATCTCTTCATTAATTTTCGCTTAAGTCTTTAGTGAGATCCTACCGACTGCGCCATTTATGTTTGTACTTTTACAAACAAGAAAAAAAAATTGATTTTATGTTCTCTCAATGAGAACATCACCGAACAAAAGGAAAGACTTTCAAATTTAAGTAATATTTTTATTGTATGAACTTAAACTATTCTTAAGCGAACAATAACTAAACCGAACTGACATTGAACTTAACTAAGAACTTGAACTTGACTGAATCACATCTTAAAACTGAACTCATCTGATCACATCTTAAAACTGAACTCATCTGATCACATCTTAAAACTGAACTCGACTGATCACATCTTAAAACTGAACTCATTCAAAAATGAACATGAAGTGTCTTAAATACTTTGTGCTGTTCTTCGACAGCGTCCCTTTTGTTGGACTTTGATCTTCATACATAAATCACGAGAACTATGTTGACGCAGCTGCATCCACTTGACTTCGGCTAAAAGCATTTGGCCATTAAGCCGCAGCTGTGTAAACAATGATCGTTCTCGTCTATTGGTTTGAAATTGCTTATGTTGCATATGATTTGACCGCAGCTTGTTTACATTGCGTACGGATCAAATCAATGCTGTTTACATTTTTAATTTTTATTGAATTTGAAGTCGAGCTCTTGTGGGTGTACACAAGTTGGCTCTGATATAACACATATATACACATATATATATATATATATATATATATATATATATATATATACATATAAATAAAATATGAATGACAGCTCTGATCTTAAAAACGATAACACTACCATTGAAACCATATCAAATTTACATGATGGTCATTTATTTTCTAAATGTAAAAAGCCTATTTTAATTGTTCATCAGAATATTAGAAGCCTACGACAAAATTTTGATTTGTTACTTTGTAATATTGAAGCTTTTCCGAATTTGCCTGACTTCATTTTCTTATCTGAGATATGGATTTATTCTTTTGAAGAAGAAGATTATAGAATTCCAAATTACGTTTTTTATGCCAACGCTAATGATTCGTATTCTGCAGGTGGAGTGGGAGTATTTGTGCGTGACTTGTATGATTGTGAGGTTGTTTCTGTTAGCCTGAGTAGCGCTGATGTTATTAAAATTTCTTTTGAAATTTGCAAAAAATTGTTCTGCATAATTTGTGTTTATAGAGTGCAATATGTGTCCCAACAATTGTTTTTAGAAGAGTTCACAGTTCTCCTAAGTAACGAAAAATCGGGTAATCTTATCATTCTAGGCGACTTTAATATAGACATCTTAAATGGTAACCAATCAGTAGATTCATATGTATCCTTAATTGCGGAGCATGGATTAACATCATTTATAAACGAACCAACTAGACCGATCTCTAACACTTGTCTAGATCATGTGTTCGCTCGCTTTAGTGAAATACCAACAAATTTGTGTGCAGGTGTTAATCTTGATTGCAAAATTACAGATCACTTTTTGACTGGTGTTTGCTTAAGTAGCTTAAGGAATAAAAATGCTGTTTTCATTGAACCTACCAGGTTAACTAAAATTAACTTCGACGAATTAAACGGTACTCTTTTGGGCGAAAGTTGGGAAAGTGTCTATACGGTTACGAATGCCTCCGAAGCGTATGTAGCATTTCTTAACATATTAAAAAATCATATAGATTGCTGCAGTTTTTCAATAGAATTAAAAAAAAATAAAAATTAAATTTACTACTGTGGCACCGTGGCGCAGTAGGTAGTGTGTTGGCCTCTGACGCCGACGACACGGGATCGAATCCCGACACAGCCATGTCATCGAACGTGTTTCCACGGTGTTTCTCCTCAGCGGGGTTCTGACAAAACCCCCTGTAGTAAAATTGTCATGAAAAGCTTCTCGCAATTCGCCGTTCGGAACCGGCAATAAACTGAAATCACACACAATATGGGTGATTGAGAGAAGCTCGGCTCAGGTTCTTCATGGACTGTAACGCCAACATACATACAAAAATTAAATTAAAGCCCTGGATGAAAGATTCTCTCCTAAAACGTATTAAACTCAAACAAAAGTTAAGTAAAAAATGTCGCAAACACCCCCAAATCCTTGCTTTAAAAAACCGTTATAATCGTATGTGCAAACAAACTAATAAAGAAATTATTATCTGTCGTGATAATTACTTTCTGAGCTTATTTACCTACTTACTTATCAGGCCTGCGATCCATGGAGGATTTGAGCCTGAGCTATAGCTGCCTTCCATCCTTGACGGTCCCGGGCACGCTGCTTCCAGTTGTCAAGACCAAGATGTCTTACATCCGCGATTACTTGGTATTTATACCGGAGGTTCGGTCTTCCTCTTCTTCTCGAACCAGGAGGCTCGGAGTCGAAGACCCTCTTAGCTGGAGCGTTGATGTCCATGCGCTCAAAGTGGCCGAGCCAGTGTAGTCGACGGATCCTTGCCTTCCGGACTACATCCACATCTTGGTACAGCTCATAGAGTTCGCGGTTGTGTCTTCTTCTCCATTCACCTTCCTCACAGACAGGACCAAATATCCGGCGCAGAATTTTTCTTTCGAAAGAACCCAAAATCAGCTCCGCTGTCCTGCTTATCGTCCAGCTTTCGGCTCCGTACAGCAGGACTGGCAGAATGAGCGTTTTATAAAGCATGACTTTGGTCTTTCGAGTGAGGAGTTTTGACCCCAGTTGTTTGGACAAGCCGAAGTAGCAGCGGTTGCCAAGGGCGATTTTACGCCGGATCTCCACTGTGGTGTCATTTGCGGAATTTACGTTTGTCCCGAGGTAGACAAACTCCTTAACTACCTCGAAATTGTAGCTGTCAATCGTTATGTTTTGTCCCAGGTGGTGAGCGACGGATTGGTTTTTGCTTGATAGCATGTACTTCGATTTGTCCTCATTGACCTTAAGACCAACTCGTTTCGCCTGTTTTTCAATCGTCGTGAAAGCTTCCACAATGCCATCCGCGTATCCTAGCAGCTGGATGGACTTGTAAAATATAGTGCCTTCCCTGTTGACGCCTGCCCGTCGCACTATCTGCTCCAGCACCAGGTTGAAGAAGTCGCATTACAGCGCATCTCCTTGCCGAAATCCGGTGCATGTTTCGAATGGTTCCAAGGTCCTAGAACCGAGTTGCACGGTACATCGCGTGTTTTTTAGCGTGGCGCGACACAACTGGATCAGTTTTACCAGGATCCCGAATTCGGCCATCGCCCCAAACAGTCCTTCACGACGAATGCTGTCGTATGCGGCTTTGAAATCGGTGAAAAGTTGGTGTGTATCGGTTCGAAACTCGTTGGTCTTTTCCAGGATTTGTCGAAGTGTGAAAATTTGGTCTATAGTTGATTTGCCGGGCCGGAAGCCGCACTGGTAGCTGCCGATTAGTGCGGTGCAAAATGGTTTTAGACGTTCATACAATACGCTGGACAGGATCTTGTATGCGAAATTGAGCAGGGATATACCTCTACAGTTCTTGCAAGAGGTAGGATCGCCTTTTTTGTGGATGGGGCAAATAGAGCTGGTATTCCAGTCGTCGGGCATGCTTTCATCCTCCCGAATTCTGCAGATGATCTGGTGCATGCTCCCTACCAGACCATCGCCGCCAGCCTTGAAGAGCTCTGATGGCAAGCCATCTGAGCCTGCGGCCTTGTTGTTCTTCAGCTTCTGAATAGCTCTGCCGACTTCTTCGATGCTGGGTGGGGTGACTACTTCAGCGGCTGGAGTTGGGGTTTCCTCGGTCCCTACCACTCTCTCTTGATCATGCTCGTTAAGCAGCTGCTGGAAGTGCTGCTTTAATACATCCACTAATCCCTGCGGGTCGGTGACAAGATTACCCTCGCAGTTTCGAAGAGCCTGGGTGCCCTTTTTGAAGCCTCCTGCAAGGCCTTTGGCTTTCTTGTAAAAGGCTCGTGTTTTATGCTTATCCCTAGACTTCTCGAAATCCTTGAGCTGGGAGGCTGCGAAGATTCTTTTCTTTTGTCTCAGTAGTTTTTTTCTCCTCCCTTCTTCTGGCTCGGTACTCTTCTTGCGCTGCCCTAGTTTTCCTCTGCAGCACCTTTTGGTACGCCTCGTCAGTTGCTGCGTTTTTCTGCTCACACTCGCCATCATACCAAGGTTTTCTTGTCGGGGGAGATAGGTATCCTAAGGTGGTTTCGGCTACTTCCTGAATGGCTGAGCGGCAATGCAGCCACATATTATTGGCATTTGTGTTCGACGTAGGCATACCGTAGAGTCTTTCGCTCAGCTGCTCCCTGTAGACTCTGGCAACCTCCGGTGTGCTCAGGCGCCCAATGTCGAACCTCCTCCTGATGGGCTGGTGCAGCTTTCTGACATTGGACAGTCGAGCTCTGAATCTTGCTGCTACGAGGAAGTGGTCAGAGTCGACATTTTGTAATTGTAATTGTAATTGTAATTTATTCAGTATATATGATTGTACATTAAGATAGTGAGAATCTTATAAGCTAGTACAATATTTATATTTAGTATTCGTACGACTTAGGATTGCTAAGACTAAAAAATTACATCGGTACGTAGGTGCTACTTTATTTATTTTTTTATTTTTTTTTTTATTTTTCGTTTAAGAGAATACAATGTTGGCTATTGCACAATTTACAATTCGTACAGAGATGTGATATACATATAATATCTTTCAACTGAAATAATTTTAAAATGCAAATTATATACATTTTTTTTTTTGTTTTTAGACGAATATTCAGAGGTGAAAAGGTGAAGCCAATACATATTAAATATTAATTGTTGGCCAGGTGGACTAAAATTTGTTTTTTGAAGTGTTTTGCGTTTCTGATCCTTCTTAGATGTATTGGGAGGGAATTCCACAAGCGAGTGGCATGGACCAGAAATTGACGTTCCGACGCGAGGCAAGTGTACCTAGGCTGGATTAATATAGTACTCCTTTGTGAGATTGGAAATCTGAGCTTATTGTATAGATAGTCAGGCTCCTGTGTCGTGATAATTTTGTGAATACAGGTCAATGGGAAAAACTTTAGTACGTTTTCGAATGAGCAACCGAATATGGTTTTTGAGTACGAAGAAATATGGTCGTATGGTTTAAGGTCATAAATATAACGTGCAATATTATTATAGACAACGCACAGTTTTCTTTTGCAACCAAAATCGAGTTTGCCAAGAACTTCAAAGCAATTGAACATAATAGGCAACAACAAGGTTTTTGGCAAGCATTATTTTGGTCTTTTTTGGTATAAAGGAATGCGAGGTCCAAAGAAGGCGGAGGCCACCATAGATTTTGCCAACGGTTGCAATGATATGGTCGTCCCAAGTTAGAGTGCGATTGAAAATTATTCCAAGGTTTCTTATTGAGTCCACATATTCTATTACCGAGTCTCCAAGTTTCAACGAGGGAAAATCAGTCAGATCTAATTTGTTAGAGTAAATAATGAGAGCCTTTGATTTTGTCGGGTTTAAACTAAGGTAGTTTGCCTGCGCCCAACTTAAAATTAGTTTTAGATCTTCGTTGACTTTATCGGCTACTAGATCGATCAAGTTAGTAGGACATTGAACAAAAAGCTGCACATCATCGGCGTACATATGTAAAGAACAGTATTTTACTATGCTAGGAAGCTCGTTAACGTAAATCGAGAAGAGGATCGGTCCAAGTATTGATCCTTGGGGTACACCATTCAGTAAGGGTAGAAATTCAGATCTTCGATCACCAACAACTACCGATTGCTGTCTTCCAGTCAAATAAGAGAATATCAACTTTGTAGACTGACTACAAAAGTTAAAATGTTTCCTGAGTTTTGAGCATAAAACTGCGTGGTTCACCGTATCGAACGCTTTGGAAAAGTCGAGAAGGGTTAGAAAGGTGAGTTCTTTTTTGTCCAATCCGTTTCTTATTTCGTCCGCGATGTGTAATAGAGCAGTTTTACAGCTGCGGTTACTTCGAAAACCGGATTGGCAAGGACTCAGATGCTTCGAAGAGAGGTGTATTTGAATCTGCTTAAGGATAGCTTTCTCAAAAACTTTGGATAGGAAAGGTAGTATTGATATAGGTCTATATTCTACTGGGTTACTATTGGACTTCTTGGGCATAGGCACGACCTTGGCATTTTTCCATTCAGAGGGAAAAGTAGATGTTGTTAAAAAGGTGTTAAAAATATGTGTTATATAAGGTAGTATTATAGGCAGTACAATTTTGATAAAATTAGGGTTAATTTCATCCATTCCGATTGCATTAGACCTTATTGACAATAATGCTTCGACAACATCTGCATCCGAGAGCCTTTGAAAAGAAAAAGATTTTCCAGATTCGCTACCTGGTCTGGAGTCATAAAAGTTAACGCTTGTAGGTGGAGAACTAAATGAGTGACACGTGGTGAAAGTTTTGTTGAGTGCGTTACAGTCAAGATCATCTGGCGGTTTTATGTTTTGCTTACCGATGCCAATCTGCCGCAGATTTTTCCACAGATTCTTGCCCGAACTCGATGGATCAAGTTTGCTGGCATAGAATCGAGCTTTTGCTTTGCGAATTTCGAAAACAACTTTGTTTCGAAGGTGACAGTATTCCTTGTGGAGTTGTGGGATTTTAAAACGTTTCCAATGTTTGTACATAGCGTCTCTGTTCTTCATAAGCTCTAATATTTTACCATTCATCCAAGAAGGAGGGGTATGATTTATGATTTTAGTTTTTAGTTTTATATGTTTCTCAAAGACGTAGTTCAAATCTTGATTAAGAAAAGCAACCTGATCATTTACGGAAGACGTGTGCAGGATTCTGTCCCAGTTAGTGTTTTGCAGATCAAATAATAGGTTTGCTGGATCAAAATTTTTAAAGTCTCTATACTGGAATGTTTTTGTTTCAGGATGATAATCGAAATCAAGAGTAAGGTATAATAAGTCGTGCTTCGAGAAACCAGGTGCTGCGAGCTGAGTATAAAGTAGTATTTTTTCGAGGCCACTTATGAAGAATAGATCCAGCAGCGTGCTAATGTTGACCGAATGGTGGGTAGGCGTTGTGGTGTTCACCGCATTTAGGTTAAGGGCCTTCATATGGTTAATTAAATGTGTTGATATTGAGTGGTCAAGTAGGTTACAGTTCATGTCACCACTGATAACTATGTGTGGCGTGTAACAAGATAATTGTTGAAGGACATTTAAAAATGGGTCTAGTTTGATAGTGTGTTTGGGTCTATACACAGTACCTAGAAGTATATTTGTACTGCCGCACAAAATATTTAGAAACAAGTACTCTATTGGGCACCCAGGGTCGGATTTGCATATCATTTTACATTTTATTTCGTTACGAATATAGACAGCCACACCACCACCAACAGAGTGTGAACGATCCGAGCGATAAAGTCGAAAACCTTCTACAGAGTAACAATTATCACAATTACTAGGACGAAACCAAGTTTCTGATAAACAAATAATGTCGATTTTGGAGCCCACAAACAAATGTCGAAATTCATCAATTTTAGGCTTGAGACTTTGCGCGCTTATGTGTACAATGTGCAGTCCATTATGCTGAGCATTCACGATTCTTAGCATGTCACGCAAAACCCCATTTCCACCACCGCACATGGAACCCCCCGTCAGACCCGGTCGAAGACATGAGATCGATGAAGAGTTAAAGAAGGATGGGAAACGCAATTATTATTGTGTAGTAAAAGAAGAACATAACATTTGGCCATTTTCGTTACAGAAGTTAATGAAAAAGTTTAAGGGGAAAAAAACAAAAAAAAAAAAAAAAAAAGGAAATTAATAATAATAATTAAAACGAAAAAGAAAAAGAGAAAATTGTAGGTTATTTGAAAATATTATGTAAATACGTATAATAAGATTAGTGGCAGCACTATTCTCGCGATGTGGCTAATTGAGTTTTCATCTTGGCTGTAGCATCAAGCAACCACTTGGAGCTTTCGACAAGGGAGCTTTTTTCCCCAGGAGAGAATTCGACGAAGACAGAACCATGTTTCGTGTACACAGAAGACAGCTGTTTGTGACGTTTCATCCGGACCGCTTGATGTAGAAGGGAATGACATTTGCTGGTAAGGCACTCATGAATGTAAATTTTGTTGGTGCCATTCGATTCAATACCCACGTCACTAAGCAACAGATGATTATGCTGCTTGCGATGGTGAGCAGCTGATCGAAGAAAAGCGTTTCTCTCTTGTGGGCAGTTGAATTTCACTATGATTGGTGACGATCGAGGGGTGTTGTTGTTGTTGCGTTTTACTCGGAGGATGTTCCTAAGCACTGGGGGTTTGTGTTGGATGCTGTTACACAGGTGGTTAAACATGTACTTGAGGTTCTCTTCAGCCAGCTCCGGGATACCGAACAACACTGCATCGGTAGCAACATGTTTTTTCTCTAACGCCTCAATCTGTAGTTGCATAGAATGAAGTTCCTCTGTGGTTATGGGTCCGTGTTCGGCTTTCTCAGTTTCAATCTTTCCGACGCGATCAGCGAGATTTGTCACCTTAGTTTTAAGTTGTTCGAATTGGGCAGACCAATGGGACTCGATTTGTTCAATTTTGCCAAGCAGATCGTTACGTACCTTGGACATTTCCTTGGTAATCCGGTCTAATAAGGTTTCAGTGAGTTTGTTGAAACGTTCATCAAGACTGTTTGCTGCAGAATAGTTATCGGAGGTCAGATTGGTGGCTGGTGACTTGTTGCTAATCGTCGGTGTGGAAGGTGTTCCTTTTGGTTGCTGTGTTTTCGATCTCGTAGATGACATAGTGTGTGTGTGTTGTGTTGTAGTTGTGTTTATAGCGGGAAAATAATGGAGAGAAATAATTGAGGAAAAATTTCGAGGTTTTAAATTAGGAAAAGGAAATCAAGTATGCACAGTAGTAAGTTTAGAGCGGCGTCTCTCGACCAGAAAAAAAAAAAAACTATTTTCAAGTATATTTTCGCGCACTTTTATTTAAAACTTGAGGTCAACTTACACACTTGAACGCAAGTTACAGCCGGACGATTGTCAAAGCAACCTACTCGCACTTAGACATAGACTACTACATTTGCCCCTCTGAATGTTCGCACATCCAGGATGTTTGACGAGTGCCTTGCGTCAATGAGCACATGGTCGATTTGGTTAGCGGTTCGACCGTCCAGAGATCGCCAGGTTGCTGTGTGGATTCGCTTGCGAGGGAATCTTGTGCTACTTATCACCGCATTACGAGCTGTCGCAAAGTCAGCGAGTCGGAAGCCGTTATCTGTTCTTGTATCGTGGAGGCTGTGCTTTCCGATCACTCCGCCAAGGGTGTTTACCTTACCGATTTTGGCGTTGAAGTCCCCGAGCACGTTTTTTACATCGTACTCCGGACGAGCTCCGTAGGCGTTGTCCAGGAGGTCACAGAAGTCCTCCTTGATGGGGTCTTCAGCCTCGTCGGTAGGGGCGTGTGCACATATAAGGCTGATGTTATAAAATCTGCCTCTGATGCGGATCACAGCCAGGCGATCACTTATAGGTTTGAAGTCGATGACCTTCGACCTTAACCACTATCCCACGACAAATCCGCATCCCAGTAAGTGCAACCATTTGTGACAGCTGTAATAAATGTCGCAATTTTTCTTCCTAATCATACCGTTTCCTATCCAGCGTATTTCCTGGACCGCAGTAATATCCGCCTTGTACTGCGTGACGATTCCTTCTAGTTTATGAGCAGCTCCGGGAGTGTACAGGGTTCTGACATTCCAGGAGCATACTCGCAAATCGTGTTCCTTTTTCGTGCGTTGTCGTCGTCGAGTATCCGTCCGTGTATCCGAGGCATCTTGCTCATTCATAACTTATCTTTTTTTACGTGGGCGGATTGCTAGCCCGCCGCACAGCCGCCATTCTGGTCGGGGTTTTGTCGCTGCATACGTTTGTTCACCTCCCAACGGTTGTTAAAGAGGCTATCCAGAGGGCGCCGCGAGGAGGCCGTATGTCAACTTGACCCAGGCATTTAAGCAGGGATCGTTGCTGGCATCTCGCCAGGTTGAGAACAATCAACAACTTTACCCTGTATGTCCGAGCCCATGCCTTCTGAGCAAGATAAGTAATTCACAAGGAAATATTAGAAAAGAATGGAAGGTTGTTAATAACATTATAAGTCGTAAATCTGAAGATAATAAATCTATAATAATCAAGAAGGGAGACGTGTGTATCACGGATCCGATTATTGTTGCTAACGAGTTTAATGAGTATTTTACCTCATTGTGACACATTTCTAGCCCAAAAACCCAAAAACATTACAGCAATTGCTATACATCCGACCTTGTGCTCCACGTGCCGGTCAGAAATAGCTTATTTTTTGAACCGATTACTGGTTTTGAGTTATTGAAACTAATAAATTCTTTTAAGAATTCAAATTCTTGTGGCTGTGATGGTATATCTAACATCGTCCTGAAAAAAATAGCTCTCTATATGGTTGACATATTAGCCCATATTTTTAATTGTAGTGTCTATTCGGGTAGTTTTCCTGACCTACTAAAATGCGCCAATGTAATCGCTCTTTTCAAAAAGGGCAACCGTAAAGAAATGAGCAACTATAGACCTATTTCTTTGCTTTCCTCTATATCTAAGATATTCGAAAAAGCCATTCAAAGTAGAGTTTTAAAATATCTCAACAAAATTAGCTTCTTTAGCGAAAAACAGTTTGGATTCAGGCCTGGTCTTTCCACAGAAGACGCCCTCCTTGATTTTTGTGCTTTCCTATATAAAGCAATTGATTCAAAAAAAATGTTGTGCCGGGCTTTTTGTGGACATTACTAAAGCTTTCGACATGGTTGACCACAGCGTTCTTGTAGATAAATTGCATTGTGCGGAATTCCGCGAGTTTATCTTAAATTGGTTTACATCCTACTTAGATAACAGATCACAAAAGGTAAAAATCGCAGACAATTTAAGTAGTTCAAAAACAATCAATCTCGGTGTTCCACAAGGATCCGTTCTTGGGCCCCTTCTGTTTTTAATTTATATTAACTCTGTTTTTACGATTCCGTTTTGTGGTAACCTTAAAGCTTTCGCGGACGACCTTCGCTTTAGTTGCGGATATTAACCACGATATTAACCACGATATTAATTTGCTTCGACTCTGGTAATAAGACCAAGTTAATGTTTTTTAATCTTACTGCGAAAGCACCCCCGGGCTTTGGAATTACTTTTCACTCTTCCATTTGTTGTAGACACAAACTATGTAAATGTATGTGTGCTGGTTACACTAGTGATGTCCTATATAATGAAAGTATTATCTGCGATGCGAACTGTTTTTTAATAGAGATAGTTGAGAAATACAAATATTTAGGTGTCACTATTGACCAGAAATTGAGTTGGTATGAGCATATTTCTAATGTAAAATTGTATCTGCTCTCATCGGTACGCATCTTATATCGTCTTAAGAGATACTGCTCTATAAAAACTTTTAGATCTGTCTAATATGGAATTATTCAGTCTAGGCTTCAGTATGGTATAAGTTGCTGGGGGGTAAGGTAAGGTAAGCACCTTAATAAAATACAACAATTAACCATCCTACAAAAGTGCGCTGTTAGAAATGTTTGCAAATCAGCTCGTCGTGCCCACTCTATGGAATTATTTAGGAGACAAAAAATTCTACCTGTAAGGCATTTATACCTTTTTTAAAGTGCTAAAAATCTACTTTAAAAGAGCTGGTTATATGCAAAGTCCAATTTCCGATGCTTATAATCTACGTAGGAACACTGAACCATCGTTAGTATTCCTTCATTTCGTACTGCTAGCTCGAGAAATTTTTACAAAGTTACTTCATGTAAACTATTCAATAGTCTTCCTGAAAATATACGAATCATTAGAAATATTTCCAAATTCTTGATAACATTAAAACTTCGGCTTCTTAATTTCAACCACAATCCGGTCTCGAATCCAGAAGTATTCGCCCTCAAGTCGTATCGCGCCTTCATTTTATCGCTGACCAAGTTCAGTCGCTCCCGGATGAACTGATGGATGGAGTTCAGCTGTTCTTTCTTTTCGGTTACGAAGTCTTCCCTGCCGCTAGTTGTCGGTAGTACCACGCCGAACTTCAAGTCCGATGGAAGTCGGAGATCAGTTCCAAAAATGGCCTCGGCGGGTGTTGTTGCCGTTGAATTGTGCTGTACCGAACGGTATGCCATTAGGAAAAGGGGGAGCTGTTCATCCCAGTCCTTCTGATCTCCGACGACGACTTTTCTCAGGTACCTATTCCTCCATCGTCCGGTTGAGCCTTTCGACCATGCCATCAGATTGTGGATGTAATGGTGTTGTCCGCGTCTTTCTGATACCTAGCATGTCACAGAGTTCTTTGAACAGCGACGACTCGAAGTTTCTCCCTTGGTCTGAGTGCAGTTCCATTGGTACTCCATAACGCGAAACCCAGTTATTCACGAATGCATCCGAAATGGTTTTGGCTTCCTGGTTCGGGATGCAAAACACCTCAGGCCACTTGCTGAAGTAATCGATCACCACTAGCGCGTACTTGTTTCCAGCGTTGCTCGTTGGGAATGGACCTGCAATGTCCATTGCGATACGTTCGAACGGTGCTCCAACATTGTACTGCTGCATATTTCCTCGAGTTTTCCTAACTGGACCCTTTGCCTTTGCAAACTGTTCACACCTGCGAATGAAACGCGTAACCGACTGATGGCATCCTACCCAGTAGAAACGTTTCTTGATTTTTTCTACAGTCTTGTTAACGCTAAGATGACCCCCGCTTGGTCCCTCGTGGTATTCTCGGATGACCTCTTCGATTTGTCCTTTTGGAATTACCAGCAGATCGTTTACAATGTTCCCGTCCTCACTTTCCCAACTGCGGTAGAGGCAACCGTTCTTCAGCTTCAAACTCTGCCACTGAGCCCAGTAAGCTTTCACGAGTGGGCTTTCGCTGGATATTTGCTGCCAAGTTGGTCGAAAACCTCGTTCTTGGTAGTCAATGATGACTGCCAGATCGGCATCCTCTCGCTGCTTTCTTCCAACCTTCTCGGCACTCCAAGTATCTTCTGGCAGCACATGGAAACGACGGATATCGGTGAACTCTTCTTTGGTTTCCGCACGTGAACAATGCTTGCATTCAACGCCGCGAGTTCGGCTCGTTAATGCATCCGCATTTCTATGGCTGCTTCCTTTCCGGTATTCGCGTGCTCTCGCTTGTTCTCCTTTTCGCGAATCAAACCTCGAATGCCTTCTTCTCAGATGACAATTTCTCGCCATGTGCCCCTGCTCGTTGCAGATGTAGCGTCTACCTGGGAACGGGCAGCTCCTACTCACCGTTGTTTCTCTGAAACTACGCCACAATTTGCTGGAAGAACGCTTTCTCCGCAGACGACAGTCTTTTGCAATGTGCCCCTGCTGGTCGCAGATATAGCAGCTACCTGGGAACGAGCGACTCCTACTCACTGTCGTTGCTCTGGAATTACGTCGCAATTTGCTGAAGGAACGCTTTCTCCGCAGACGGCAGTTCCTCGCAATGTGCCCCTGCTGGTCGCAGATGTAGCATCTACCCGGGAATGAACCACTCCTACTCGCCGTTGTTGTTCTGGAACTATCCTGGTATTGAGATATGCGCCGTAATTTGATGGAAGGTCGGCATATCAAGAGCGATGTCTCACATGCGAGAGCGCTGGCAACTGTCTCCTTGAAAGATGTCTTCGGCAGGAGAATCAGGCTTCGTTGCGTATCGGGATCCCTTAGCCCTTGGATGAAGGAATCCGTTTTTAGTTTCTCCACCACATCAACTGGGACTTCTGCGTAGGCAAGGTGGGATAGCCTCTCGATGTCGGCAGCATACTGTTGGATGGTCTCGTTTCCACGCTGCTTGCGTCCTTTAAGTTCCAGCTTGTGCATCTCTTGCATGTGCTCACTGCCGTATCTTCGATGAAGAGCTTTCCATATGGCTGTGAAGTTCCTTCTCTGGGTCTCCGGGATGGTCTGTAGAACACCAGCTGCTTCGCCTTTAAGCGGAATTACTAGAGCGGCAACACGATCTTCTTCTCCCCATTGATTCCGTTCCGCTGTTGTCTCGAACTGGAGCTTAAAGATGTTAAAAGCGCTCGTGCCGTCGTAGTTGGGAGCTGTGAATTTCGATGCCGCAGTCGGTACAACGATTCCGTGGTGTTGAACGTTCTGGACAGTTTTCTCGAGTTCCAGAACCTTCTTGTCGAACTTCGATTCTAACGTCTCGGCTATCTTTTCCTGATTATTCTATTCAATAGTCTTCCTGAAAATATACGAATCATTAGAAATATTTCCAAATTCTTGATAACATTAAAACTTCGGCTTCTTAATTTCAACCACAATGAAATTGAAATTTAGTTGCGCTTCATAACCTCATCTAGTTTTTGATTGCTACTTGTTGTCTGTAGTTAACTTTTTATGTATTGAATAGCTTGAATTACAATGTATAAATGTTTGCTTACTCCACATAGTAACATATTTTGAAGGGACATTTTTCTCTATTTATGTTAATTAAATACAAATGTCACTAATTATTCTCTAATTAACTTATATTATAGAATCTACTTACTTAAACAATTTTTTTTTTCTTGTAAAATGAATTGGATGTTATGAGAATAAAGAATTATTAAGATTAAAAAAAAAAAAGATTAAGACATTGGGGCATATTTCTATATCCGCCGGGGGGAATGATTCGTACGTTCGCATTTCTATACCCGTCGGGGGGAATAAAAAACGTCATTGAAATTAACTTCCTAATCGACAGTGAATCTTTCACGGTCGATAATGTAAATTGGGATTCCTCTATTCGCTTGCATCGAATTCAACTGTCATATTCTGCCCGCTCCTTTTCAATCGCGCCAAACAATTTTTTTAACCATGTAAGTAATTTAAAAAAATGTTTGGCAGTTTTTTTCAACGGTTTAATTTTTCTACAGGAAAAAAATTACTAACAGGGAACAGTTTTCATTTCTAATAAGAAAATAGGACAATCAGACTGTAAAAACCTTTACGATTATAGTAAATATGGGAATTTGTTGACGGTGCCTTAATACCCACATGAGTACCATCAACACACGTTATGACCCCTGGAATTTTACTTTTATTATAAAAATATCTTTTGGCATTCATCTTCTCCTCCGGATTCATATTTAAATTGATCCACGTAGGGCACAATTCTTTTTTAAGTACATTGAACACCTGTTTCAAAACTTTGCTGAAAGTTCCCTGGGCAATACACTTATAATCCTTAATTAAGATTCCCTACCTTTTATCCGACAGGGCCATAACATCTTTTGCTTTTTTTCTTAAATTATCCCGGTATTTTTTATTCTCATTATTTTGATGAACGAAAAAATGCGAAACTGAGTCCATCTTTAAAAACAAACTCAAAAAATCACGGCAATTTAAAATTTAAAATACGAATCAAATGTCAAATAACGGAAGACAATTCGAACGATTCGTGAACAATAAGGTAGTGCTCCCGGCGGATATAGAAATGGCAAGGGAGTGCGAAAGTGAATCGAACGTGCGGATCAAACGTTCGATTCGAACGACTATAGAAATATGCCCCTGTGTATGATGTTAGTTTTCCATAGGTGGAAGGGATCTACAATTTATTGCCAATTCCGACCGGCGAATTTCAAGAAGCTTTTCATGACAATGCTACTACAGGGGATTTTGTCAGAACCCCGCGAAGGAGAAGCACCGTGGAAACATGTGCGATAACATGACTGTTGTACGGATTCGATCCCCTGTCCTTGGCGTCAGAGGTCACACACTAATCACTGCGCCATGACGCTTCTCAATAATGGAAAAAAATGCGCAGACCTGTACTGAGTTCATGCTATGCATTGAAAATTCCAGCATCTGAAAACCTATTGAATATTTTCATTATTCTTATTATTACAAATGTCCTGCCACTACTATCTGGCCAAGTTAAATATTTCAGCAATATTAGGCAATGTATTGTATGAAACAGAATTTCTCGCTGCTCTTTATTGGCTCGGCGGAGACAATACATACAACGAATCGACGAAGTACATCTTAAAACCTACCTACTCTTTACTTCGGTAACCTTAATGCTGACATTTTCAAATAAAGTGCTTAGACATGTTTTTTGATAAATAATAAATAAGATCTACTATCAGCATCAACATGTTTTCTGTACTTAAAAATAAAATAAACTTTCTTCTTCTTTAGGTGGCGTTACAGCCCATGAAGGACCAGAGTCAAGCTTCTCTCAATCACTCATGTTGTGTGTGATTTATTTCTCACATAGGTGAAAGGGACCTACAGTTTAATGCCGATTCCAAACGGCGTGAGTCGAGAAGCTATTTCAAGGCAAGTATACTACGGGGGGTTTTGCCAGTACCCCGCCGAGGAGGAACGCCGCGAAATAAACATTCGATGACGTTGGTTATATCGGGATCCGAACTCGCTCATCGTGCGTCAGAGTCCAACACACTAACCACTGCACCGCGGCGCCCTATCAGTTAATTTTGTTACACAAACAACGATTGGTTTAAAAAAAAAAAATCAAAATAGTAAAATAATATCACATTGAGAAATCATTATAAAAATTAAAAGTATTAATTCAAATCAACTGTAAAAAATAAAAATAAATAAATAAAAATTATATAGGTACCAGAGGCACAAGCCTCAATTTTGTGTCCACCGCAGATGCTTTTTTGCACTTATAGCACATTTTTTTCTGATACCGATTCTATGATATTGTTACGAAATATTCAATTCCACACCGAATAGGGTTCGCACCACTGGATTGCGATAAACTACAATTGTCACTTTTATCCGAATAAAAACACACACAATTTTATTTCTGTCACCACAGATGAACTGATGGATAGAGTTCAGCTGTTCTTTCTTTTCGGTTACGAAGTCTTCCCTGCCGCTAGTTGTCGGTAGTACCACGCCGAACTTCAAGTCCGATGGAAGTCGGAGATCAGTTCCAAAAATGGCTTCGGCGGGTGTTGTTGCCGTTGAATTGTGCTGTGCCGAACGGTATGCCATTAAGAAAAGGGGAAGACGTTCATCCCAGTCCTTCTGATCTCCGACGACGACTTTTCTCAGGTATTCCTCCATCGTCCAGTTGAACCTTTCGACCATGCCATCAGATTGTGGATGTAATGGTGTTGTCCGCGTCTTTCTGATACCTAGCATGTCACAGAGTTCTTTGAACACCGACGACTCGAAGTTTCTCCCTTGGTCTGAGTGCAGTTCCATTGGTACTCCATAACGCGAAACCCAGTTATTCACGAATGCATCCGAAATGGTTTTGGTTCCTGGTTCGGGATGCAAAACACCTCAGGCCACTTGCTAAAGTAATCGATCACCACCAGCGCGTATTTGTTTCCAGCGTTGCTCGTTGGGAATGGGCCTGCGATGTCCATTGCGATACGTTCGAACGGTGCTCCAACATTGTACTGCTGCATATTTTCTCGAGTTTTCCTAAGCGGCCCCTTTGCCTTCGCACACTGTTCACACCTGCGAATGAAACGCGTAACCGACTCATGGCATCCTACCCAGTAGAAACGTCTCTTGATATTTTCTTCAGTCTGGTTAACACCAAGATGACCCCCGCTTGGTCCCTCGTGGTATTCTCGGATGACCTCTTCGATTTGTCCTTTCGGAATTATCAGCAGATCGTTTACAATGTTCCCGTCCTCACTTTCCCAACTGCGGTAGAGGCAACCGTTCTTCAGCTTCAAACTCTGCCATTGAGCCCAGTAAGCTTTCACGATTGGGCTTTCACTGGATACTTGCTGCCAACTTGGTCGAAAACCTCGTTCTTGGTAGTCGATGATGACTGCCAGATCGGCATCTTCTCGCTGTTTCCTTCCGAACTTTTCGACAGTCCAGGAATCTTCTGGCAGCACATGGAAACGACGGATGTCGGTGACCTGTTCCTTGATCTCTCTTTGGCGAATCCGACCTCGGACGCCTTCTTCCCAGACGGCAACTTCTCGCCATGTGCTTCTGCTGGTTGCAGATGTAGCATCTACCTGGGAACGGGCGGCTCCTACTCACCGTTGTTCCTCTGGAACTACGCCGCAATTTGCTGGATGAACGCTTTCTCCGCAGGCGGCAGTTTCTCGCAATGTGGCCCTGCTTGTCGCAGATGTAGCATCTACCCGGGAATGAACCACTCCTACTTGCCGTTCTTGTTCTGGAACTATCCTGGTCTTGAGATATGCGCCGTAATTTGATGGAAGGTCGGCATATCAAGAGCGATGTTTCACATGCGAGAGCGCTGGCAACTGTCTCCTTGAAAGATGTCTTCGGCAGGAGAATCAGACTTCGTTGCGTATCGGGGTCCCTTAGCCCTTGGATGAAAGAGTCCGTTTTTAGTTTCTCCACCACGTCAACTGGGACATCTGCGTAGGCAAGGTGGGATAGCCTCTCGATGGCGGCAGCTTACTGTTGGATGGTCTCGTTTCTACGCTGCTTGTGTCCTTTAAGTTCCAGCTTGTGCATCTCCTGCATGTGCTCACTGCCGTATCTTCGGTGAAGAGCTTCCCATATGGCTGTGTAGTTCCTTCTCTGTGTCTCCGGGATGGTCTGTAGAACACCAGCTGCTTCGCCTTTAAGCGAAATTACTAGAGCGGCCACACAATCTTCTCCTCCCCATTGATTCCGTTCCGCTGTTGTCTCGAACTGGAGCTTAAAGATGTTAAGTGCGCTCGTGGCGTCAAAGTTGGGAGCTGTGAATTTCGATGCCGCAGTCGGTACTACGATTCCTTGATGTTGAACGTTCTGGACAGTTTTCTCCAGTTCCAGAACCTTCTTGTCGAACCGCGATTCCAGTGTCTCGATTATCTTTTCCTGATTATTTTCGAGATCTAGGACCTTCTTATCGAACCTTGACTCCAGTGTCTCGATACTCTTTTCTTGATTATTCTTGAGATCTAGAACCTTCTTGTCGAATCTCTATTCTAGTGTCTCGATTCTCTCTTCGACGTCCTGGAATCGATCGTTGACTGTCTGCTGGATGTTTCTTAGGCTTTCTCGATTGTTCTCTAGCATCCCTTCTAACGTCTCCAGCTTCTGGCCCAAGGAAATGGAATTTTCCTCCAGTTTCTGACTCAGAGAAGTACTTACGGCAACGGAATTTTCCACCAGCTTTTGATCTAATTTCTGGGATATGGAAGCACTCATAGCATTCATAGCTGCGAGAATTCGCTGCATATCGAATGCTGGTTCACTGGAGGTCGACGGCTTCTCCACCCCGAACTCGTGATTCTCCCAGTCGAAACCTTCTTCCTGCAACGCTGATCGCAGTCTCTCCACCAGGTTGGCTTTACTTCCCACTGTGGATAATTCCCGAGCATCCAGCTCTCCTTTCAGTTGTTCAATTGTCAACTTTTCCAATTTTACCATTTTCTCACTTTTGCAATGATTCACTTCACAACTCAAATAAAGTTTCACTCGCTTACTCGCAATCCCACTTCTGACACCAAATGTTACGAATTTATTCGATCCCACACCGAATAGGGTTCGCACCACTGGATTGCGATAAACTTCAATCAAAATTTTTATCCGAATAAGAACATACACACTTTTATTTCTGTCACCACAGATCAATTATTTGTGCAGCTTCACCACTTTTCTTTATTATCCAATACTATCCACTTTATTACACAAACAAACCTTTGTTGAGAGCTTTTATTTTCACACTGTTTGATCACACTGACTTGTCACACGCTTTTTAATACCACAAACTGAATGTCTGTCGAGGCCGAGTGTTCGCGCTTATATAGCTCTCGGTCCACCTTCTCGAACGTTCGCCGTTGGAAGCCCCCCTTCGGAAATCTCTAGAACGCTCTGACAATTCCATTGGAAGTTGACATCATTCCAATCCCCGCTTCCAGAAAACTTCGAACATCGACAGCGAAATTCGAACTTAACCGGCCGTTTGCATCTCCGCAACAATATGTATGTATGTATGTATTACTTTAGGTTTCTTTCGTTCGACATACTGTTTTTGTAGTTCGAACGAATTGCGTGAGTATATGTATGTATGTGTGCACAGGCCGCTGTGCATGCGGTAGCTGGTGTTTGAGCAGTAGATGTTATATATTGTTACGAAATATTCAATCCCCACACCGAATAGGGTTCGCACCACTGGATTGCGATAAACTACAATTGTCTACGTTTTCCCAATTAAAAACACACACACACTTTTATTTCTTTCAACACAGATCAATTATCTGTGCAGCTTCACCACTTTTATTTATTACCCAATACAATCCACTTTAAACTTTATTACACAATACAATCCACTTTAAACTTTAGTACACAATACACAAACCTTTATTGAAAGCTTTTCTTTTCACACTGGTTGATCACACCGACTTGTCACACGCTGTGTAATACCACAAACTGAATGAATGTCAAGGGCGAGTGTTCGCGCTTATATAGCTCTCGGTCCACCGTCTCGAACGTTCGCCGTTGGAAGTCCCCCTTCGGAAATCTCTAGTACGCTCTGACAATTCCATTGGAAGTTGACATCAGTCCAATCCCCGCTTCCAGAGAGCTTTCGAACTTCGACAGCGAAATTCGAACTTAATCGTCCGTTTGCATCTCCGCAACACTGCCCTCCTCCTAAACTTGTTCGTCCTCGAACAAGCGATTGGATCCTTCTCCGTAACATGGTGCTAACCTCTCTAGGTGGACAATTTTATACTTCGCCCGTCTGTTTCCCATCTGCTGTATCCGGTATACCACGTCATTGAGTTTCTTGATGACCTCATATGGTCCGTCCCAGGCTGATTGCAATTTGGGGCACAAGCCTTTTTTCCGTTGTGGGTTGTACAGCAATACCAATTGTCCGGTCTCGAATCCAGAAGTATTTGCCCTCAAGTCGTATCGCGCCTTCATTTTATCGCTGACCAAGTTCAGTCGCTCCCGGATGAACTGATGGATGGAGTTCAGCTGTTCTTTCTTTTCGGTTACGAAGTCTTCCCTGCCGCTAGTTGTCGGTAGTACCACGCCGAACTTCAAGTCCGATGGAAGTCGGAGATCAGTTCCAAAAATGGCTTCGGCGGGTGTTGTTGCCGTTGAATTGTGCTGTGCCGAACGGTATGCCATTAGGAAAAGGGGGAGCTGTTCATCCCAGTCCTTCTGATCTCCGACGACGACTTTTCTCAGGTACCTATTCCTCCATCGTCCGGTTGAACCTTTCAACCATGCCATCAGATTGTGGATGTAATGGTGTTGTCCGCGTCTTTCTTATACCTAGCATGTCACAGAGTTCTTTGAACACCGACGACTCGAAGTTTCTCCCTTGGTCTGAGTGCAGTTCCATTGGTACTCCATATCGCGAGACCCAGTTATTCACGAATGCATCCGAAACGGTTTTGGCTTCCTGGTTCGGGATGCAAAACACCTCAGGCCACTTGCTGAAGTAATCGATCACCACTAGTGCGTACTTGTTTCCAGCGTTGCTCGTTGGGAATGGGCCTGCAATGTCCATTGCGATACGTTCGAACGGTGCTTCAACATTGTACTGCTGCATATTTCCTCGAGTTTTCCTTACTGGACCCTTTGCCTTCGCACACTGCTCACACCTGCGAATGAAACGCGTAACCGACTCATGGCATCCTACCCAGTAGAAACGTCTCTTGATCTTTTCTACAGTCTTGTTAACACCCAGATGACCCCCGCTTGGTCCCTCGTGGTATTCTCGGATGACCTCGTCGATTTGCCCTTTTGGTATTACCAGCAGATCGTTTACAATGTTCCCGTCCTCACTTTCCCAACTGCGGTAGAGGCAACCGTTCTTCAGTTTCAAACTCTGCCATTGAGCCCAGTAAGCTTTCACGATTGGGCTTTCACTGGATATTTGCTGCCAACTTGGTCGAAAACCTCGTTCTTGGTAGTCGATGATGACTGCCAGATCGGCATCTTCTCGCTGCTTCCTTCCGACTTTCTCGACAGTCCAGGAATCTTCTGGCAGCACCTGGAAACAACGCATGTCGGCGACCTGTTCCTTGGTTTCGGCTCGTGGACAATGTTTGCATTCAACATCGCGAGGTCGCCTCGTTAATGCATCCACATTACTATGACTGCTTCCCTTCTGGTATTCGCGTGCTCTCACTTGATCCCCTTTTCGCGAATCAAACCTCGAACGCCTTCTTCTCAGATGACAATTTCTCGCCATGTGCCCCTGCTCGTTGCAGATGTAGCATCTACCTGGGAATGGGCAGCTCCTACTCACCGTTGTTTCTCTGGAACTACGCCACAATTTACTGGAAGAACGCTTTCTCCGCAGACGGCAGTCTTTTGCAATGTGCCCCTGCTGGTCGCAGATGTAGCATCTACCCGGGAATGAACCACTCCTACTCGCCGTTGTTGTTCTCGAACTATCCTGGTCTTGAGATATGCGCCGTAATCTGATTGAAGGTCGGCATATCAAGAGCGATGTCTCACATGCGAGAGCGCTGGCAACTGTCTCCTTGAAAGATGTCTTCGGCAGGAGAATCAGGCTTCGTTGCGTATCGGGATCCCTTAGCCCTTGGATGAAGGAATCCGTTTTTAGTTTCTCCACCACATCAACTGGAACATCCACGTAGGCTAGATGAGACAGCCTCTCGATGTCGGCAGCGTACTGCTGGATGGTCTCGTTTCCACGCTGCTTGCGTCCTTTGAGTTCCAGCTTGTGCATCTCCTGCATGTGCTCACTGCCGTATCTTCGATGAAGAGCTTCCCATATGGCTGTGTAGTTCCTTCTCTGGGTCTCCGGGATGGTCTGTAGAACGTCAGCTGCTTCACCTTTAAGGGAAATTACTAGGGCAGCCACACGATCTTCCTCTCCCCATTGATTCCGTTCCGCTGTTGTCTCGAACTGGAGCTTAAAGATGTTAAAAGCGCTCTTGCCGTCGAAGTTGGGAGCTGTGAATTTTGATGCTGCAGTCGGTACGACGATTCCTTGATGCTGTACGTTCTGGATAGTTTTCTCGAGTTCCAGAACCTTCTTGTCCAGTGTCTCGATTCTCTTTTCCTGGTTATTTTCGAGATCCAGAACCTTCTTATCCAGTGTATCGATTCTCTCTTCGACGCCCTGGAACCGATCGTTGACGGCTTGCTGGATGTCTCTCAAGCTTTCTCGATTGTTCTGTAGCATCTCTTCCAATGTCTCTAGCTTCTCTAGTTTCTGGCCTAGGGAAGTAGAATTTTCCTCCAACTTTCTACTTACGGCAGCGGAATTTTCCTCCATCTTTTGACTCATAGCATTAAGAGCCGCGAGAATGTGCTGCATGTCGAATGTTGGTTCACTGGGTGTTGGCGGCTTCTCTACCCCGAATTCGTAACTCTCCCAGTCGACACCTTCTTCCTGCATATGAACAAAAGACAACAAAAACATATGTCTATTCCATTACAATGATAATAGTAATTATATTGACTATACCTATAGTATTTCTATTATGTAAAATTTGTATAAAAAAAGATAAAAAGATTGTAAATAACATCAATCTTCCACGAGTCACTTCCCAACCCGTAGAAGACTCTAAAGGGGGAGGTGTTATATCAGAGCCAACTTGTGTACACCCACAAGAGCTCGACTTCAAATTCAATAAAAATTAAAAATGTAAACAGCATTGATTTGATCCGTACGCAATGTAAACAAGCTGCGGTCAAATCATATGCAACATAAGCAATTTCAAACCAATAGACGAGAACGATCATTGTTTACACAGCTGCGGCTTAATGGCCAAATGCTTTTAGCCGAAGTCAAGTGGATGCAGCTGCGTCAACATAGTTCTCGTGATTTATGTATGAAGATCAAAGTCCAACAAAAGGGACGCTGTCGAAGAACAGCACAAAGTATTTAAGACACTTCATGTTCATTTTTGAATGAGTTCAGTTTTAAGATGTGATCAGTCGAGTTCAGTTTTAAGATGTGATCAGATGAGTTCAGTTTTAAGATGTGATCAGATGAGTTCAGTTTTAAGATGTGATTCAGTCAAGTTCAAGTTCTTAGTTAAGTTCAATGTCAGTTCGGTTTAGTTATTGTTCGCTTAAGAATAGTTTAAGTTCATACAATAAAAATATTACTTAAATTTGAAAGTCTTTCCTTTTGTTCGGTGATGTTCTCATTGGGAGAACATAAAATCAATTTTTTTTTCTTGTTTGTAAAAGTACAAACATAAATTATGTATATTTTTTTCTTTTTCTTTAATTCTCAATTGCAGCTAAGTCTTGAAAAGATCTTATAACGATGACGCTACCATTATCAACTTTTTTCAAAAGAATTTGAGATTTGCTAAACCATAAATAATTGAAATGATGCTCAGCTTTAAACTTCTTCGCTGCCATAAATAGACCCCTAGTATATTTCGTAAATTGATCATTAAAACTGATGAGTAATAAAATAGTTCTGTGTCTTTCATTTCACCTGTGCCTTCACTTTTGTGTGAATTTTGAATTTTTGAATGAATTATCTACTTTACCATTATAAAATAGAAGTATTTCCGTTATTTTTTCCAACAAAATAGTAAAAGTCACAATCATGAATCCAAATACCCTAATCTATAAAATAATTATGTTTTGTTATTATTTTTTGAAGTACGAAGCTATTTGGAGGGCGTTTTTTTACAAAAATAGGTGCTGTGCCTTTACTTTTGTGGATGACTGTACGTACAAAACGAAAAAAAAAAAAACATGAATGCAACGAACATGCTTCTCATACGGTATAAGTTATACCCCGTAGTTTTCAAGAAACCCAAAAACAAAATTTAACAAATACATACAAACATATTGTTGCGGAGACACAAGCCGACGGTTAAGTTCGAATTTCGCTGTCGAAGTTCGAAAGCTCTCTTGAAGCGGAGATTGGAATGATGTCAACCGTCAACGGCGTAATGCTTATTGTCAGAGCATTCTAGAGATTTCCGAAGGGGAACTTCCGACGGCGAACATTCGAGAAGGTGGACCGAGAGCAATATAAGCGCGAACACTCGCCCTCGGCATTCATTCAGTTTGTGGTATTGAACAGAGCGTGACAAGTCAGTGTGATCAATCGGCAAAACAGTGGGAAAATAAAAGCTTTCAATAAAGGGTCGTGTGTATATAAAGTTTGAAGTGTTCAATAGGATTTGGATAATAAAGAAAAGTGTTGAAGCTGCAGAGATAATTGATCTGTGGTGAAACAAAGAAAAGTGTGTGTGTTTTAATTCGGATAAAAAGGACAATTGTAGTTTATCGCAATCCAGTGGTGCGAACCCTATTCGGTGTGGGATTGAATATTTCGTAACATTTGGTGTCAGAAGTGGGATTGCGAGTAAACGAGTTAAACGTTTATTCAAATTTTGAATTCAACTATTAAAAGTGAACTATTGAAAGAGTGAGAAAATGGTGAAATTGGAAAAGCTGACCATCGAACAAATGAAAAGAGAGCTGGATGCTCCGGAATTATCCACAGTGGGAAGTAAAGTCAACCTGGTGGAGAGACTGCGATCAGCGTTGCAGGAAGAAGGTGTCGACTGGGAGAGTTACGAATTCGGGGTGGAGAAACCGCCGACATCCAGTGAACCAGCATTCGGTATGCAGCAAGTTCTCGCCGCTATGAATGCTATGAGTGCTTCCATATCCCAAAAACTTGAGGCGACCATACACGAAAAACTGGAGGAAAATTCCGCTGCCGTAAGCAGAAATTTGGAGGAAAATTACACTTCTCTGAGTCAGAAACTGGAGGAAAATTCCACTTCCATAGGCCTGAAACTAGAGAAGCTGGAGACGTTAGGAGAGATGCTAGAGAATAATCGAGAAAGCTTGAGAGACATCCAACAAGCTGTCAACGATCGGTTCCAGGGCGTCGAAGAGAGAATCGATACGCTGGATAAGAAGGTTCTGGATCTTGAAAATAACCAGGAAAAGAAAATCGAGACAGTGGACAAGAAGGTTCTAGATCTCGAAAATAATCAAGAAAAGATAATCGAGACCCTGGAATCGAAGTTCGACAAGAAGGTTCTGGAGCTCGAGAAAACTGTCCAGAACGTTCAGTGTCAAGGAATCGTTGTACCGACTGCAGCATCGAAATTCAGGGCTCCCAACTTCGACGGCACGAGTGCGTTTAACATCTTTAAACCTCAGTTCGAGACAACAGCGGAACGGAATCAATGGGGAGAAGAAGATCGTGTGGCCGCTCTACTAATTTCGCTTAAAGGTGAAGCAGCCGATGTACAGACTATCCCGGAAACCCTGAGAAAGAACTACACAGCCATATGGGAAGCTCTTCATCGAAGATACGGCAGTGAGCACATGCAGGAGATGCACAAGCTGGAACTTAAAGGACGCAAGCAGCGTGGAAACGAGACCATCCAACAGTATGCTGCCGACATCGATGTTCCAGTTGATGTGGTGTTGTTGTGTGGTGATGTGGTGGACAAACTAAAAACGGATTCCTTCATCCAAGGGCTAAGGGACCCCGATACGCAACGAAGCCTGATTCTCCTGCCGAAGACATCTTTCAAGGAGACAGTTGCCAGCGCTCTCGCATGTGAGACATCGCTCTTGATATGCCGACCTTCAATCAGATTACGGCGCATATCTCAAGACCAGGATAGTTCGAGAACAACAACGGCGAGTAGGAGTGGTTCATTCCCGGGTAGATGCTACATCTGCGACCAGCAGGGGCACATTGCAAAAGACTGCCGTCTGCGGAGAAAGCGTTCTTCCAGTAAATTGTGGCGTAGTTCCAGAGAAACAACGGTGAGTAGGAGCTGCCCATTCCCAGGTAGATGCTACATCTGCAACGAGCAGGGGCACATGGCGAGAAATTGTCATCTGAGAAGAAGGCGTTCGAGGTTTGATTCGCGAAAAGGGGATCAAGTGAGAGCACGCGAATACCAGAAGGGAAGCAGTCATAGTAATGTGGATGCATTAACGAGGCGACCTCGCGATGTTGAATGCAAACATTGTCCACGAGCCGAAACCAAGGAACAGGTCGCCGACATGCGTTGTTTCCAGGTGCTGCCAGAAGATTCCTGGACTGTCGAGAAAGTCGGAAGGAAGCAGCGAGAAGATGCCGATCTGGCAGTCATCATCGACTACCAAGAACGAGGTTTTCGACCAAGTTGGCAGCAAATATCCAGTGAAAGCCCAATCGTGAAAGCTTACTGGGCTCAATGGCAGAGTTTGAAGCTGAAGAACGGTTGCCTCTACCGCAGTTGGGAAAGTGAGGACGGGAACATTGTAAACGATCTGCTGGTAATTCCAAAGGGACAAATCGACGAGGTCATCCGAGAATACCACGAGGGACCAAGTGGGGGTCAACTTAGTGTTAACAAGACTGTAGAAAAAATCAAGAAACGTTTCTACTGGGTAGGATGCCATAAGTCGGTTACGCGTTTCATTCGCAGGTGTGAACAGTGTGCGAAGGCAAAGGGTCCAGTTAGGAAAACTCGAGGAAATATGCAGCAGTACAATGTTGGAGCACCGTTCGAACGTATCGCAATGGACATTGCAGGTCCATTCCCAACGAGCAACGCTGGAAACAAGTACGCACTAGTGGTGATCGATTACTTCAGCAAGTGGCCTGAGGTGTTTTGCATCCCGAACCAGGAAGCCAAAACCATTTCGGATGCATTCGTGAATAACTGGGTTTCGCGTTATGGAGTACCAATGGAACTGCACTCAGACCAAGGGAGAAACTTCGAGTCGTCGGTGTTCAAGGAACTCTGTGACATGCTAGGTATCAGAAAGACGCGGACAACACCATTACACCCACAATCTGATGGCATGGTCGAAAGGTTCAACCGGACGATGGAGGGATACCTGAGAAAAGTCGTCGTCGGAGATCAGAAGGACTGGGATGAACATCTTCCCCTTTTCTTAGTGGCATACCGTTCGGCACAGCACAATTCAACGGCAACAACACCCGCCGAAGCCATTTTTGAAACTGATCTCCGACTTCCATCGGACTTGAAGTTCGGCGTGGTACTACCGACAACTAGCGGCAGGGAGGACTTCGTAACCGAAAAGACAGAACAGCTGAACTCCATCCATCGGTTCATCCGGGAGCGACTGAACTTGGTCAGCGAGAAAATGAAGGCGCGATACGACTTGAGGGCGAATACTTCTGGATTCGAGACCGGACAATTGGTATTGCTGTACAACCCACAACGAAAAAAAGGCTTGTGCCCCAAATTGCAATCAGCCTGGGATGGACCATATGAGGTCATCAAGAAGCTCAATGACGTGGTATACCGGACACAGCAGATGGGAAACAGACGGGCGAAGTATAAAATTGTCCACGTAGAGAGGTTAGCACCATATTACGGAGAAGGATCCAATCGTTTGTTCGAGGACGAACAAGTTTAGGAGGAGGGCAGTGTTGCGAAGATGCAAACGGACGGTTAAGTGCGAATTTCGCTGTCGAAGTTCGAAAACTCTCTGGAAGCGAGGGATTGGAATGATGTCAACTTCCAATGGAATCGTCAGAGCATTCTAGAGATTTCCGATGGGGAACTTCCAACGGCGAACGGTTGAGATGGTGGACCGAGAGCTATATAAGCGCGAACACTCGCCCTCGACATACATTCAGTTTGTGGTATTAAACAGCGTGTGACAAGTCGGTGTGATCAAACAGTGTGAAACTAGAAGCTCTCAATAAAGGTTTGTTTGTGTAATAAAGTTTAAAGTGGATAGTATTGGGTAATAAAGAAAAGTGGTGAAGCTACACAGATAATTGATCTGTGGTAAAACAATAAAAGTGTGTGTGTTTTTAATTCGGGTAAAAAGGACAATTGTAGTTTATCGCAATCCAGTTGTGCGAACCCTATTTGGTGTGGGGATCGAATAATTCGTAACAATATTATATGTGTATAGTCTTACTCATAGCTATAGACATACTATTAACATTAGCAGGTCAGTGACGCGAACCCATACGTTGTTCGTCTACCGATTTTTGCACAATACGTCAGCTGTATAGCTACAGATATACATACATACTGCTATAAGCATGCCGGTGGCGCGTTAACACGAGATTTCACACATCCAAAAAGCGTATAATGCTCTCATGTATAGTATATGTATGCGAGCATGTCGGTGACGCGAACCCATAAGTTTTCTCCCTACCAAAAAGTGTCCAACGCGGCTAAAGAAGTTTTCACTTCAATAAAACTTTGGAACAATTTATTAAAACAATTTTGTATTACCATTTCAAACCAAAACAACAATAAAAAAATAATAATACAAAATACATATATGTATGTATATGTAGTTGACAAAAAAGTCAGTCCAAGTCGGACATTATACGATTCAATTCTTTGAGTCAATTTTTGTTTATTCTCTTTTGTGTTTTCTGTTCGTATTCAATGAATTATTACACGATTCAATAGGGAGCTCACTACAAAGTGACACTTAGCCCGCATTTTGTCTTTGGGTGTGTGGAATTGAATCGTATAATATCCGACTAACAAAAAATTATATTTGGCATTAGCATTTTCATTCAAAAAATATGCTTTTAGTGTGTCAAAAAAAAATCTCCTAGAATGGAACTACGAATAAAAAGAATTCGATCCTGTACACATACTCGCACCGATATGGCACTAGCAAACCATTTCCATGTCCGGACCTGAATGCATACTCGCACCGATATGGAACTAGCAAAAACATGTCAATGCCCGGACCTGAATGCATACTCGCACCGATATGGAACTAGCAAAAACATGTCCATGTTTGGAGTCCGGACCTGTATGCATACTCGCACCGATATGGAACTAGCAAAAATATCGGAACTATGACATTCGTTCACGAAATGCGGTGCGGGCATTAATTCTTTTCTTCATTTCGGTTCCAGTGTGCTGTACACCAACTGTTCAAGCTTTATCGCCACATCTACATACATATGTTTGTATGTATTTGTTAAAGTTTGTTTTTGGGTTTTTTAAAAACTACGGGGTATAACTTATACCGTATGAGAAGCATGTTCGTTGCATTTACGTTTTTTTTTTTTTTCGTTCTGTACATACAGTCATCCACAAAAGTGAAGGCACAGCACCTATTTTTGTAAAAAACGCCCTCCGAACAGCATCGTATTTAAAAAAAGTATAACAAAACATAATTATTTTATAGATTAGTGTATTTGGATTCATGATTGTGACTTTTACTATTTTGTTGGAAAAAATAACGGAAATATTTCTATTTTATAATGGTAAAGTAGAAAATTCATTCCACAAAAGTGAAGTCACACCTGAAATGAAAGACACAGAATTATTATATTACTCATCAGTTTTCAATCAAGCCTTAGCTTTCTAATATTTAGTTGCATAACTGCATGGAGCCTTCTTCTCATCGAATCGACTAATTTCTGAGTATATTTTGGATAAATATTCTCCCATTCGTCTTTTAATGCTGCTTTGAACTCGTTTTTGTTATGAATTTCTCTTTGGTGGATCTTTTGTTCTAAATAATTCCAAATATGCTCTACGGGATTCAAGTCAGGGCCTTGCGGAGGCGTAACGAGCATGTGAGTATTATTCATCACAATCCAAATATTTGCGTTATGCGCCGTATGCTTGGGGTCATTATTTTGTTGGAAATAATACGACTCCCCAAGGCCCAGTTTTTTCACACTTTGTTTCAGATTTTTTTTAAGATGTCATAAGGATGGATCAATCCTTTCCTCTATGAAATGCAGGTTACCATCAACTTTAACGGACATACAACCCCACACCATGATACCACCCGCTCCATGCTTAATTGTTTTAAGTGTGTGTTTATGGTACAGTGCAGTTCCCCTCTTTCGCCACACACGAAGGCGACCATCTGATTCCAAATATGTTGAATTTGGATTCGTCAGAGAAAACTACTTTATCCCAGAAATCACTAGATTGATTCAAATTATTTTTGGCGAACTGAATTCTCTTCAATCTGTTCTTAAGTGAAATCAAAGGTTTTTTTCTTGGCGAACAAGATTTAAGTCCAGTATTTACAATGCATGAGGGCGCCGTGGTTAGTGTGTTGGACTCTGGCGCACGATGAGCGAGTTCGGATCCCGATAACACCAACGCCATCAAATGTTTATTTCGCGACGTTCCTCCTCGGCGGGGTATTGGCAAAACCCCCCGTAGTAAACCTGCCATGAAAAAGCTTCTCGACTCACGCCATTCACCTGTGTGAAAAATAAATCACACACAAAATGGGTGATTGAGTGAAGCTTGGCTCTGGTCCTTCATGGGCTGTAACGCCACCAAAGAAGAAGAATTTACCATGCATCGCCTTATGGTTTCGTGGTGGATCGTTTTTTGTAGGTAGTTCTGGAAGTGATCACTGATTTTTGTTGCACTTATAAATGGATTTCTTTTGATCAGATATTGTATGAGTCTCTCATCATGTTGGCTACCACTTCGAGGCTTATTTTCTATTTGCCCGTTATTTCCATAACGCTGAATCACATTACGTATTGTATATCGGCTACGAGACATAAGGCACCAATTTCAGAATATGATTTGTTTTCTTTTACATACAAATTTATAACAATTATACGCCCATCTACAGATAGTTCTTTCGCGGCATTTTTTGAGCTATTTTAAAATTTAATATATGAGAGCTTCTATTAAAGAGACTATAACCCTCTGCGTAGGCGCAGGAAATGCAATACACAATAATGAATTCTACCACGAAGCAAACCACTGCGGAACTCCCGTTTTAAATGTGCCGTTCCCTGCTGTGCCTTCATTTTTGTGGAATCAATTTTCTACTTTACCATCATAAAATAGAATTATTTCCGTTATTTTTTCTAGCAAAACAGTAAAAGTCACAATCATGAATCCAAATACACTAATACACTAATTCTGTTTTTACTGTTTTATTTGAAAATATTTTTGGATAAAATAATACTGTTACGAATTTATTCAATCCCCACACCAAATAGGGTTCGCACCACTGGATTGCGATAAACTACAATTGCCCTTTTTATTTAAATTCAAACACACACACTTTTCTTTGTTTCACCACAGATCAATTATCTGTGTAGCTTCACCACTTTTATTTATTATCCAATACAATCCACTTTAAACTTTATTACACAATACACAAACCTTTATTGAAAGCTTTTCTTTTCACCTTGGTTGATCACACCGACTTGTCACACGCTGTTTTATACCACAAACTGAATGAATGTCGAGGGCGAGTGTTCGCGCTTATATAGCTCTCGGTCCACCATCTCGAACGTTCGCCGTTGGAAGTTCCCCATAGGAAATCTCTAGAACGCTCTGACAATTCCATTGGAAGTTGACATCATTCCCATCCCCGCTTCCAGAGAGTTTTCGAACTTAACGGTCCGCTTGCATCTCCGCAACACTGCCCTCCTCCTAAACTTGTTCGTCCTCGAACAAGCGATTGGACCCTTCTCCGTAATATGGTGCTAACCTCTCTACGTGGACAATTTTATACTTCGCCCGTCTGTTTCCCATCTGCTGTATCCGGTATACCACGTCATTGAGTTTCTTGATGACCTCATATGGTCCGTCCCAGGCTGATTGCAATTTGGGGCACAAGCCTTTTTTTCCGTTGTGGGTTGTACAGCAATACCAATTGTCCGGTCTCGAATCCAGAAGTATTCGCCCTCAAGTCGTACCGCGCCTTCATTTTATCGCTGACCAAGTTCAGTCGCTCCCGGATGAACTGATGGATGGAGTCCAGCTGTTCCTTCTTTTCGGTTACGAAGTCTTCCCTGCCGCTAGTTGTCGGTAGTACCACGCCGAATTTCAAGTCCGATGGAAGTCGGAGATCAGTTCCAAAAATGGCTTCGGCGGGTGTTGTTGCCGTTGAATTGTGCTGTGCCGAACGGTATGCCATTAAGAAAAGGGGAAGATGTTCATCCCAGTCCTTCTGATCCCCGACGACGACTTTTCTCAGGTATTCCTCCATCGTCCGGTTGAACCTTTCGACCATGCCATCAGATTGTGGATGTAATGGTGTTGTCCGCGTCTTTCTGATACCTAGCATGTCGCAGAGTTCTTTGAACACCGTCGACTCGAAGTTCCTTCCTTGGTCTGAGTGCAGTTCCATTGGTACTCCATAACGCGAAACCCAGTTGTTCACGAATGCATCCGAAATGGTTTTGGCTTCCTGGTTCGGGATGCAAAACACCTCAGGCCACTTGCTGAAGTAATCGATCACCACTAGCGCGTACTTGTTTCCAGCGTTGCTCGTTGGGAATGGGCCTGCAATGTCCATTGCGATACGTTCGAACGGTGCTCCAACATTGTACTGCTGCATATTTCCTCGAGTTTTCCTTACTGGACCCTTTGCCTTCGCACACTGTTCACACCTGCGAATGAAACGCGTAACCGACTCATGGCATCCTACCCAGTAGAAACGTCTCTTGATCTTTTCTACAGTCTTGTTAACACCAAGATGGCCCCCGCTTGGTCCCTCGTGGTATTCTCGGATGACCTCGTCGATTTGTCCTTTCGGTATTACCAGCAGATCGTTTACAATGTTCCCGTCCTCACTTTCCCAACTGCGGTAGAGGCAACCGTTCTTCAGCTTCAAACTCTGCCATTGAGCCCAGTAAGCTTTCACGATTGGGCTTTCACTGGATACTTGCTGCCAACTTGGTCGAAAACCTCGTTCTTGGTAGTCAATGATGACTGCCAGATCGGCATCCTCTCGCTGCTTTCTTCCAACCTTCTCGGCACTCCAAGCATCTTCTGGCAGCACATGGAAACGACGGATATCGGTGACCTCTTCCATGGTTTTGGCTCGTGGACAATGTTTGCATTCAACATCGCGAGGTCGCCTCGTTAATGCATCCGCATTACTATGACTGCTTCCCTTCTGATATTCGCGTGCTCTCACTTGTTCTCCTTTTCGCGAATCAAACCTCGAACGCCTTCTTCTCAGATGACAATTTCTCGCCATGTGCCTCTGCTCGTTGCAGATGTAGCATCTACCTGGGAACGGGCAGCTCCTACTCACCGTTGTTTCTCTGGAACTACGCACCAATTTGCTGGAAGAACGCTTTCTCCGCAGACGACGGTCTTTTGCAATATGCCCCTGCTGGTCGCAGATATAGCAGCTACCTGGGAACGAGCGACTCCTACTCACTGTCGTTGCTCTGGAATTACGTCGCAATTTGCTGAAGGAACGCTTTCTCCGCAGACGGCAGTTCCTCGCAATGTGCCCCTGCTGGTCGCAGATGTAGCATCTACCCGGGAATGAACCACTCCTACTCGCCACTGGTGTTCTGGAAATATCCTGGTCTTGAGATATGCGCCGTAGTTTGATCGAAGGTCGGCATATCAAGAGCGATGTTTCACATGCGAGAGCGCTGGCAACTGTCTCCTTGAAAGATGTCTTCGGCAGGAGAATCAGACTTCGTTGCGTATCGGGGTCCCTTAGCCCTTGGATGAAAGAATCCGTTTTCAGTTTTTCCACCACATCAACTGGAACATCCGCGTAGGCTAGATGAGATAGCATCTCGATGTCGGCAGCATACTGTTGGATGGTCTCGTTTACACGCTGCTTGCGTCCTTTAAGTTCCAGCTTGTGCATCTCCTGCATGTGCTCACTTCCGTATCTTCGATGAAGAGCTTCCTATATGGCTGTGTAGTTCCTTCTCTGGGTCTACGGGACGGTCTGTAGAACACCAGCTGCTTCGCCTTTAAGCGGAATTACTAGAGCGGCCACACGATCTTCTTCTCTCCATTGATTCCGTTCCGCTGTTGTCTCGAACTGAAGTTTAAAGATGTTAAACGCACTCGTGCCGTCGAAGTTGGGAGCTGTGAATTTCGATGCTGTAGTCGGTACAACGATTCCTTGATGTTGGACGTTCTGGACAGTTTTCTCGAGTTCCAGAACCTTCTTGTCGAACCGCGTTTCCAGTGTCTCGATTATCTTTTCTTGATTATTTTCGAGATCTAGAACCTTCTTGTCGAACCTTGACTCCAGTGACTCGATTCTCTTTTCTTGATTATTTTCGAGATCTAGAACCTTCTTGTCGAATCTCGATTCTAGTGTCTCGATTCTCTCTTCGACGTCCTGGAATCGATCGTTGACTGTCTTGCTGGATGTCTCTCAAGCTTTCTCGATTGTTCTGTAGCATCTCTTCCAACGTCTCTAGCTTCTCTAGTTTCTGACCTATGGAAGTTGAATTTTCCTCCAACTTTCTACTTACAGCAGCGGAATTTTCCTCCAGTTTTTGATCTAAATTCTGGCTCAGGGAAGTGGAATTTTCCTCCAGCTTTTGATCGAGTTTTTGGCTCATAGCATTCAGAGCCGCGAGAATGTGCTGCATATCGAGCGTTGGCTCAGTGGATGTCGACGGCTTCTCCACCCCGAACTCGTGATTCTCCCAGTCGAAACCTTCTTCCTGCAACGCTGATCGCAGTCTCTCCACCAGGTTGGCCTTACTTCCCACTGTGGATAGTTCTCGAGCATCCAGCTCTCTTTTCAGTTGTTCAATTGTCAACTTTTCCAATTTTACCATTTTCTCACTTTTGCAATGATTCACTTCACAACTTAAATAAAGTTTCACTCGTTTACTCGCAATCCCACTTCTGACACCAAATGTTACGAATTTATTCAATCCCCACACCAAATAGGGTTCGCACCACTGGATTGCGATAAACTACAATTGCCCTTTTTATTTAAATTCAAACACACACACTTTTCTTTGTTTCACCACAGATCAATTATCTGTGTAGCTTCACCACTTTTATTTATTATCCAATACAATCCACTTTAAACTTTATTACACAATACACAAACCTTTATTGAAAGCTTTTCTTTTCACCTTGGTTGATCACACCGACTTGTCACACGCTGTTTTATACCACAAACTGAATGAATGTCGAGGGCGAGTGTTCGCGCTTATATAGCTCTCGGTCCACCATCTCGAACGTTCGCCGTTGGAAGTTCCCCATAGGAAATCTCTAGAACGCTCTGACAATTCCATTGGAAGTTGACATCATTCCCATCCCCGCTTCCAGAGAGTTTTCGAACTTAACGGTCCGCTTGCATCTCCGCAACAATACATTTAAGTAAATCGCAGAGAAACCAGTATAATGGAAGGGGGGTGGGGGGGGATTTGGATTACTAACTAGTCCTAAAAGCATGCCTACATTTTATGCATGTACGTTCACGCAGCAACATGTCAACGCAGACTTTCTTTAGGCCTACAAGTACGCAAACAAAATTGTATCCCACAGCAGAAAAAAATTCAATTGACAAAATACTCTACCTCGGTAATCGGAATCTCCCCTTCGTTTTACCTTTTGGTAAAACTTTCAAAAATATGTAGGTACACTGAAGTGTTAGTGGAAACAAGCGAATTTACATGAAGTTACCAATGCCGACAAACATTTATTAGTTATACACATGTATTTTTAATTGTTAGTACATGAGGTATAGCTCTAATTATGTCCATAGTTTATAGAACTCCATTGTTGATTGCATTCTTTCCATAAAGTGATCTTGTTATCTGATCCAGTTACCGCCAGAATTTTGCCGGTAAAAGACCAGCTGGTACTCCAAAGAACGTCATCGAAAACATGTAGTGTTAAAGGAGTCCACACAACCATGTTTGTACTGCTCCAAATAATAACATGTCGATCTTGAGATGCAGACGCTATTTGTGTCCTACAAGTTCCATATGAAGGCGCCCAGTTCACATGTCTTATCCAATCAGAGTGAGCTTCCAAGCGGTTTTCCTCAATCCATCTTCCACCTTTTTCTATCCAAATTTTAACACAATTGTCGCATCCACCACTTACTATTCTCTTGTTGGCACATCTTCCTGTGGGTTTAAATCTTTTAAAAATTCTTGATACTGATTCAGGGCACCATGATAAACTGTTGCAACCAATTGCATGTGCATTCGAAATTTTCTCTTTTTCCCAATTATTCGTTTCTGTATTAAATGTTAAAATCAGGATGGATCCATCTGAGCTGCCACAAGCCAGGACCATTCCAAATTCATGTGGTGCCCATTCCACCGAATTAACAGAAGATTCAGAGTTTTGTTCATGCCTAAAAATAAGAGAAATATAAGGAATTATACAAAAGTCGAAAAAATTAAATTCTTGCCCTTACAATTTGTGCCAACTGGAACCACTTTTCTTCCAAATTATAATTTTTCTATCATAAGAACACGACGCAAGGATATTACCATATTTAGAATGCGCCCATGATACGTCCCATACCGGCCCTACATGGCCTTTAAGATCCACAATATGCACTTGTATGTCATTTTTAATCTCAAACACTTTAACAGAATTATCGGAGGAACAGGTGGCAAGGAAATGTCCGTAGCAATCTAATTCGGCACTATGAACCACGTCCTCATGATTAGTTTCAACGATCCCTGTCAACGTCACCATTATTAACTAGTACATTTGCCACATACAAAAAATATATTTCAAACCAGGGGTAACGAATGAGATACCAATCCGCTGGCTCTTACCAGGGATCATAAATGAGATACCAAACCTTCGTACGGCTGCGTTGGTATCGGCGCAAGAGGCGATGGTTGATTTTGCAAAGTCCCTTATTCCACGGCGCTTTTTTAGTACAGCTTGAAAAGTGTGATTTCCTTTTGGACTGACATTCCGAGCAGCAAGAGTTATTCCATGGACCTTTTTTTCATTTCGCAGCAGTGTGCGTCTTTTTGACATTTCGTTTCACATATCATTATCGTTAGCCTGTGGTGAAATTTGAAAAGTAGGAATTGTATCCATACTGTTGCGGAGATGCAAGCGGACCGTTAAGTTCGAATTTCGCTGTCGAACCCTATTCGGTGTGGGATCGAATAAATCCGTAACAATACGTACACTTTCAAATCTGAAACAGGAGTGAAGCGACATCGCAAAACAAAGAAAAGGAGATAAGGAAATGTCAGAGAGCTGCACGAAGTAGCTACCCGCGCGTGACTGTGCCAATGTATTTCTGTTTCACTGACCATCTCTTTCGCACTTATTTCAAGCTGTACTAAAAAATCGCCGTGGAATAAGGGACAAAACACCAATAATATACGTGTTATTCTCGTTTAAAAACGACGCTTTTGAACAACTTAGGGTTAGTTTCAAGCGCCGGTGGGTAGAAGTGTCAAAAGTGCCTGCCACAGCCAGTGTATTGGTATCGCATTCATTATCCCTGGCTCTGACAGGCACTTTTGTCAGATTGCACCTACAAACCAGGGATAAAGAATTAGATACCAATCTACTGGCTTTGATAGATAGCCCCTACAAACGCGTTGCGTTTTGACGGCGTCTTGACTTTGGCTTCTGCCTTGTGCGGTCATTTTGCCACGGCTTGACACTACTCATCGGTTAGTAAAAAGCTTCGCGCTTAAACGGTGAATAACACGTATAGTATCGGTGTGTATTACAAAAGAAACAACCATCCCATGCCGGGATCAACGGCCAGGATAAAGACGTACGAAAGATTCGTATCTCATTGCTCATTCCTCGTACAAAACAGAAATAAATAAAGGGATGGAGAATCTGCGTACGGCTGCCCTGTGATCGTCGCATTGGGTTGAGTGTAGCTTTTGCAATGCACTCCGATCCTATACGTGTTATTCTCGTCTAAAGCGGCCCCTAGACGCCCAATATTATTGTGCAATATTTGATATTTCACAATATTATTGTTCGCCTCCTGATAATACTGTTACGAATTATTCGATCCCCACACCAAATAGGGCTCGCACCACTGGATTGCGATAAACTACAATTGTCCTTTTTATTTAAATTGAAACACACACACTTTTAATTCTTTCACCATAGATCAATTATCTGTGTAGCTTCACCACTTTTCTTTATTATCCAATACTATCCACTTTAAACTTTATTATCCAATACTATCCACTTTAAACTTTATTATACAATACACAAACCTTTATTGAAAGCTTTTCTTTTCACCTTGGTTGATCACACCGACTTGTCACACGTTGTTTTATACCACAAACTGAATGAATGTCAAGGGCGAGTGTTCGCGCTTATATAGCTCTCGGTCCACCGTCTCGAACGTTCGCCGTTGGAAGTTCCCCTTCGGAAATCTCTAGAACGCTCTGACAATTCCATTGGAAGTTGACATCATTCCAATCCCCGCTTCCAGAGAGTTTTCGAACTTCGACAGCGAAATTCGAACTTAACGGTCCGCTTGCATCTCCGCAACACTACCCTCCTCCTAAACTTGTTCGTCCTCGAACAAGCGATTGGACCCTTCTCCGTAATATGGTGCTAACCTCTCTACGTGGACAATTTTATACTTCGCCCGTCTGTTTCCCATCTGCTGTATCCGGTATACCACGTCATTGAGTTTCTTGATGACCTCATATGGTCCATCCCAGGCTGATTGCAATTTGGGGCACAAGCCTTTTTTCCGTTGTGGGTTGTACAGCAATACCAATTGTCCGGTCTCGAATCCAGAAGTATTCGCCCTCAAGTCGTATCGCGCCTTCATTTTATCGCTGACCAAGTTCAGTCGCTCCCGGATGAACTAATGGATAGAGTTCAGCTGTTCTTTCTTTTCGATTACGATGTCTTCCCTGCCGCTAGTTGTCGGTAGTACCACGCCGAACTTCAAGTCCGATGGAAGTCGGAGATCAGTTCGAAAAATGGCTTCGGCGGGTGTTGTTGCCGTTGAATTGTACTGTGCCGAACGGTATGCCATTAAGAAAAGGGGAACATGTTCATCCCAGTCCTTCTGATCTCCGACGACGACTTTTCTCAGGTATTCCTCCATCGTCCAGTTGAACCTTTCGACCATGCCATCAGATTGTGGATGTAATGGTGTTGTCCGCGCCTTTCTGATACCTAGTATGTCACAGAGTTCCTTGAACACCGACGACTCGAAGTTTCTCCCTTGGTCTGAGTGCAGTTCCATTGGTACTCCATAAGGCGAAACCCAGTTATTCACGAATGCATCCGAAATGGTTTTGGCTTCCTGGTTCGGGATGCAAAACACCTCAGGCCACTTGCTGAAGTAATCGATCACCACTAGTGCGTACTTGTTTCCAGCGTTGCTCGCTGGGAATGGGCCTGCAATGTCCATTGCGATACGTTCGAACGGTGCTCCAACATTGTACTGCTGCATATTTCCTCGAGTTTTCCTTACTGGACCCTTTGCCTTCGCGCACTGTTCACACCTGCGAATGAAACGCGTAACCGACTCATGGCATCCTACCCAGTAGAAACGTCTCTTGATCCTTTCTACAGTCTTGTTAACACCAAGATGACCCCCGCTTGGTCCCTCGTGGTATTCTCGGATGACCTCGTCGATTTGCCCTTTTGGTATTACCAGCAGATCGTTTACAATGTTCCCGTCCTCACTGTCCCAACTGCGGTAGAGGCAACCGTTCTTCAGCTTCAAACTCTGCCATTGAGCCCAGTAAGCTTTCACGATTGGGCTTTCACTGGATATTTGCTGCCAACTTGGTCGAAAACCTCGTTCTTGGTAGTCGATGATGACTGCCAGATCGGCATCTTCTCGCTGCTTTGTTCCGACCTTCTCGACTGTCCAGGGATCTTCTGGCAGCACCTGGAAACAACGGATGTCGGTGACCTGTTCCTTGGTCTCGGCGCGTGAACAATGTTTGCATTCAACATCGCAAGGTCGCCTCGATAATGCATCCGTATTTCCGTGACTGCTTCCCTTCCGGTGTTCGATACTGAAGTCATAACTCTGGATTCTCTCTATCCATCTAGCAAGCTGGCCTTCCGGTCTTTTGAACTGCAGCAGCCATCTCAACGGTGCGTGGTCCGTACTAAGATGGAAAGCTTGGCCATAGAGATATTTGTGGAAATGCTTGGCACAGTCAACCACGGCTAAAAGCTCCCTCCTAGTTACACAGTAGTTCCTCTCCGGCTTCGATAGGATCCTACTGAAGTAAGCGATGACCCGTTCTCGCCCGTCAATCATTTGAGAGAGTACTCCTCCGATTCCATGTCCGCTCGCATCTGTGTCCAAAATAAACTTTTCTCCCGGGACAGGATATGCAAGAATCTGCGCACTGCAGAGCAATTCCTTCAGGCGAATGAACGCTTCCTCCTGCGGCTTCTTCCACTTGAATGGCCGATTCTTTTGGGTGAGCTCGTGCAAACTGCTAGCAACGTTTGCAAATCTGGGATGAATCGCCTGTAATATGTGCAAAGTCCCAGGAATGACCTTAACTGATGAGGATTCTTCGGTATGGACTCCTTCTGCAGTCACCACGTGTCCCAAGTACTTCACCTTGTTCTGGAAGAGCGAACATTTCTTCGGGCTCAATTTCAATCCGGCTGCTTGAATACGTTCCAGTACCTCTTCAAGCTTCTTAAGGTGATCGTCGAAATCCTTGCCCATGACAATTATGTCATCCAGATAGACAAGGCAAGGCCTCCAGTGAAGTCCTCTTAGCACCCGGTTCATCAGTCTCTCGAATGTGGCTGGTGCATTGCAAAGACCGAAGGGCATCACAGAGAATTGCCACAACTCTCCCCCGGCGGTGAACGCGGTCTTTTCCTTGTCTTGCTGGTCAAGCTCTATTTGCCAGTATCCACTTTGCAAGTCCAGCGTCGAGAACCACTTTGCACCAGATAGTGTATCCAAGGTGTCATCGATTCTCGGTAAAGGATAGCTGTCCTTCTTCGTGACGTCGTTCAGCTTCCTGTAGTCCACGCAGAATCGGGTGCTTCCATCCTTCTTCTTAACTAGCACTACTGGCGAACTCCATGGGCTTGCAGATGGTTCGATCACGCCCTCCTTTTCCATCTCGTCGATTAGTTTGACCACCTCGCCTTCTTTCGCCAAAGGTACCCTCCTCGGTGGTTGCCGGATCGGTCTAGAGTCCCCTGTGTCTATTCTTTGCTTCACAATTGATGTTCTTCCATAGTTCTTACCATCTGCAAAAACTGTCCAATATTTACGAAGCAGGGAGAGTGCTTTACTTTTTTTTGATTCTCCACTAGATGTTGCGTCCACTCTCTGACCATTGTTTTTAAGAAGGCTTTGTTGGACTGGATTTGCTGTTGTTTCTTATCTTCGCAGTTCATAACGGCGGCAGCTTCTTGGCATTGAGCGATCGTTGTTCCCTTGTGTATTGTCCTAGGTGTACTGGCAGGATTCAGGACTCGTACTGGAACCAATTGGTCTTGTCGGGGTTCCACCAGAGCCCTTCCAACAATGATATCGCTGAGTCGATTTCGTTTGTCGGGTTCGACCACCCACATTCGGCTTGTCCCCGCATCCTCTTCTATCTTTGCCCAAACCACAGCTTCTACATTCGGGGGAACTGTTTGGCGCGCTTGCCCGACTATTTGCCTGACCTTGCTACCCTGTCCATTATCTATTGTTAATGGGAGCTCCAAGTTGCCATACTTCATCACTTTTTGGTTGAGGTCCAATGTGAAGCCATGCTCAATCATAAGTCGACGCCGATTATGATGTCAACAGTGATGTCCGCAACGATGAAATCATGCTGTAACTCCAATGTGGGAGCCAGCGCACGCCCCTCTGCACTGACTCATTTTAGTTTAACGGATTGCTAGGTGCACCTTTTGCACCTCCACGGTCGCGTTCACTCCCATGGTCTCTTTTTTGGCGAACTAGACCTCGAACGCTTTCTTCGCAGGCGGCAGTTCCTCGCAATGTGCCCCTGCTGGTCGCAGATGTAGCATCTACCCGGGAATGAACCACTCCTACTCGCCGTTGTTATTCTGGAACTATCCTGGTCTTGAGATATGCGCCGTAATTTGATGGAAGGTCGGCATATCAAGAGCGATGTTTCACATGCGAGAGCGCTGGCAACTGTCTCCTTGAAAGATGTCTTCGGCAGGAGAATCAAACTTCGTTGCGTATCGGGGTCCCTTAGCCCTTGGAGAAAGAATCCGTTTTAAGTTTCTCCACCACATCAACTGGAACGTCCGCGTAGGCAAGATGGGATAGCCTCTCGATGTCGGCAGCATACTGTTGTATGGTCTCGTTTAAACGCTGCTTGCTCCCTTTGAGTTCCAGCTTGTGCATCTCCTGCATGTGCTCACTGTCGTATCTTCGATGGAAAGCATCCCATATGGCTGTGTAGTTCCTTCTCTAGGTCTCCGGGATGGTCTGTAAAACACCAGATGCTTCCCCTTTAAGCGAAATTACTAGAGCGGCCACACGATCTTCTTCTCCCCATTGATTCCGTTCCGCTGTTGTCTCGAACTGGAGCTTAAAGATGTTTAAAACGCTCGTGCCGTCGAAGTTGGGAGCTGTGAATTTCGATGCTGCAGTTGCTACAACGATTCCTTGATGCAGAACGTTCTGGACAGTTTTCTCGAGTTCCAGAACCTTCTTGTCGAACCTCGATTCCATAGTCTCGATTATCTTTTCTTGATTATTTTCGAGATCTAGAACCTTCTTGTCGAACCTCGATTCTAGTGTCTCGATTCTCTCTTCAACGTTCTGGAATCGATCGTCGACGGCCTGCTGGATGTTTCTTAAGCTTTCTCGAGAGTTCTCTAGCATCTCTTCCAGCTTCTGATTCAGGTAAGTGGAATTTTCCTCCAACTTTCTACTTACGGCAGCAGAATTTTCCTCCAACTTTTGATGTACGGTCGCCTCCAGTTTCTGGCTTATGGAAGTGGAATTTTCCTCCAATTTCTGACTCAGAGAAGTGGAATTTTCCTCCAACTTTTGATGTATGGTTGCTTCTAGTCTCTGGCTCATGGAAGCACTCATAGCGTTCATAGCCGCGAGAATTTGCTGCATATCGAACCCTGGCTCAGTAGATGTCGACGGCTTCTCCACAACGAATTCGTAACTCTCCCAGTCGACACCTTCTCCCTGCAACGCTGATCGCAATCTCTCCACCAGGTTGGCTTTACTTCCCACTGTGGATAATTGCCGAGCATCCAGCTCTCTTTTCAGTTGTTCGATTGTCAACTTTTCCAATTTCACCATTTTTTCTATCTCTTAACAATTCACCTTGTGCAATTCACAATTTAAATAAACGTTCCACTCGTTTTCTCGCAATCCCACTTCTGACACCAAATGTTACGAATTATTCGATCCCCACACCAAATAGGGTTCGCACCACTGGATTGCGATAAGCTACAATTGTCCTTTTTATTTAAATTGAAACACACACACTTTTAATTCTTTCACCACAGATCAATTATCTGTGTAGCTTCACCACTTTTCTTTATTATCCAATACTATCCACTTTAAACTTTATTATCCAATACTATCCACTTTAAGCTTTATTACACAATACACAAACCTTTATTGAAAGCTTTTCTGTTCACCTTGGTTGATCACACCGACTTGTCACATGCTGTTTTATACCACAAACTGAATGAATGTCAAGGGCGAGTGTTCGCGCTTATATAGCTCTCGGTCCACCGTCTCGAACGTTCGCCGTTGGAAGTTCCCCTTCGGAAATCTCTAGAACGCTCTGACCATTCCATTGGAAGTTGACATCATTCCAATCCCCGCTTCCAGAGAGTTTTCGAACTTCGACAGCGAAATTCGAACTTAACGGTCCGCTTGCATCTCCGCAACAATACTGCAAGATTGTGCAATATATTGCGGAAAATCAAAACGCTTTAAATTTTTATTGCACAATATAAAAATATTGTGTCGTCTGCGGGTACGGCTGCGCAATATTTGTTTAGTTATATTTGACGTGTCGAGTAATAAACATCTCCGCGAGTGATTTTTCTTTTTTTTTTTTTTTTTTAACAAACAGCAAGTACAATAGCCATACAACAAACATCATTATCATTCAATATGCTGCCTTACAAATATCAGCAGTTAACTAAATTATTGAGAAAAATATTGCACCGTCTGGGGCACCGAGCCAATAACATTGTGCAATATTTTGCACAATAATATTGAGCGGGTAGAGGCCGCTTTAAAAGCGAAGCTTTTGACCTATTATTGGTTAGCTCAAGACGTCGATGTGTGGAGTCAAGCCTGTTGCCTATGTCACAATGCTACTACACGGCGCCGCGACAGCGCAACTACAAACGCCGTAGCTGTCAAATCCATATTCATGCAATGGAATTATATGGAGTAAGTCACATAGCCACGTATGTAGTTGTGTCGCAGCGCTGTAATTTCGAAAATTTGAAAAACTGTCGCAACTACATGGCGTTTTCCTATTTCGAATTCGACATTGGAGGAATACGTTTGATAACTTGGTCTAACCCACCACCATCTTCTGACTGTTGTTTTCGCTTTTAACTTTTTATAGGCTACAGCAATCGCACATGTTAGCAATAATGTTTTTTTCAAATTATTTTGATCCATTTATAACCTAAATTCAGTTTCAATCTTCGAATTTTTTACTGATGCCAACTTCACTCTATAGAATTCACCACCAACTTCACTCACAGAAGTACCCTGCTGTCAAAAAAAACGCCGATGAAAGTCGCACCATTGTGTGTTGACTGAACTACTTTACAACCACAGCAAACGGCAGCGTTTGTAGTTGCGCTGTCGCCGCGCCGTGTAGTAGCATTGTGACACAGGCATGTTTCACAATGCTTCTACACGGCGACGCGACAGCACAACTACAAACGCCGTAGCTGTCAAATCCATATTCATTCAATGGAATTATATGGAGTAAGTCAGATAGGTCGTGTAGTAGCATTGTCAGACCCAGGGGATTATATCTCATTGTTTATCCCTGGTCTTGACTATCTCACTCTACCTTGTTTCGACGACTTCATGCCTGTTTCACAATGCTACTACACGGCGGTGGGACAGAGCGACTACAAACGCCGTAGATGTATTCCATACAATGGAATTATATGGAGTATAACGTGCATAGGCACGTTTGTAGTCGTGTCGACATTGGAGGGATACGTTTGATAACTTGGTCTTACCCACCACCTTCTTCTGACTTTTGTTTTCGCTTTTAACTTTTTATAGGCTAAAGCAGCCGCACATGTTAGCAATGTTTTTTTTCAAATTGTTTTTATCCATTTATGAACTAATTTCAATTTCAATCTTCGAATTTTCTACTGATGCCCACTTCACTTTATAGAATTCACCTCCAACTTCACTCATAGAAGTAACCTCGCTGTAAAAAAAAAACGCCGGTGCAAGTCGTTCCATTGTGTATTGACTGAACTACTGCAGGAAACGGCAATGTTTTTAGTTGCGCAGTCGCATCGCCGTGTAGTAGCATTGTGACACATGCATCAGTGTACGCATCGACGCCATGAGCAGAGATAAATATAGAGATGGAAAACCTTCGTACGTCTGTCCTGTGATCCCCATAAGTGTTGGTTTCTTTTGTTTTTAATACACCGATACTACACGTGTTTGAAAACGACGCATTTGACTAACCCAAGGAAAGTGTCAAGACGTCGATGGGTGGAGTCAAGTCGTCGGAACAATGCAGAATGACGCCGTCAAACCTCAACGCGTTTGTAGAGACCATCTGTCAAAATGCCTGTCAAAACCATCGGTTTGTCGTCTCTATGTGTTTATCTATAGCCATGAGTCTAGCACAACGATAAGTCAAAAGCAGGTGGTTTTCTTAGAAAACAGTTTCTGGGGCCGGATGAGGGGAGATGTGTGCACATTTTTTTTTAATATAAACTTAATCACAATTACAATCGACGTTAGTTACTTATTCACCTCTTTCCACTATAAAATATCTAAGTAATAGTAAGTAGTTTATGAGTGAATTATGGGCAAATACGATAATTACATTCAAATTAGATCTCATCCACATATTTACTTTGCACATTAGGGAAAAATTGTATTGTACCACATTGTATACATATATGTATGTAAATGATTCAGTCAATCCATTCGTGAACGAACTAATCATACCGTAGTGAACCTGGTCACTGATATGTGTAGACGCAATTGTTTTCTTAAAAAAAAAAAACGGTTTCATGTATGTACATATGTTTGTGGTTGGCTTTACCGAAAATATTTGAGTTACGAATGTAAGCACTTGCGCCACAAACTTCTGATGTTGGTTTTAATAGAGCCTTGATTTTTACTTCTTTTAGACAGTTCCACAATACGTAGAATTTATTAATGAATTAGAAAATGATTTCAACAATTACTGCCATATGCGGCATTTAATTTAACACTTAGCGCAACTTTTGAGCCCGACTCAACTCTTTGTTTGTGGTGGAAATTTGGCCCACAACTTCCTTTCACATTATTTTATTAGAATAAGGGTCTATTTCAGAGGAGCCCTCGTTGACAAACAAGTTCTTTGCGTATCGCATCTATGAGCTATAGTCCAACTTCAAATAACAAACGCTGCCATATTTTCTGGTAGGTATATTTGAATTTGATTTACTCACCATTTAATATTGGGCTATCTTTTGAACAAGGGCCATCGAAATCACCCGACTGTCAGCAGGCTTCTTTCAAATTACAAAAACAAAACAGAGGGCTTTCAAAACAAATTATTGCTTCACAGCGAAACTCACCTCTGAAATTTCACCGCCTCGTTTTTAAACGAGAGTAAGCCCGAGTCCACACGGCGCGAGTTTGACGAAGAGTGAAATGAGTGCAAAAGAGAGGGTAAGTGAAACAGAAATTCATTGGCACAGTCACGTACGGGTAGCTACTTGGCTACTTCGTCCGTTTTTTCACATTTCCTTATCTCCTTTTCTTTGTTTTGCGATGTTGCTTCACTCCTGTTTCTGACTTGGGAGTGTACGTTTGGATACCGTTCTTGCTTTTCAAACATCACCACAAGCTAACGAAAAGTGGGGTTCACACCATACGATTTGTCTGTACGATTTGCTTGACGACCAAATAATGCCTAGCGTTCACACCATACAACTTGCTTGACCGACTTCACTTGCGATAGAAATTTCGAGGTATTAACATGGCGGAGCGTGCTCTTGTTGCGGTGATGCTTATCGATGAAATACTCGAAAATGAAGAAAGAGAGAAAAAAAAGGAATAAAGCGAATGTGGGTTAAACCTTGGGTCGGAAATCGAAGTGAATTCTCATCTGTAACATTGCTAAGAGAATTGAACGAAAATTCGCCGGAAGATTTTCGTAATTATTTGCGAATGGATGCCGTTACGTATGAAGAGTTACTAAGAAAAATAAGTTCTCATATAAGAAAAAAAAATACAATATTTAGAGATGCAATTTCTCCCCATGAACGTTTGTCTGCAACCCTAAGGTTTTTGGTCACAGGAAGAAGTTTTTCAGATCTTAAATTCAGCACCCGTATAGCCAAATCAACTTTGAGTGGTATCATAGAAGAAACATGTAAGGCTCTAGTTAGAGTTCTTAAAGAATTTATTTCGGTAAGCAGAATTTAATATACATATATACATGGTAATTATTTTAATTGTTCATTGGAATTCGGGGTCTCTGAGGAGCTCTTCAAGGGATGTGTATGAACGTGTTGATTCCTGGCTATTGTGTTCGTCCTGCGTGCTTCTTTTGCCATATTGTGCATTTGTAATTATGTCATGTGAATCTGTGCGTACAATCGTGTATGGGTATGTCGGTCTCGGATGTAAGTATACAGCAGCCCTTGAAAGGTCTTCTGAAAATAATGTTGTTGAAGTTGATGGCCTCGACTGCATTTCGGAAATGGATTCAATTGCTTTATGACTTTGGGCGGTTAGTTTGCCCAAAGCTGCTTGAAACAGGACTTCGTTTATGGTCTTATTGGCAAACAGTTGCTGTTCGGCGTCCAACTTTCTAAAACCAGTGGCCCAACCTGCAGCGAAAACGTCAGCATCATCTTTTTGTTTTTTTTTTCAACTCGACTGCCCAAATTTTCAACTGCTTTCAGCAATACCTGATTCCTATCCAATTTACATCGTTTTTTATTGTGGATCGGAGGGCTACACTGAGTTGATGATGATTCCGCTGCGCTCTAAAAATATAGCTAAATTCCTTTTTTTATTTCTCAGATACCAAAACATGAGGAACAGTGGGAAAAAGTTGCTGAGGACTATTTTATTCTGTGGAACTTCCCCAATTGTATCGGTGCAATAGACGGAAAACACATTAATATTACAAAACCACCGGGATCCGGGGCTTATTATTTTAATTATAAAAAAACTTATAGCGTCGTTTTAATGGCATTAGTAAACGCAAAATACGAATTCTTAATGGTAGAAGCAGGTGCAAATGGAAGAGTATCTGATGGTGGAGGTTCGCTAATACGTCATTTTGTCGATGTTATGAAGACGGCAAATTGAATATTCCAAAGCCAAGAAAGATGAAAATTTTGAAAAAGATCTTCCATTTGTGTTTGTGACAGACAGACATTTTCACTTAATAAGAATTTTATGAAGCCTTACAGTCACCAAGGGTTATCAGTCGAAGAGGAAAACTTCAATTATCGTCTTTCAAGAGCCAGACGCGTCGTGGAAAATACTTTTGGCATTATTACCACAAGATTTCGTATTTTGCACACAACAATTAATCTAAGCCCGGAAAAAGCAACAGACATTGTGTTAGCAATTTGCTACCTTCACAATTTTTAAAAAGAAAGAAATCCAGGTACATATATCCGAAGCTCAGACATAGATACCAATGCTCCCAATTCTAATCATTTGGAAGCGGCAAAATGCCATAACTCGACAAATATTGCCAAACAGATTAGACAGGACTTTACGGAGTATTTTAATACAATTGGAGTCCTTCCAAGAACTATGTAATATAACTTTTTTACATTTTAAATAAAAAAAATTATGAAAAATAAAATGTTTCGCTTACTTCTTCATTTTCTAATTCGATATATATTTGAAGATTCTCCCTCCAATTGAGTCTCCTGATCTTTTAAAAAGTTCAACCTGTCGAAGTACCACAAATTCGGTACGTACACGTCTTCAGCGCCACAGCCCGAACGATAACTGTTATTCACTTTTTTTAATTCCCGTCGGTAACACGTACGGAAATTGTTAATTTTTTTTTGAATATATCTTCTGTCGCATCTTTTTCAAATTCCTTATATTTGTCCAGAAGCACTTTGTATGCTTTGTTTTTTAAGACTTTATTTTTATATGATTCGGATTTAATCTTCCATATTTCCGGAAATTGCCGGTATACTTCGAAAAATTCAATCCAAAATTCTCTTGAACTCATATCGTTCATTCCGCTCAAAGTTGATGGTTATTGTCTGAACGCACAAGCAAAAGTGAAAAAATACTCTGAAGTTGTACGACAAGTCGGTAAAGCAAGTCAAAAAGTTGAATTCCACGAAAATTTGACAGAGGATTTTCGTAATTATGTGCGAATGGATAGTAACGTATGATGAGTTACTGAGAAAAATAACTCCTCATATGAAAAAATCAAACCAAAGTTATTTTTCTTTGTTTGAAGTCATATCGTTCATTCCGCTCAAAGTTGGTGTTGATTCTCTGAACGCACAAGCAAAAGTGAAAAAATGCTCTGAAGTTGGACGACAACTGTTCACACCTTACGACAAGTCGATCAAGCAAGTCAAAAAGTTAAAATATTTGAACTTCCAAACGACAAATTTGACGACATGTCGTACGACCGTTCACACTCACGATTTGGCCCATCAAGCAAGATCATCAAGCAAATCGTACAGACAAATCGTATGGTGTGAACCCCGCAAAAATGAAATGTGAAGCCGTGTTCAAACGAAACACGCACAAAGAAACACGCGCCGTGTGGAATCGGACTAACACTTATAGTATCGGCGTATTACAAAAGCAACAACCAACCCATAAGGGTACGCCGGCAGTGGCACGAAGGATGAAATAGCATCGACATCGATACCAGAACTATATAAAGATATGCCAATCCACTGGTTTTGACAGATTGCATCTACAATCGTTTTTCTCATAATGTTACGGAGACACGAACGGACGTCTAAGTTCGAATTTCATTGTCGAAGTCCGAATGCTCTGGTGGAGCGAAAGTTGAAATGATGTCAACTGTCAACGGCGTAATGCTAATTCTCAGAGCATTCTAGAGATTTCCGTAGGGGAACTTCCGACGGCGAACATTCGAGAAGGTGGACCGAGAGCTATATAAGCGCAGGTGACAAGTCGGTATACAGTGTGTTCGGTCCATAAACCGGTGTGGAAATAAAATCCTTTGTTAAAGGTTTGCGCGTGATAAAGTGTACTAATAAATAAAAGTGGTGAAGTACTCAGATAGTTGATCTGAGGAGAAATAAGAAAAGTGTGTGTTTTACGCCCGTATTCTGGCATACCTCAGTGATGCCTCATAAGTCACAACAACCTCACAAGAGTGTGGTGAGTCACAACTTGTGAGGTTTTCGTATTCTAACCAAAACCTCACAAGTTGTGAGCATCACAGTAACTGTCAAAATTGTGATGTCCGATTGAGCAGCTCACAAGTCGATCACAAGAGATAAGATGGAGGAAGAATTTTTGCTTTTGCTTCTTATATTTATGTCTTGTTGGACAGTATACAAATTTATAAATATTTCTTTTGGTTTTTACAATACAACAACAGCGGGAAAGAAATAACCCATTTTCATGATAGCTGTTTCAAACATTTTTTTTGTCTTGAAATCTCGTTTCAGATACTTGTTGTTATTACTACCTTGTACAAAATTATTTGCCGTTATTTTTTCGTTTTCCTTTTTTTTTGTTCTTTACTGACTGCTCGATTGATTGAAAGTGATAGCTGTCAAAATAAGTAATTTCATGCATGTTAATACATTCACCACAGTGTGGTGACTATTATTCTGTGTTTTCTTGTGAGGTGTTTGCCAGAATACCAAACAGCTGATTACTCACAAGAAACCTCACAAGAGAGACATCACAATTTTACAGCCCTATTCTGGCTGTGATGTGGTCACAACTCACAAACCTCTGTGATGCTAAAATTGTGATGTCTCTCTTGTGAGGTTTCTTGTGAGTAATCAGCTGTTTGGCATTCTGGCAAACACCTCACAAGAAAACACAGAATAATAGTCACCACACTGTGGTGAATGTATTAACATGCATGAAATTTACTTTTTTTGACAGCTATCACTTTCAATCAATCGAGCATTCAGTAAAGAACAAAAAAAAAAAAACAAAAAGGAAAACGAAATTGTTACCTTTGTACAAGGTAAACAATAAACAATAGTAATAACAACAAGTATCTGAAACGAGATTTCAAGACAAACAATTTTTCTGAAACAGCTATCATGAAAATGGGTTATTTCTTTCCCGTTGTTGTTGTATTCTTAAAACCAAAAGAAATATTTATAAATTTGTATATTGTCCAACAAGACATAAATATAAGAAGCAAAAGCAAAAATTCTTCCTCCATCTTATCTCTTGTGATCGACTTGTGAGCTGCTCAATCGGACATCACAATTTTGACAGTTACTGTGATGCTCACAACTTGTGAGGTTTTGGTTAGAATACGAAAACCTCACAAGTTGTGACTCACCACACTCTTGTGAGGTTGTTGTGACTTATGAGGCATCACTGAGGTATGCCAGAATACGGGCGTTAGCATCACTGAGGTTTGTGAGTTGTGACCACATCACAGCCAGAATAGGGCTGTCAATTTGAATAAAACGTAGACAATTGTAGCTTATCGCAATCCAGTGATGCGAATCCTATTATAAGTGGGACTCAATTTTGTAACATTTGGTGTCAGAAGTGGGATTGCGAGTAAACGAGTAAAACGTTTATTCGGATTGTGAAGTGAACTATTAAAAGTGAATTATTGAAAGAGTGAGAAAATGGTAATATTAGAAAAACTGACCACCGAACAGTTGAAAAGAAAGCTGGATGCTCGGGAATTATCCACAGTGGGAAGGGAAGCCAACATGGTGGAGAGACTGCGATCAGCGTTGGAGGAAGAAAGTGTCGACTGGGAAAATAACGAGTTCGGGGTGTAGCAGCTGTCGGCATCCAGTGAGCCAGCATTCGATATGCCGTAAATTCTGGCGGCTATAAATGTTATGAGTGCTTCCATAGCCCAGAAACCTGATCAAAAGCTGGAAGAAAATTCCACTACCCTAAGCCAGAAACTAGAGAAACTGGAGGAAAATTCCGCTGCAGTAAGTAGAAAGCTGGAGAAAAATTTCGTTGCCGTAAGTAGAAAGTTGGAGGAAAATTCCACTTCAATAAGCCAAAAACTAGAGAAACTGGAGGAAAATTCCACTTCCCTGATTCGGAAGCTGGAGACGGTAGAAGAGATGCTAGAGAACAATCGAGAAAGCTTGAGAGATATCCAGCAAGCTGTCAACGATCGATTCCAGGACGTCGAAGAGAGAATCGAGACACTGAAAAAGAAGGTTCCAGATCTCGAAAGTAACCAGGAAAAGGTAATTGAGACACCAGAATCGAGGTTTGACAAGAAGGTTCTGGAACTCGAGAGAACTTTCCAGAACGTTCAGTGTCAAGGAAACGTCGTACCGGCTGCAGCATCGAGAGGCTGTTTCGTCTAGCCTACGCGGATGTTCCAATTGATGTGGTGAAAAAACTGAAAACGGATTCATTCATCCAAGGGCTAAGGGACCCCGATACGCAACGAAGCCTGATTCTCCTGCCGAAGACATCTTTCAAGGAGAAAGATGCCAGCGCTCTCGCATGTGAAACATCGCTCTTGATATGTCGACCCTCCATCAAATTACGGCGCATATCTGAAGACCAGGATAATCCCAGAACAACAGCGGCGAGTAGGAGTGGTTCATTCCCGGGTAGATGCTACATCTGCAACCAGCAGGGGCACATTGCGAGAAACTGCCGTCTGCGCAAAAGGCGTGCGAGGTTTGATTCGCCAAAAGGAGACTAAGCGAAAACACGCGAATACCGGATGGGAAACAGTCATGGAAATGCGGATGCATTATCGAGGTGACCTTGCGATGTTGAATACAAACATTGTTCACGCGCCGAAATGAAGGAACAGGTCACCGACATGCGTCGTTTCAATGTGCTGCCAGAAGATGCCTGGACTGTTGAGAAGGTCAGAAGAAAGCAACGAGAAGATGCCGTTCTGGCAGTCATCCTCGTTACTCGAGAACGAGGTTTTCGGCCAACCTTGCAACAAATATCCAGTGAAAGCCCGATCGTAAAAGCTTACTGAGCTCAATGGCTAAGTTTGAAGCTGAAGAAGGGTTGCCTCTACCGCAGTTGGGAAAGCGAGAACGGGGACACTGTAAACGATCCGCTGGTAATTCCAAACGGACAAGTCGACGAGGTCATCCGAGAATACTACGAGGGACCAAGTGGGGGTCATCTTAGTATTAACAAGACTGTAGAAAAGATCAAGAGACGTTTCTACTGGGTAGGATGCCTTGAATCGGTCACGCGTTTCATTCGCAGGTGTGAAAATTGTGCGAAGGCAAAGGGGCCGCTTAGGGAAACTCGAGGAAATATGCAGCAGTACAATGTTGGAGCACCTTTCGAACGTATCGCCATGGACATCGCAGACCCATTCCCAACGAGCAACGCTGGAAACAAATACGCGCTGGTGGTGATCGATTACTTCAGCAAGTGGCTTGAGGTGGCCTGGTTTCCCGAACCAGGAAGCCAAAACCATTTCGGATGCGTTCGTGAACAACTGGGTTGCGCGTTATGGAGTACCAATAGAACTGCACTCAGGTAAGGAAGATACTTCGAGTCGTCGGTGTTCAAAGAACTCTGCGACATGCTAGATATCAGAAAGAAACGGACAACAGCATTGTACCACAATCTGATGGCATGGTCGAAAGGTTCGACCGGACGATGGAGGAATACTTGAGAAAAGTCGTCGTTGGAGATCAGAAGGACTGGGATGAACATCTTCTCCTTTTCTTAATGGCGTACCGAGCGGCACAGCACAATTCAACAGATATAACACCAGTTGAAGCCATTTTTGGAACTGCTCTTCGACTTCCATCTTACTTGAATTTCGGCATGGTAATACCGACAACTAGCGCAAGGAGAACTTCGTAACCGAAAAGAAGGAACAGCTGAACTCCATCCATCAGTTCCTCCAGGAGCGACTGAACTTGGTCAGCGATAAAATGAAGGCGAGTTACGACTTGAGGGCGAACACTTCTGGATTCGGGACAGGGCAATTGGTATTGCTGTACAACCCGGTACGAAAAGAAGGCTTGTGCCCCAAATTGCAATCAGCTTGGGATGGGCCATATGATATCATCAAGAAGCTCAATGACGTGGTATACCGAATACAGCAGACGGGAAACAGACGGGCGAAATATAAGATTGTCCACGTAGAGAGATTAGCGCCATACTACGGAGAAGGATCAAATCGCTTGTTCCGGGACGAACAAGTTCAGGAGGAGGGCAGTGTTACGGAGACACGAACCGACGTCTAAGTTCGAATTTCGCTGTCGAAGTTCGAATACTCTGGTGAAGCGGAGTTGAAATGATGTCAACTGTCAACGGCGTAATGCTAGTTGTCAGAGCATTCTAGAGATTTCCGTAGGGGAACTTCCGACGGCGAACATTCCAGAAGATGGAGCGAGAGCTATATAATCGCAAACGCTCGACCTCGGCATTCATTCAGTTTACGGAAGTGAATAGAGCGTGACAAGTCAAGTATTAAAGTGTAACAATAAATAAAAGTGGTGAAGTAGTCAGATAGTTGATCTGAGGAGAAATAAGAAAAATGTGTTTAAATTTGAATAAAACGTTGACATTTGTAGTTTATTATTGTTTATACACATTATATATCGGGTTTTCCAATAGGGACTTGACAACTTCTTTATAAATAAAATGTTTATAATTTGCAGACGTTGCAAATTTTCGCAATGTTGAATAAATTGACAGTACGATGATTAGTGAAAGGGTGGATTCACAAATTGAATTCAAAGTTGGCAATTCCCTGTTAAAAAAACCCTGTTTCCGGTATTTCATCAACATTAAATTCGGCAAATAATATTGTTACGAAATTTATCCCACTCCGAATAGGGTTCGCACAACTGGATTGCAATAATCTACAAATGTCTACCCTTTATTCGAATTAAAACGCACACTTTTCTTTTACTTATTTATGAGAACCTACTAAACACTTTACACTTTATGACACACGCAAACCTTTACTGAAAGCTTTTATTTTCATATTTCGTGTCTCCGTGACAATTGAGACACGAACTGACGTCTAGGTTCGAATTTCGCTGTCGAAGTTCGAATGCTCTGGTGAAGCGGAAGTTGAAATTATGGTAATTTTCAACGCAATAATGCTGAATGCCAGAGCATTCTAGAGACTGCCGAAGGGGAACGTCTGACGGCGAATATTCGAGAAGGTGGATCGAGAGATATATAAGCGCGACCGCTCGCCCTCGGGATTCATTCAGTATACGGAAGTGAATAACGTGTGACAAATCGGTATACAGTGTGATCGGTCAATAAAACAGTGTGAATGTGAAAAGCTCAGATAATTGACCTGAGGTGGATTCAATAATATGTGTGAATACGAAAGTGAACAGTTGTACTGTTACCAAATTTAATCCCACCTCGAATAGGGTTCGTATCACAGGATTCCGATAAACTACAACTGTCTACCTTTTATTCGAATTAAAACACATACACTTTTCTTATTTCGCCTCAGATCAACTATCTGAGGTGTTCACCTCTTTTATTTATCTATCAGAACCTACTGAATACTTTACACTTTATTACACACGCAAACCATTACTGAAAGCTTTTATTTTCACACTGTTTTTTCGATTGATCACAATGCATACCGGCTTGTCCCACGTTATTCACTTCCGTAAACTGAATGAATCCAAGAGCTAGCGTTCGTCCTTATATAGCTCTCGGTCCACTTTCTCGAATGCTCGCCGTCAGACTTTCCCCTTCGGAAGTTTTACGAATGCTCTGGCATTCGGCATTATGCCGCTGAAAGGTAAGATCATTTCAATTTCCACTTCACCAGAACATTTGATCTTCGACGTCGGTTCGTATCTCCGTAACACTGCCCTCCTCCTAAACTTGTTGTCCTCGAACAAGCGATTAGATCCTTCTCCGTAAAATGGCGCTAGCCTCTCTACGTGGACTATCTTATGCTTCGCCCGTCTGTTTCCCGTCTGCTGTATTCGATATACCACGTCGTTAAGTCTCTTGATGAAATCATATGGCCCGTTCCAGGCTGATTGCAATTTGGGGCACAAGCCTTTTTTTATTGTGGGTTGTACAGCAATACCAATTGTCCTGTCTCAAATCCAGAAGTGTTCGCCCTTAAGTCGTAACTCGCCCTCATTTTATCGCTGACCAAGTTCAATCGCTCCCGTATGAACTGATGGATAGAGTTCGGCTGTTCCGTCTTTTCTGTTACGAAGTCATCCCTGTCGCTACTGTAGTAGGCAGTACCACACCAAACATCAAGTAAGATGGAAGTCGGAGATCAGTTCCAAAAATGGCTTCAGCTGGTATTATTGCTATTGAATTGTGCTGTGCCAAACGGTACACCATTAAGAAAAGGGGAAGATGTTCATCCCAATCTTTCTGATCTCCAACAACGACTTTTCTCAAGTCTTCCTCCATTGTCTGGTTGAACCTTTCAACCATTCCATCAGATTCTGTGTTTGGCTTCTTGGTTCGGTATGCAAAACACTTTAGGCCATTTGCTAAAGTAGTCGATCACCACCAGCGCGTAATTGTTTCCAGCGTTGCTCGTTGGGAAGGCGCCTGTGATGTCCATGGCGATACGTTCGAACTGTGCTCCAACATCGTACTGCTGCATATTTCCTTGTGTTTTCCTAACTGGAACTTTTGCCTTCGCACACCGTTCGTACCTGCGAATGAAGTTTGTGACCGACTCACGGCATCCCACCCAGTAGAAACGTCTCTTAATCTTTTCTACAGTCTTGTTAAAACCAAGATGACCCCCGATTGGTTCCTCGTAGTAATCTCGGATGACCTCGTCAATTTCTCACTTTGGAATTACCGGAAGATCGTTTACAATGTTCCCGTTCTCACTGTCCCAACTGCGGTAGAGGCAACAGTTCTTCAGCCTCAAGCTCTGCTACTGAGCCCAATAAGCTTTTACGATTGGGCTTTCGCTCGATATTTGCTGCCACGTTGGTTGGAAACCTGGTTCTTGGTATTCGATGATGACTGCCAGATCGGCATCTTCTCGCTGCTTTCTTCCGAAATTCGGCCAGGATGTCGGTGACCTGTTCCTTGGTTTCGGCACGTGAACAATGTTTGCATTCAACATCGCAAGGTCGCCTCGATAGTACATCCGCATTTCCATGACTGCTTCCCTTCCGGTGTTCGATACTGAAGTCATAACTCTGGATCCTCTCTATCCATCTAGCAAGCTGGCCTTCCGGGTTTTTGAAATGCAACAGCCACCTCAAAGCTGCGTGGTCCGTCCTAAGATGAAAAGCTTGGTCATAGAGATATTAAAGATATTTGTGGAAATGCTTGACACAGTCAACCACAGTTAAAAGCTCCCTCCTAGTTACACAGTAGTTCCTCTCTGGAGGAGAGAGTACTCCTCCGATTCCATGTACGCTCGCATAGGTGTCTAAAATAAACTTTTTACTCGGGACGGGGTAGGCAAGGATCTGCGCGCTGCAGAGCAATTCCTTCAGGTGAATGAAGGCTTCCTCCTGCGGCTTCTCCCACTTAAATGACCGATTCTTTATTGTGAGCTCATGCAGACTAGGTAGACCAGGCAAGTCCTCCAGTGAAGTCCTCTTAGCACCCGGTTCATAAGTCTTTCGAATGTGGCTGGCGCACTGTAAAGACCGAAGGGCATCACAGAGAATTGCCACAACTCTCCCCCGGGGGTGAACGCGGCCTTTTCCTTGTCTTGCTGGTCAAGTTCTATTTGCCAGTATCCGTTTTGCAAGTCCAGCGTCGAGAACCACTTTGCACCAGATAGTGTGTCCAAGATGTCGTCGATTCTCGGTAAAGGATGGCTATAGTTCACGCAGAATCGGGTGCTTCCGTCCTTCTTCTTAACTAGCACTTTTGGCGTACTCCATGGGCTTGCAGATGGTTCGATCACGCCCTCCTTTTCCATATCATCGATTAGTTTGATCACCTCGCCTTCTTTCGTCAAGGGTACACTCCGCGGTGGTTGCCGGATCGGTCTAGAGTCCCCTGTGTCTATTCTGTGCTTCACAATTGATGTTTTTCCACAGTTCTTACCATTTGCGAAAACTGCCCAATAATTTCGAAGCAGGGAGAGTTCTTTACTTTTATGCTTCTCCACTAGATGTTGCGTACACTCTTTGACCACTGTTTTCAAGAAGGCTTTGTTGGATTGGATTTCCCGTTGTTTCTTATCTTCGCAGTTCATAATGGCGGCAGCTTCTTGGCATTGAGCGATTGTTGTTCCTTTTTGTATTGTCTTGGGTGTACTGGCTTAATTCAAGGCTCGTACTCGAACCCGTTGGTCTTGTCGGAGTTCCACGAGAGCCCTTCCAACAATGATATCGCTGGGTCGATTATGTTTGTCTTCTATCTTTGCCCAAACCACAGATTCTGCATTCGGGGGAACGGTTTGGCACGCTTGCACGACTATTCACATGACCTTGTTACCCTGTCCATTATCTATTATTAATGGGAGCTCCAAGTTGCCATACTTCATCACTTTTTGGTTGAGGTCCATTGTGAAGCCATGCCTAATCATGAAGTCAACGCCGATTATGATGTCATCAGTGATGTCTGCAACGATGAAATCATGTTGAAACTCGACGGTACCCATCGTAATTCTTTTCTGGACCTTACCCTAAGCTTCCGCCTTCTCACCAGTTACTGTACGAAACTTTACCTCGGTAAATGGTTCGATGTCAGAAACCAATCCGCTTCGGATGACTGAATGAGTTGCGTCCGTGTCCAACGTCAGCAGATATCGTCGCCCGTCCATCGTTCCCTCGATGACTAGGCTGGTTGCACATCTACAGATTCGGGGATGCTGGGGCACTCCAATGTGGAAGCCAGCGGTTGCTGCTCTGCACTGACCCGTTTTAGTCTAACGGATTGTTAGCTGCACCTTTTGCACCTCCGCGTTCGCGTTCACTCCCTTGGTCTCTTTTTGGCGAACTAGACCTCGGACGGTTTCTTCGCAGACGGCAGGTTTCGCAATGTGCCCCTGCTGGTCGCAGATGTAGCATCTACCCGGGAATGAGCCACTCCTCTTCGAGCCTGGTATTCTGGAATTGTCCTGGTCTTCAGATATGTGCCGTAGCTTGATGGAAGGTCGGCATATCAAGAGCGATGTTTCACATGCAAGAGCGCTGGCGCTCCTTGAAATATGTCTTCGGCAGGAGAATCAAACTTCGTTGCGTATCGGGGTCCCTTAGCCCTTGAATGAAGGAATTTGTTTTTAGTTTCTCCACCATATCAATTGGAACATCCGCGTAGGCTAGATGAGACAGCCTCTCGATGTCGGCAGCTGCTTGCGTCTTTAAGTTCCAGCTTGTACATCTCCTGCATGTGCTCACCGCTGTATCTTCGATGAGGAGCATCCCAGACGGCTGTGTAGTACCTTCTCGAGGTCTCCGGAATGGTCTGTAATACATCACCTGCTTCACTTTTAAGGGAAATGACTAGGGCAGTCAAACGGTTTTCTTCTTTGCATAGATTCCGTTCCGCTGTGGTTTCGAATCGCAGCTTAAAGATGTTAAACGCGCTTGTGCCGTCGAAGTTGGGAGCAGTGAATTTCGAAACTGCAGCCGGCACGACACTCCCTTGATGCTGAACGTTCTGGAAAGCTCTCTCGAGTTCCAAAACTTTCTTGTCGAATCTCGATTCTAGTGTCTCGATTACCTTTTCCTGGTTACTTTCGAGATCTAGAACCTTCTTGTCCGGTGTATCGATTCTGTCTTCGACGTTCTGGAATGGATCGTTAACAGCTTGCTGGATGTCTCTCAAGCTTTCTCGATTGTTCTCTAGCATTTCTTCTACCGTCTCCAACTTCTGGTTCAGGGAAGTGGAATTTTCCTCTAGTTTCTCTAGTTTCTGGCTCAGAGAAGTGGAATTTTCCTCCTAGTTTGTGACTTATGGAAACCGAATTTTCCTCCAGCTTCTGGCTCATAGCATTCATAGTGGCGAGAATTTGCTGCATAGTGATTGCTGGTTCAGTGGATATCGACGGCTTCTCCACTCCGAATTCATGATTCGCCAGAAGCTGTTAGGGGTGGCCGTGGTGCAGTGGTTAACATCATCGACCGCCGAGTGGAAGGTTTCTAGTTCAAATTCGCTTGATAGCCAACAAAAAGTAATTCCTATACGGACAAAAGGTATGCAACGCAGTTGTGAATGGAAAGTGACCAGACGTACTGCTGCAGGCATAACACTCACAGTACATGGTGAACTGAGTTTCATCCTCTGCGTATGCAATACTAAAAGTGCTCGAACGAGTTACTACGGACTATAACCAAACGCGGAATTTGGTCGGCTCTCGTCCTATCTAGGACAACCGCCCCTGAGAGTAGTGAACGAACATCAACGACCCAAACCACTGCACTCCGTTCAGGTTGTGTGGCAAACATCATAAGAGTATAACTCTTGAACCTGCGCGAACTGAGTATTTTACTACTTTTATCTATTGTTACACTTTATTCACACGCAAACCTTTGCCCAAAAGCTTTTATTTTCACACTGGTTTATCGACCGAACACACCTTATACAGACTTGTCACACGCCATTCACTTCCGTAAACTGAATGAATCCGAGGGCGAGCGTTAGCGCTTATATAGCTCTCGGTCCACCTTCTCGAATGTTCGCCATCGGAATTTCCGCTTCACCAGAGCATTCGAACTTCGACAGCGGAATTCGAACATAGACGTGGTTCGTGTCTCCGTAACAATATTGTTGCGGAGACACAAACCGACGGTGCATCGAGGGGTGCAACCAGCCTGTTCATCGAGTCATGGACGGGCGACGATATCTGCTGACGTTGGACACGGGCGCAACTCATTCAGTCATCCGAAGCGGATTGGTTCCTAACATCGAACCATTTGCGGAGGTAAGGTTTCGTACAGTAACTGGGGAGAAGGCGGAAGTCAAGGGTAAGGTCCAGAAAAGAAATACGATGGGTACCGTCGAGCTTAAGCATGATTTCATCGTTGCGGATATTACTGATGACATCATAATCGGCGTCGACTTCATGATTAGGCATGGCTTCACATTGGACCTCAACCAAAAAGTGATGAAGTATGTATGGCAACTTGGAGCTCCCATTAACAATGGATAATGGACAGGGTAACAAGGTCAGGTGAATAGTTGTACAAGCGCGCCAAACAGTTCCCCCGAATGCAGAAGCTGTGGTTTGGGCAAAGATAGAAGAGGATGCGGGGACAAGCCGAATGTGGGTGGTCGAACCCGACAAAGGAAATCGACCCAGCGATATAGTTGTTGGAAGGGCTCTCGTGGAACCCCGACAAGACCAATTGGTTCCAGTACGAGACAACACACAAGGGAACAACGATCGCTCAATGCCAAGAAGCTGCCGCCGTTATGAACTGCGAAGATAAGAAACACCGGGAAATCCAGAAAAACGAACCGTTCTTGAAAACAATGGCCAGAGAGTGGACGCAACATCTAGTGGAAAAGCAAAAAAGTAAAGCACTCTCCCTGCTTCGTAAATATTGGACAGTTTTTGCAGATGGTAAGAACTGTGGAAGAACATCAATTGTGAAGCACAGAATAGACACAGGGAACTCTAGACCGATCCGGCAACCACCGAGAAGGGTACCTATGGCGAAAGAAGGAGAGGTGATCAAACTAATCGACGAGATGGAAAAGGAGGGCGTGATCGAACCATCTGCAAGCCCATGGAGTTCGCCAGTAGTGCTAGTTAAGAAGAAGGATGGAAGCTCCCGATTCTGCGTGGACTATAGGAAGCTGAACGACGTCGCGAAGAAGGACAGCTATCCTTTACCGAGAATCGACGACACCTTGGACACACTGTCTGGTGCAAAGTGGTTCTCGACGCTGGACTTGCAAAGCGGATACTGGCAAATAGAGCTTGACCCGCAAGACAAGGAAAAGACCGCGTTCACCGCTGGGGGAGAGTTGTGGCAATTCTCTGTCATGCTCTTCGGTCTTTGCAATGCGCCAGCCACCTTCGAAAGACTGATGAACCGGGTACTAAGAGGACTTTACTGGGGGACTTGCCTTGTCTATCTGGATGACATGATTGTCATAGGCAAGAATTTCGACAATCACCTTAAGAAGCTTGAAGAGGTACTGGAATGTATTCAAGCAGCCGGACTGAAATTGAGCCCGAAGAAATGTTCGCTCTTCCAGAACGAGGTGAAGTACATGGGACATGTGGTGACTGCAGAAGGAGTCAACACAGATGAAGAGAAAATCTCGGCGGTTAAGGAATGGCCGCGGCCGAAGAATCTCCATGAGTTAAGATCATTCCTGGGACTTTGCACATATTACAGGCGATTCGTCCCAGGATTTGCAAACGTCGCCAGCAGTTTGCACGAGCTCAGCAAAAAGAATCGGCCATTCAAGTGGGAGAAGCCGCAGGAGGAAGCGTTCATTCACCTGAAGGAATTGCTCTGCAGTGCGCGGATTCTTGCATAACCTGTCCCGGGAGAAAAGTTTATTTTGGACACCGATGCGAGCGGACATGGAATCGGAGGAGTACTCTCTCAAATGATTGACGGGCGAGAACGGGTCATCGCTTACTACAGTAGGATCCTATCGAAGCCGGAGAGGAACTACTGTGTAACTAGGAGGGAGCTCTTAGCCGTGGTTGACTGTGTCAAGCATTTCCACAAATATCTCTACGGCCAAGCTTTTCATCTTAGGACGGACCACGCAGCGTTGAGGTGGCTGCTGCAGTTCAAAAACCCGGAAGGCCAGCTTGCCAGATGGATAGAGAGAATCCAGAGTTATGACTTCAGTATCGAACACCGGAAGGTAAACAGTCACGGAAATGCGGATGCATTATCGAGGCGACCTTGCGATGTTAAGTGCAAACATTGTTCACGTGCCGAAACCAAGGAACAGGTCACCGACATCCGTCGTTTCCATGTGCTGCCAGAAGATTCCTGGACTGTCGAGAAGGTCGGAAGAAAGCAGCGAGAAGATGCCGATCTGTCAGTTATCATCGACTACCAAGGACGAGGTTTTCGACCAAGTTGGCAGCAAATATCCAGTGAAAGCCCAATCGTGAAAGCTTACTAGGCTCAACGGCAGAGTTTTGAAGCTGAAGAACGGTTGCCTCTACCGCAGTTGGGACAGTGAGGACGGGAACATTGTAAACGATCTGCTGGTAATTCCAAAGGGACAAATCGACGAGGTCATCCGAGAATACCACGGGGGACCAAGTGGGGGTCATCTTGGTGTTAACAAGACTGTAGAAATGATCAGGAGACGTTTCTACTGGGTAGGATGCCATGAGTCGGTCACAAATTTCATTCGCAAGTGTGAACATTGTGCGAAGGCAAAGGCGCCAGTTAGGAAAACTCGAGGAAAAATGCAGCAGTACAATGTTGGAGCACTGTTCGAACGTATCGCCCTGGACATCGCAGTCCCATTCCCAACGAGCAACGCTGGAAACAAATACGCGCTGGTGGTGATCGATTACTTCAGCAAGTGGCCTGAGGTGTTTTGCATCCCGAACCAGAAAGCCAAAACTGTTTCGGATGCATTCGTGAACAACTGGGTTGCGCGTTATGGAGTACCAATGGAACTGCACTCAGACCAAGGAAGGAACTTCGAGTCGTCGGTGTTCAAAGAACTCTGCGACATGCTAGGTATCAGAAAGACACGGACAACACCATTACACCAACAATCTGATGGCATGGTCGAAAGGTTCAACCGGACGATGGAGGAATACTTGAGAAAAGTCGTCGTCGGATATCAGAAGGACTGGGATGAACAACTTCCCCTTTTCTTAATGGCGTATGGTTCGGCACAGCACAATTCAACGGCAACAACATCAGCTGAAGCCATTTTTGGATCTGATCTTCGACTTCCGTCGGACTTGAAGTTCGGCGTGGTACTACCGACAACTAGCGGCAGGGAGGACTTCGTAACCAAAAAGAAGGAACTGCTGAGCTCGATCCACCAGTTCATCCGGGAGCAACTGAACTTGGTCAGCGAAAAAATGAAGGCGAGATATGACTTAAGGGCGAACTCTTCTGGATTCGAGACAGGACAAGTGGTATCGTTGTATAACCCACAATGAAAAAAGTGCCTGTGCCCCAAATTGCAATCAGCCTGGGACGGGCCATATGAGGTCATCAAGAAGCTCAATGACGTGGTATACCGAAGACAGCAGATGGGAAACAGACGGGCGAAGCATAATATTGTCCACGTAGAGAGGTTAGCGCCATACTACGGAGAAGGATCCAATCGCTTGTTCGAGGACGAACAGGCTTAGGAGGAGGGCAGTGTTGCGGAGACACAAACCGACGGTTAAGTTCGAATTTCGCTGTCGAAGTTCGAATGCTCTCTTGAAGCGGAGATTGGAATGATGTCAACTGTCAGCGGCGTAATGCTAGATGTCAGAGCATACTAAAGATTTCCGAAAGGGAACTTCCGACGGCGAACATTCGGTGTTCGAATGTTGAATGTGGTTGTTGTTGGTGTTCGGCTTCTCTTCCGGTGTTCGATACTGAAGTCATAACTCTTGATTCTCTCTATCCATCTAGCAAGCTGGCCTTCCGGGTTCTTGAAATGCAGCAGCCACCTCAACGCTGCGTTATCCGTCCTAAGCTGAAAAGCTTGTCGATAGAGATATTTGTGGAAATGCTTGACACAGTCAACCGCGGCTATAAGCTCCCTCCTAGTTACACAGTAGTTCCTCTCCGGCTTCGATAGGATCCTACTGTAGTAGGCGATCACCCGTTCTCGGCCGTCAATCATTTGAGAGAGTACTCCGCCTATTCCATGTCCGCTCGCATCGGTGTCCAAAATAATGGACACGGACAACACCATTACACCCACAATCTGATGCCATGGTCGAAAGGTTCAACCGGACGATGGTGGAATACTTGAGAAAAGTTGTCGTTGGAGATCAGTAGGACTGGGATGAACATCTTCCACTTTTCTTAATGGCGTACCGTTCGACACAGCACAATTCAACGGCAATAACACCAGCTGAAGCCATTTTTGGAACTGATCTTCGACTTCCATCGGACTTGAAGTTCGGCTTGGTACTACCGACAACTAGCGGCAAGGAGGACTTCGTAACCGAAAAGAAGGAACAGCTGAGCTCCATCCATCAGTTCATTCGGCAGCGACTGAACTTGGTCAGCGTTAAAATGAAGGCGAGATACGACTTAAGGGCGAACTCTTCTGGATTCGAGACAGGACAATTGGTATTGCTGTACAACCCACGACGCAAAAAAGGCTTGTGCCCCAAACGGCAATCAGCCTGGGACAGGCCGTATGAGGTCATCGCGCAGCTCAATGACGTGGTATACCGACTACAGCAGACGGGCGAAATATAAGATTGCCACGGGGATGGGATTCCAAGATTCCAAGCGGGATGGGAATAATGTCAACTTCCAATGGAATTGTCAGAGCGTTCTAGAGATTTCCTATGGGGAACTTCCAACGGCGAACGTTCGAGATGGTGGACCGAGAGCGCGAACACTCGCCCTTGACATTCATTCAGTTTGTGGTATAAAACAGCGTGTGACAAGTCGGTGTGATCAACCAAGGTGAAAAGAAAAGCTTTCAATAAAGGTTTGTGTATTGTGTAATAAAGTTTAAAGTGGATTGTATTGGAGAATAAATAAAAGTGGTGAAGCTACACAGATAATTGATCTGTGGTGAAAGAAATAAAAGTGTGTGTGTGTTTTAAATTGGGAAAACGTATAAAACTGTAGTTTATCGCAACCCAGTGGTGCGAACCCTATTTGGTGTGGGGATAGAATAATTCGTAACATTTGGTGTCAGAAGTGGGATTGCGAGTAAACGAGTGAAACTTTATTTGAGTCGTGAAGTGAATCATTGCAAAAGTGAGAAAATGGTAAAATTGGAAAAGTTGACAATTGAACAACTGAAAAGAGAGCTGGATGCTCGGGAATTATCCACAGTGGGAAGTAAAGCCAACCTGGTGGGGAGACTGCGATCAGCGTTGCAGGAAGAAGGTTTCGACTGGGAGAATCACGAGTTCGGGGTGGAGAAGCCGTCGACATCCAGTGAACCAGCATTCGATATGCAGCAAATTCTCGCAGCTATGAATGCTATGAGTGCTTCCATATCCCAGAAACTAGATCAAAGGCTGGAGGAAAATTCCGTTGCCGTAAGTACTTCTCTGAGTCAAAAGCTGGAGGAAAATTCCACTTCTTTGAGCCAGAAACTGGAGAAACTTGAAGAAAATTCCGCTGCCGTAAGTAGGAAGTTGGAGGAAAGTTCCACTTCCCTGAATCAGAAGCTGGAAGAGATGCTAGAGAACAATCGAGAAAGCCTAAGAAACATCCAGCAGGCCGTCGACGATCGATTCCAAAACGTCGAAGAGAGAATCGAGACACTAGAATCGAGGTTCGACAAGAAGGTTCTAGATCTCGAAAATAACCAGGAAAAGAGAATCGAGACACTGGATAAGAAGGTTCTGGAACTCGAGAAAACTATCCAGAACGTTCACCATCAAGGAAACGTCGTACCGGCTGCAGCATCGAAATTCACAGCCCCCAACTTTGACGGCACGAGCGCATTTAACATCTTTAAGCTCCAGTTCGAGACAACAGCGGAGCGGAATCAATGGGGAGAAGAAGATCGTGTGGCCGCTCTAGTAATTTCGCTTAAAGGCGAAGCAGCTGGTGTTCTACAGACCATCCCGGAGACCCAGAGAAGGAACTACACAGCCCTATGGGATGCTCTCCATCGAAGATACGGCAGTGAGCACATGCAGGAAATGCACAAGCTGGAACTTAAAGGGCGCAAGCAGCGTTTAAATGAGACCATCCAACAGTATGCTGCCGACATCGAGAGGCTATCCCATCTTGCCTACGCCGATGTTCCAGTTGATGTGGTGGAGAAACTTAAAACGGATTCTTTCATCCATGGGCTAAGGGACCCCGATACGCAACGAAGCCTGATTCTCCTGCCGAAGACATCTTTCAAGGAGACAGTTGCCAGCGCTCTCGCATGTGAAACATCGCTCTTGATATGCCGACCTTCCATCAAACTACGGCGCATATCTCAAGACCAGGATAGTTCCAGAACAACAACGGCGAGCAGGAGTGGTTCATTCCCGGTAGATGCTACATCTGCGACCAGCAGGGGCACATTGCGAGGAACTGCCGCCTGCGAAGAAAGCGTTCGAGGTCTAGTTCGCCAAAAAGAGACCATGGGAGCGAACGCGACCGTGGAGGTGCAAAAGGTGCACCTAACAATCCGTTAAACTAAAACGAGTCAGTGCAGAGGGGCATGCGCTGGCTCCCACATTGGAGTGCCCCAGCATCCTCGTATCCCGAATCTGTAGGGGTGCAACCAGCTTGGTCATCGAGGGAACGATGGACGGGCGACGATATCTGCTGACGTTGGACACGGGAGCAACTCATTCAGTCATCCGAAGCGGATTGGTTTCCGACATCGATCCATTTTCCGAGGTAAGGCTTCGTACAGTAACTGGTGAGAAGGCGGAAGTTAAGGGAAAGGTCCAGAAAGTAATTACGATGGGTACCGTCGAGTTTCAGCATGATTTCATCGTTGCGGACATCACTGATGACATCATAATCGGCGTCGACTTCATGATTAGGCATGGCTTCACATTGGACCTCAACCAAAAAGTGATGAAGTACGGCAACTTGGAGCTCCCATTAACGATAGATGATGGACAGGGTAACAAGGTCAAGCGAATAGTCGTGCAAGCGCGCCAAAGAGTTCCCCCGAATGCAGAAGCTGTGGTTTGGGCAAAGATAGGAGAGGATGCGGGGACAAGCCGAATGTGGATGGTCGAACCCGACAAACGAAATCGACCCAGCGATATCATTGTTGGAAGGGCTCTGGTGGAACCCCGACAAGACCAATTGGTTCCAGTACGAGTCCTGAATCCTGCCAGTACACCTAGGACAATACACAAGGGAACAACGATCGCTCAATGCCAAGAAGCTGCCGCCGTTATGAACTGCGAAGATAAGAAACAACAGGAAATCCAGTTCAACAAAGCCTTCTTAAAAACAATGGCCAGAGAGTGGACGCAACACCTAGTGGAGAAGCAGAAAAGTAAAGCACTCTCCCTGCTTCGTAAATATTGGACAGTTTTTGCAGATGGTAAGAGCTGTGGAAGAACATCAATTGTGAAGCACAGAATAGACACAGGGGACTCTAGACCGATCCGGCAACCACCGAGGAGGGTACCTTTGGCGAAAGAAGGAGAGGTGATCAAACTGATCGACGAGATGGAAAAGGAGGGCGTGATCGAACCATCTGCAAGCCCATGGAGTTCGCCAGTAGTGCTTGTTAAGAAGAAGGATGGAAGCACCCGATTCTGCGTGGACTACAGGAAGCTGAACGACGTCACGAAGAAGGACAGCTATCCTTTACCGAGAATCGACGACACCTTGGACACACTATCTGGTGCAAAGGGGTTCTCGACTCTGGACTTGCAAAGTGGATACTGGCAAATAGAGCTTGACCAGCAAGACAAGGAAAAGACCGCGTTCACCGCCGGCGGAGAGTTGTGGCAATTCTCTGTGATGCCCTTCGGTCTTTGCAATGCGCCTGCCACATTCGAGAGACTTATGAACCGGGTACTAAGAGGACTTCGCTGGAGGACTTGCCTTGTCTATCTGGATGACATAATTGTCATGGGCAAGGATTTCGACGATCACCTTAAGAAGCTTGAAGAGGTACTGGAACGTATTCAAGCAGCCGGATTGAAATTGAGCCCGAAGAAATGTTCGCTCTTCCAGAACAAGGTGAAGTACTTGGGACATGTGGTGACTGCAGAAGGAGTCCATACAGATGAAGAGAAAATCTCAGCGGTTAAGGAATGGCCGCGGCCGAAGAATCTTCATGAGTTAAGGTCATTCCTGGGACTTTGCACATATTACAGGCGATTCATCCCAGGATTTGCAAACGTTGCCAGCAGTTTGCACGAGCTCACCAAAAAGAATCGGCCATTCAAGTGGGAGAAGCCGCAGGAGGAAGCGTTTATTCACCTGAAGGAATTGCTCTGCAGTGCGCAGATTCTTGCATATCCTGTCCCGGGAGAAAAGTTTATTTTGGACACCGATGCGAGCGGACATGGAATCGGAGGAGTACTCTCTCAAACAATTGACGGGCGAGAGCGGGTCATCGCTTACTACAGTAGGATCCTATCGAAGCCGGAGAGGAACTACTGTGTAACTAGGAGGGAGCTTTTAGCCGTGGTCGACTGTGTCAAGCATTTCCACAAATATCTCTATGGCCAAGCTTTTCATCTTAGGACGGACCACGCAGCGTTGAGATGGCTGCTGCAGTTCAAAAACCCGGAAGGCCAGCTTGCTAGATGGATAGAGAGAATCCAGAGTTATGACTTCAGAATCGAACACCGGAAGGGAAGCAGTCATGGAAATGCGGATGCATTATCGAGGCGACCTTGCGATGTTGAATGCAAACATTGTTCACGCGCCGAGACCAAGGAACAGGTCACCGACATCCGTTGTTTCCAGGTGCTGCCAGAAGATTCCTGGACTGCCGAGAAGGTTGGAAGAAAGCAGCGAGAAGATGCCGATCTGGCGGTCATCATCGGATACCAAGAACGAGGTTTTCGACCAAGTTGGCAGCAAATATCCAGTGAAAGCCCAATCGTGAAAGCTTACTGGGCTCAATGGCAGAGTTTGAAGCTGAAGAACGGTTGCCTCTACCGCAGTTGGGAAAGTGAGGACGGGAACATTGTAAACGATCTGCTGGTAATTCCGAAAGGACAAATCGAAGAGGTCATCCGAGAATACCACGAGGGACCAAGCGGGGGTCATCTTGGTGTTAACAAGACTGTAGAAAAGATCAAGAGACGTTTCTACTGGGTAGGATGCCATGAGTCGGTTACGCGTTTCATTCGCAGGTGTGAACAGTGTGCGAAGGCAAAGGGTCCAGTTAGGAAAACTCGAGGAAATATGCAGCAGTACAATGGGAAGGGAGAAACTTCGAGTCGTCGGTGTTCAAAGAACTCTGTGACATGCTAGGTATCAGAAAGACGCGGACAACACCATTACACCCACAATCTGATGGCATGGTCGAAAGGTTCAACCGGACGATGGAGGAATACCTGAGAAAAGTCGTCGTCGGAGATCAGAAGGACTGGGATGAACATCTTCCCCTTTTCTTAATGGCATACCGTTCGGCACAGCACAATTCAACGGCAACAACACCCGCCGAAGCCATTTTTGGAACTGATCTCCGACTTCCATCGGACTTAAAGTTCGGCGTGGTACTACCGACAACTAGCGGCAGGGAAGACTTCGTAACCGAAAAGAAGGAACAGCTGAACTCCATCCATCGGTTCATCCGGGAGCGACTGAACTTGGTCAGCGATAAAATGAAGGCGCGATACGACTTGAGGGCGAATACTTCTGGATTCGAGACCGGACAATTGGTATTGCTGTACAACCCACAACGGAAAAAAGGCTTGTGCCCCAAATTGCAATCAGCCTGGGACGGACCATATGAGGTCATCAAGAAACTCAATGACGTGGTATACCGGATACAGCAGATGGGAAACAGACGGGCGAAGTATAAAATTGTCCACGTAGAGAGGTTAGCACCATATTACGGAGAAGGATCCAATCGCTTGTTCGAGGACGAACAAGTTTGGGAGGAGGGCAGTGTTGCGGAGATGCAAGCGGACCGTTAAGTTCGAAAACTCTCTGGAAGCGGGGATGGGAATAATGTCAACTTCCAATGGAATTGTCAGAGCGTTCTAGAGGTTTCCTATGGGGAACTTCCAACGGCGAACGTTCGAGATGGTGGACCGAGAGCTATATAAGCGCGAACACTCGCCCTTGACATTCATTCAGTTTGTGGTATAAAACAGCGTGTGACAAGTCGGTGTGATCAACCAAGGTGAAAAGAAAAGCTTTCAATAAAGGTTTGTGTATTGTGTAATAAAGTTTAAAGTGGATTGTATTGGAGAATAAATAAAAGTGGTGAAGCTACACAGATAATTGATCTGTGGTGAAAGAAATAAAAGTGTGTGTGTGTTTTAAATTGGGAAAACGTAGAAAATTGTAGTTTATCGCAATCCAGTGGTGCGAACCCTATTTGGTGTGGGGATAGAATAATTCGTAACAATATTGTTGCGGAGACACAAACCGACGTCCCAGCATTTTAGAGATTTAAGTAGGGGAACTTCCGACGGCGAACATTCGAGAAGGTGGACCGAGAGCTATATAAGCGCGGCCGCTCGCCCTCGGATTCATTCAGTTTACTGAAGTGAATAGCGTGTGACAAGTCTGTATAGAGCGTATTCGGTCGATAAACCAGTGGGAAAATAAAAGCTTTTGGGTAAAGGTTTGCGTATGTAATAAAGTGCAACAATAAATAAAAGTTGTGAAGTACTCAGATAGTTGATCTGAGGAGAAATAAGAAAAGTGTGTGTTTTAATTTGAATAAAATGTAGACAATTGTAATTTATCGCAATCCAGTGATACGAGCCCTATCACAAGTGGGATTAAATCTCGTAACATTTGGGGTCAGAAGTGGGATTGGGAGTAAACGGGGAAACGTTTATTCGAATTGTGAAGTGAACTATTAAAAGTGAATTAGTGAAAGAGTGAGAAAATGGCGAAATTAGAAAAATTGACCATCGGACAATTGAAAAGAGAGCTGGATGCTCGAAACTATCCACAGTGGGAAATAAAGCGAACCTGGTGAAGAGACTGCGATCAGTGTTGGAGGAAGAAGGTGTCGACTGGGAGAATCATGAGTTCGGGGTGGAGAAGCCGTCAACATCCACTGAGCCAACATTCGATATGCAGCACATTCTAGCGGCTCCGATTGCTATGAGCCAGAAATTAGATAAAAAACTGGAGGAAAATTGCGCTGCCGTAAGTAGAAAGCTGGAAGAAAATTCCACTTCCAAAAGCCAGAAACTGGACGCCACCGTACATTAAAAGTTGGAGGAAAATTCTGCTGCCGTATGTAGAAAGTTGGAGGAAAATTCCACTTCCATAGGCCAGAAACTAGAGAAGCTGGAGATGTTAGAAGAGATGCTAGAGAACAATCGAGAAAGCTTGAGAGACATCCAGCAAGCTGTCAACGATCGATTCGTGGACATCGAAGAGAGAATCGAGACACTGGACAAGAAGGTACTACATCTCGAAAGTAACCAGGAAAAGGTAATAGAGACATTAGAATCGAGGTTCGAATAGAAGGTTCTAGATCTCGAAAATAATCAGGAAAAGATAATCGAGACACTGGAATCGAGGTTCGACAAGAAGGTTCTAGAACTCGAGAAAACTGTCCAGAACGTTCAGCATCAAGGAATCGTTGTACCGACTGCAGCATCGAAATTCACAGCTCGTAGTTTCCCTTAAAGGTGAAGCAGCTGACGTTCTACGGACATTCCCGGAAACCCAGAGAAGGAACTGGGAAGCTCTTCGTCGAAAATATGGCAGTGAGCACATGCAGGAGATGCACAAGCTGGGGCTTAAAGGACGCAAGCAGCGTGCAAACGAGACATCCAGCAGTGCGCTGCCGACATCGAGAGGCTGTCTCATCTAGCCTACGCAGATGTTCCAATTGATGTCGTAGAGAAACTGAAAACGGATTCTTTCATCCAAGGGCTTAGCCGATACCCCGATACGCAACGAAGCTTGATTCTCCTCCGAAAGACATATTTCGAGGAGACAGTTGCCAGCGCTCTCGCATGCGAAATATCGCTCTTGATAGCCGACACTCCATCAATTTGCGGCGTATATCTGAAGACCAGGATAATTCCAGAACAAGAGCGGCGAGTAGGATTGGCTCATTCCCGGCTAGATTCTACATCTGCGACCAGCAGGGGCACATTGCGAGAAACTGCCGCCTGCGAGGAAAGCATTCGAGGTGTAGTTCGCCAAAAAGAGACCAAGGGAGTGAACGCGAACGTAGAGGTGCAAAAGGTGCACCTAACAATCCGTTAATCTAAAACGAGTCAGTGCAGAGCAGCATGCGCTGGCTTCCACTTTGGAGTGCCCCAGCATCCTCGTATCCCGAATCTGTAGGGGTACAACCAGCCTAGTCATCGAGGGAACAATGGACGGGTGACGATATCTGCTGACGTTGGACACGGGCGCAACTCATTCAGTCATCCGAAGCAGATTGGCTTCTGACATCGAACTATTTTTCGAGGTCAGGCTTCGTACAGTAACTGGTGAGAAGGCGGTAGTTAAGCGCAAGGTCCAGAAAGGAATTACGATGGGTACCGTGAGTTTCAGCATGATTTCATCGTTGCGGACATCACTGATGGCATCATAATCGGCGTCGACTTTATGATTAGGCATGGCTTCACATTGGACCTCAACCAAAATGTGACGGAGTATAGCCACTTGGAGCCCCCATTAATGGAAAAGGTAACAAGGCCAGACGAATAGTCGTGCAAGCGCGCCAAACAGTTCCCCCGAATGCGGAAGCTGTGGTTTTGGCAAAGATAGAAGGGGATGCGGGGACAAGCCGAATGTGGGTGGTCGAACCCGACAAACGAAATCGACCCAGCGATATCGTTGTTGGAAGGGCTCTCGTGGAACTCTGGCAAGACCAACTGTTTCCGGTACGAGTCCTGAATCCAGCCAGTACACCTTAGACTGTGCAAAAGGGAACAATGATTGTACAATGCCAAGAAGCTGCCGCCATTATGAACTGCGAAGGTAAGAAACAACGGGAAATCCAGTCAAATATTGCCTTCTTGAAAACAATGGCCAGAGAGTGGACGCAACAGCTAGTGGAGAAGCAGAAAAGTAAAGCACTCTCTCTGTTTCGTAAATATTGGACAGTTTTTGCAAATGGGGGGGGGGGGGGGGGGGGGGAGCGAGCAAACAGTGCAAAGAAGTTGATCGCGTTTAACATGGCAAACGCCAGCTTCGATCTCTGTCCCTGCTCAATCCAAGTTGACACACAGCCTCCGCGTGGCCCCCCTGAATAGCTACCCTGGCACCCGCCAGGTAGTGAACCAATGTGTGCAGCGACCCAACTCTTGTTCCTGCAGAAAGAGGAACCTGGCCCTCCAGGTTGGGGGTTGTGCTTATGGGTAACATCCCTATCACGTAAAAACCTACTTGTTCCGAAACAACAACAAGCCTCGGATAGGGACGGATACAATTCTGACGACCCCTGCAAACGACTAACGGACTTGAGAGTCTGCATCTGGAATGTTAGGTTCCTTAACAGACCGGGTGCAGGCGATCAATTGGAGCAAATCATCAACTGCTATAAAGCAGATATAACCGCACTCCAAGAAGTGCGATGGGATGGACCAGGCAAAAAACGGATGAAAAACTGGAACATCTACTACGGGAACTGCTACAAGGAGAACAAACAGCGCCTATTCGGGTGCGGATTCGTTATTCGAGGAGGACTCCGACAAAAAGTCTTAAGTTTCCGAGACATAAGCGAACTCCTCATAACAATCCGCATCAAAGCTAAATTTGGAAACATTAGCTAAATATGCGCTCACGCCCCAACGGATGAAAAGGACGATCGACTCAAAGAAGAATTCTACGATCTCCAAGACAGAACATATGCCCAATGCCCCAGCTACGACACAAAATTTAGTCCTAGGAAATTTTAATGCACAACTGGGCAAAGAGGACATATTTGAGTCTATCATCCGACATCGGACAACGGACTAAGGCTAATTGATTTCCTAGCGGGGCGTAACCTCCTTGTAGCAAGCACGCGATTCCCCCATCTCAATATCCAGAACGGTACCTGGCGGTCTTTTGATCAATCGACTACAAACCAGATTGATCACATTGCGATCGACGCCAAACACTCCTCCTGTATTCTCGATGTACGAACCTTCCGAGGGGCCAACATCGACTCGGACCACTACCTTGTTGTAGCCAAGGTACGAATGAGGATATCAAGAATGCTTAGGAGTCGAGTAGCACAATGTAAGTTTGACGTCGGAAAGCTACAATCGCAAGAGACTGCCAGAATCTTTGTCGATCGTGTCTCCTCCAAGCTCTTTCAAAATCCGCCCACAGCAGCACAAACAATAGAGCAGGAATGGGCGCATTGCCAGAACGCCGTCAGAGACGCTGCCTCAGAGGTGCTGGGTTTCAAACCGCCACCACCTAGAAACCCCTGGATTGATGAACAATGCGAACAAGCCCATGCAGCAAAACAAGAGGCATATAAAGCCATGCTGCAACGACGGACGAGGTAAAACGAACATGGCATGGCTACAAAGCCAGAGCGGCGGCCTGCAGGGATGATAATGGAGAACTGGCAGTAGAGTCGCAGTCGGTTCTGAGGATTTGGAAAGACCACTTCTGCAGACTGTATAACGGCGATGATAGACAAGATACCGCTGTCAGGCAGAACGAGCCATTCGTAATGGACTACAATGAAACAGAATTCAGTCCACCCGACCTAGAGGAAGTCAAGGGGGTGGCCGTGGTGCAGTGGTTAACATCATCGACCGCCGAGCGGAAGGTTTATGGTTCAAATTCGCTTCATAGCCAAGAAAAAGTAATTCCTATACGGACAAAAAGTATGCAACGCAGTTGTGAATGTAAAGTGACCAGACGTACTGCTGCAGGCATAACACTCACAGTATATGGTCAACCGAAATTCATCCTCTGCCCATGCAATACCGAAGTGCTTGAACGAATTACTACGGACTATAACCAACGCGGAATTTGGTCGGCTCTCGTCCTATCTAGGTCTAGGACGGACAACCATCCCTGAGAGTGTGTGTCAACACATCATAAGAGAATATAAAAACTCTTGAACCTGCGCGAGTCTCTCAAAAAAAAAAAAAAAAAACGATATCAAGACTTAAGTCTAATAAAGCTGCGGGCGCAGACGGCCTGTCTGCTGAGCTTCTTAAGGCGGCTGGAGATGAGTTGGTAAGGTGCATGCACCATCTCATTTGCAAAGTATGGTCGGAGGAAGGCATGCCCGACGAATGGAATCTCAGCATCGTTTGCCCGGTCCATAAGAAAGGAGACCCCTATAACTGCGCCAACTATAGGGCAATAAGTCTCCTTAACATCGCATATAAGATCTTCTCTGCCGTATTGTGTGAGCGCCTAAAACCGTTTGTGGATAACCTGATCGGCTCTTATCAGTGTGGTTTCAGGCCAGGTAAATCAACAATAGACCAAATATTTACGCTACGGCAGCTCTTGGAGAAGACCCAGGAATACCAAATCGACAGTCACCACCTCTTCGTCGATTTCAAGGCTGCATATGAAAGCGTGTATAGAGATGAGCTATAGAAAGCCATGTCTAGTTTTAACATCCCTGCCAAACTCGTCCGACTGTGCAGGATGACAATGGAGAATTGTCATCCTGCACAGTCGGACGACTATCTATTAAGGGCGGTAATGAGCAAACCGAGACCTTTGATGTTAAAAAAGGATATAGGCAAAGTGACGCGCTGTCATGCAACTTTTTCAACATCGTGCTTGAAAAGATCGTGCAAGAGTCACTGGCCAACACAAGAGGTACGATTTATTTCAAGTCTACGACATTGACGTGATTGGACGGACACAGCGAGACGTCAATGAGGCCTTTGTAAGCATTGAGGTAGAAGCGCCTAAGATGGGTCTCAAGGTTAATGAGGGTAAAACCAAATATCTGCTTTCATCTGAAAGAGACGGACAACAACGACGTATTGACCAGAACGTCAGCAGGGGCGGATATAACTTTAAAGTGGTCAAGGAATTCGTCTACCTTTGCTCACTGATGACCAGCGACAACAACACCAGCGCTGAGATAAAACGCAGAGTCACTCTTGCCAACCGCTGTTTCTTTGGGCTCAAGAGGAAATTGAGAAGTAGAGCCCTCTCTCGGAAAACCAAGGTGACACTCCTTTAAGGTGCAGAGGCTTGGACCTTAACAAAAGCGGATTTAGATGCCCTTGGTCGTTTCGAGAGGAAAATTCTGCGTACTATCTACGGTCCCGATTATTCAAACGGTGTATGGAGGAGAACATATAACGAAGAACTGTACGGGTTGTACAGCGACATCGGCCTGGTACGACGTCTACGGATACAGCGTCTAAGGTGGCTAGGCCATCTAGAGCGCATGGAAAATACAGCTCCGACCCGAAGAGTCTTCGAATCAACTCCGGAAGAAAGGCGCGGCAGAGGACGGCCGCATCATCGGTGGCGCACGCAGGTGGAAGGGGACCTTAACCAACTGGGCGTGCGGCGCTGGAAACAGCTGGCTAAAGACCGTGCCAGCTGGAGACGCTTGTTGGTTGAGGCCCAGGTCCACCACGGACGGTAGCGCCACCTAAGTAGGTACGTAAGTTTTGCAAATGGTAAGAACTGTGGAAGAACATCAATTGTGAAGCACAGAATAGACACAGGGGACTCTAGACCAATCCGGCAACCACCGAAGAGGGTACCTTTGGCGAAAGAAGCGAGGTGATCAAACTAATCGACGAGATTGAAAAGGAGGATGTGATCGAACCATCTGCGAGCCCATGGAGTTCACCAGTATTGCTTGTTAAGAAGAAGGGTAGAAGCATCCGATTCTGCGTGGACTAAAGGAAGCTGAACGACGTCACGATGAAGGACAGCTATCCTTTACCGAGAATCGACGAAGTGGATACCAGCAAATAGAGCTTGACCAGCAAGACAAGGAAAAGACCGCGTTCACCGCCGGGGGAGAGTTGTGCCAAGTCTCTGTGATGTCCTTCGGTCTTTGCAATGCGCCAGCCGCCTTCGAAAGACTTATCAACCGGGTGCTAAGAGGACTTCACTGGAGGACTTGCCTTGTCTATCTGGATGACATAATTATCGTGGGCAAGGATTTCGACGATCATCTCAAGTAGCTTGAAGAAGTACTGGAACGTATTCAAGCAGCCGGACTGAAATTGAGCTTGAAGAAATGTGTGCTCTTCCAAAACAAGGTAAAGTACTTGGGACATGTGGTGACTGCAGAAGGCGTCTACACAGATGAAGAGAAAATCTATGCGGTCAAGGAATGTCCGCGGCCTAAGAATCTTCATGAGCTAAGGTTATTCCTGGGACTTTGCACATATTACAGGCGATTCGTCTCAGGATTTGCAAACGTTGCCGGCAGTCTGCACGAGCTCACCAAAAAGAATCAGCCATTCAAAAGGGAGAAGCTGCAGGAGGAAGCATTCATTCACCTGAAGGAATTGCTCTGCAGTGCGCAGATGCTTGCATATCCTGTCCCGGGAGAAAAGTTTCACTTGGACACCGATGCGAGCGGACATGGAATCGGAGGAGTACTCTCTCAAATGATTGACGGGCGAGAATGGGTCATAGCTTGCTAAGGTAGGATCCTATCGAAGCCGGAGAAGAACTACTGTGTAACTAGGAGGGAGCTTTTAGCCGCGGTTGACTGTGTCAAGCATTTCCACAAATATCTCTGTGGCCAAGCTTTTCATCTTAGGGGGGACCACGCAGCGTTGAGGTGGCTGCAGCAGTTCGAAAGCCCTAAAGGCCAGCTTGCTAGATGGATAGAGAGAATCCAGAGTTATGACTTTAGTATCGAACACCGGAAGGGAAGCAGTCATGGAAATGCGGATGCGTTATCGAGGCGACCTTGCGGTGTTGAATGCAAACATTGTTCACTTGCCGAAACCAAGGGACAGGTCACCGACATCCGTCGATTCCATGTGCTGCCAGAAGATTTCTGGACTGTCGAGAAGTTCGGAAGAAAGCAGCAAGAAGACACCGATCTGGCATTCATCATCGACTACCAAGAACGAGATTTTCGACCAACTTGGCAGCAAATATCCAGTGAAAGCCCAATCGTAAAAGCCTACTGGGCTCAATGGCAGAGTTTGAAGCAGTTGCCTCTACCGCAGTTGGGAAAGTGATGATGGGAACATTGTAAACGATCTGCTGGTAATTCTAAAGGGACAAATCGACGAGGTCATCCGAGAATACCACGAGGGACCAAGCGGGGGTCATCTTGGTGTTAACAAGACCTATAAAAGATCAAGAGACGTTTCTACTGGGTAGGATGCCATTGATCGGTCACGCGTTTCATTCGCAGGTGTGAATTGTGTGCGAAGGCAAAGGGGCCGCTTAGGAAACCTCGAGCAAAGATGCAGCAGTTCATTGTTGGAGCACCGTTCGAACGTATCGCCATTGACATCGCAGGCCCATTCCCAACGAGCAACGCTGGAGGCACATACGCGCTGGTTGTGATCGATTTCTTCAGCAAGTGGCCTGAGGTGTTTTGCGTCCTGAACCAGGAAGCCAAAACCATTTCAGATGCGTTCGTGAACAACTGGGGTGCGCGTTATGGAGTCCCAATGGAACTGTACTCAAACCAAGGAAGGAAATTCGAGTCATCGGTGTTCAAAGAACTCTGCGACATGCTTGGTATCAGAAAGACACGGACATCACCATTACACCAACAATCTGACGTCGAAAGGTTCCAGCGGATGTTGGAGGAATACCTGAAAAAAGTCGTCGTTGGAGATCAGAAGGGCTGGCATGAACATCTTCCCCTTTCCTAATGGCGTACCGAAGCCATTTTTGGAACTGATCTTCTGCTTCCATCGGACTTGAAGTTCGGCGTGGTACTACCGACAAATAGCGGCAGGGAGGACTTCGTAACCAAAAAAAAAAGGAACAGCTGAACTCCATCCATCAGTTTATCCGGGAGCGACTGAACTTGGTCAGCGATCAAATGAAGGCGAGATACGACTTGAGGGCGAACACTTCTGGATTCGAACTCACAACGAAAAAAAGGCTTGTGCCCCAAATTGCAATCAGCCTGGGATGGACCATATGAGGTCATCAAGAAACTGAACGACGTAGTATATCGAATACAGCAGACGGGAAACAGACGGGCGAAGTATAAGATTGTCCACGTAGAGAGATTTGCGCCATATTACACAGAGATAAGCGCCAATCGCTTGTTCGAGGACGAACAAGATTAGGAGGAGGGCTGTGTTGCGGAGACACAAACCGACGTCTAAGTTCGGATTTCGCTGTCAAAGTTCGAATGCTCTGGTGAAGCGGAAGTTCAAATGATGTCAATTGTAAACGGCGTAATGCTATTTGTCAGAGTAAAGGTTTGCGTGTGTAATAAAGTGTATCAATAAATAAAAGTGTGTGTTTTAATTTGAATAAAACGTAGACAATTGTAACAACAATTGACAACTGAATGCCTATCGAGGGCGAGTGTTCGCGCTTATATAGCTCTCGGTCCACCTTCTCGAACGTTCGCCGTTGGAAGTCCCCCTTCGGAAATCTCTAGAACGCTCTGACAATTCCATTGGAAGTTGACATCATTCCAATCCCCGCTTCCCCCTTCCCGGACGGCTAAGTTCGAATTTCGCTGTCGAAGTTCGAAAACTCTCTGGAAGCGGGGAAGTGAAATGATGTCAACTTCCAATGGAATTGTCAGAGCGTTCTAGAGATTTCCGATGGGGAACTTCCAACGGCGAACTTCGAGATGGTGGACCGAGAGCTATATAAGCGCGAACACTCGCCCTCGACATTCATTCAGTTTGTGGTATAAAACAGCGTGTGACAAGTTAGTGTGATCAAACAGTGTGAAACTAAAAGCTTTCATTAAAGGTTTGTTTGTGTAATAAAGTTTAAAGTATTGGATATTAAAGAAAAGTGGTGAAGCTGTACAGATAGTTGATCTGTGGTGAAACCAGGAAAGTGTGTGTGTTTCATTTTGGATAAAATGACAATTGTAGTTTATCGCAATCCAGTGGTGCGAACCCTATTCGGTGGGGGATTGAATAAATTCGTAACAATATGTACCAGCAGGAAGAAAATGTTAAAATGTCGCTCACAAAAATGAAACGCTATTGTTCATCCGAAGTAGTGAGCAAATATGTGAATGAACCATAATCCAGATTTAATTAGTTTTCTTGTGCATAGCTAACTCATAAATTACGTTACGTTATAACCGTCGATAAATTCAAATTCAAAAAAAGTGGGCATAACTCTCCCACAATAACACCGGTCAACAAAAAAAAATTGGATTTTTGCGAATGGGTTTTATTTAATATTGTTACGAAATATTCAATCCCACACCGAATAAGGTTCCACCACTGGATTGCGATTAACTACAATTGTCCTTTTTTGACGTGACAACGTCTACTAAATCGGTTAGCGCTGAAATATGGGATGCCGAAACGCAAAAAACGCAGAAAAATGTAGACTAACCGTGTGAGTAGGCGTGGCCTAGCGAATGTGTAGTAGTAAGCTCGCGCGAAAATGATCAACATGTCAGATAAAAAAAACTTCGGCGTCGTTTAGTGGAATCAAATCAAATCATATCATAAACCTATTGTTGATAGAATATTAGAAATAAAGAACACTTAAACGTTTGAGTATAAAATTGTCTTATTCAATGAAATACATGTATAATACTGTAATATGAAAATAAAACATTGAAATCAATAAAAAATTATATGTAATTGTTGAATATATAATATTTATACCTCATTCATAAAATCGTATAATAGACGTTGTCACGAAATAATGGATTTGGCTAGTAACAGCCAATCTAATAACAGTTTTTACGAATAAAAACACACACACTTTTCTTTATTTCACCACAGATCAAATATCTGTGCAGCTTCACCACTTTTATTTATTATCCAATACTAATTGAACACTTTAAATGTTTTTACACACACAAACTTTTACCCAAAGCTTTTATTTTTCCACTGTTTGATCACACTGACTTGTCACACGCTGTTCGATACCACAAACTGAATGTATGCCGAGGGCGAGTGTTCGCGCTTATATAGCTCTCGGTCCACCTTCTCGAACGTTCGCCGTCGGAAGTTCCCCTTCGGAAATCTCTAGAATGCTCTGACAATTAGCATTACGCCGTTGACAGTTGACAGTTGACTCCAATCCCCGCTTCAAGAGAGCTTTCGAACTTCGACAGCGAAATTCGAACTTAACCGTCGGTTTGTGTCTCCGCAACACTGCCCTCCTCCTAAACCTGTTCGTCCTCGAACAAGCGATTGCATACTTCTCTGTAATATGGCGCTAACCTCTCTACGTGGACAATCTTATACTTCTCCCGTCGTTTTCCCATCTGCTGTATTCGGTATACCACTTCATTGAGCTTCTTGATGACCTCATATGGTCCGTCCCAGGCTGATTGCAATTTGGGGCACAAGCCATTTTTCCGTTGTGGGTTGTACAGCAATACCAATTGTCCTGTCTCGAATCCAGAAGAGTTCGCCCTTAAGTCGTATCTCGCCTTCATCTTATCGCCTTCATCAGTCGCTCCCGGATGAACAGATGGATGGAGTTCAGCTGTTCTTTCTTTTCGGTTACGAAGTCCTCCCTGCCGCTAGTTGTCGGTAGTACCACGCCGAACTTCAAGTCCGATGGAAGTCGGAGATCAGTTCCAAAAATGGCTTCGGCGGGTGTTGTTGCCGTTGATATGTGTTGTGCCGGACGGTATGCCATTAAGAAAAGGGGAAGATGTTCATCCCAGTCCTTCTGATCTCCAACGACGACTTTTCTCAAATATTCCTCCATCGTCCGGTTGAACCTTTCGACCATGCCATCAGATTGTGGGTGTAATGGTGTTGTCCGTGTCTTTCTGATACCAAGCATGTCGCAGAGTTCTTTGAACACCGATGACTCGAATTTCCTTCCTTGGTCTGAGTGCAGTTCCAGCGGTACTCCGTAACGCGAAACCCAGTTGTTCAGGAATGCATCCGAAATGGTTTTGGCTCCCTAGTTCGCGACGCAAAACACCTCAGGCCACTTACTGAAGTAATCGATCACCACCAGCGCGTATTTGTTCCCAGCGTTGCTCGTTGGGAATGGGCGATATCCATGGCGATACGTTCGAACGGTGCTCCAACATTGTACTGCTGCATATTTCCTCGGGTTTTCCTAACTGGACCCTTTGCCTTCGCACACTGCTCACAACTGCGAATGAAACGCGTAGCCGATTATTGGCGTCCTACCCAGTAGAAACGTCTCTTTATCTTTTATACAGTCTTGTTAACACCAAGATGATCCCCGCTTGGTCCCTCGTGGTATTCTCGGATGACCTCGTCGATTCGTCCCTTTGGAATTACCAGCAGATCATTTACAATGTTCCCGTCCTCACTTCCCCAACTGCGGTAGAGGCAACCGTTCTTCAGCTTCAAACTCTGCCATTGAGCCCAGTAAGCTTTCACGATTGGGCTTTCACTGGATATTTGCTGCCAACTTGGTCGAAAACCTCGTTCTTGGTAGTCGATGATGACTGCTAGATCGGCATCTTCTCGCTGCTTTCTTCCGACCTTCTCGACAGTCCAGGAATCTTCTGGCAGCACATGGAAACGACGGATGTCGGTGACCTGCTCCTTGGCTTCGGCTCGTGAACAATGTTTGCATCCAACATCGCAAAGTCGCCTCAATAATGCATCCGCATTTCCACGACTGTTTCCCATCCGGTATTCGCGTGTTCTCGCTTGGTCTCCTTTTGGCGAATCAAACCTCGGACGCCTTCTTCTCAGACGGCAATTACTCGCCATGTGCCCCTGCTGGCTGCAGATGTATTTTCTTTTATTTTCACACTGTTTGATCACACTGACTTTTCACACGCTGTTCAATACCACAAACTGAATGAATGTCGAGGGCGAGTGTTCGCGCTTATATAGCTCTCGGTCCACCATCTCGAACGTTCGCCGTTGGAAGTTCCCCTTCGGAAATCTCTAGAACGCTCTAACAATTCCATTGGAAGTTGACATCATTCCAATTCCCCGCTTCCAGAGAGTTTTCGAACTTCGACAGCGAAATTCGAACTTAACGGTCCGCTTGCATCTCCGCAACAATATTGTCAGAGCGTTCTAGAGATTTCCGAAGGGGAACTTCCAACGGCGAACGTTCGAGACGGTGGACCGAGAGCTATATAAGCGCGAACACTCGCCCTTGACATTCATTCAGTTTGTGGTATTGAACAGCGTGTGAAAAGTCAGTGTGATCAAACAGGGTGAAAATAAAAGCTCTCAATAAAGGTTTGTTTGTGTAATAAAGTGGATAGTATTGGATAATAAATAAAAGTGGTGAAGCTGTACAGATAGTTGATCTGTGGTGAAACAAAGAAAAGTGTGTGTGTTTTAATTGGAAAAAACGTAGACATTGTAGTTTATCGCAATCCAGTGGTGCGAGCCCTATTTGGTGAGGGAATCGAATAAATTCGTAACATTTGGTGTCAGAAGTGGGATTGCGAGTAAACGAGTGGAACGTTTATTTAAATTGTGAATTGCACAAAGTGAATTGTTAAGAGATAGAAAAAATAGTGAAATTGGTAAAGTTGACAATCGAACAACTGAAAAGAGAGCTGGATGCTCGGCAATTATCCACAGTGGGAAGTAAAGCCAACCTGGTGGAGAGACTGCGATCAGCGTTGCAGGAAGAAGGTGTCGACTGGGAGACATCCGTCGACATCTACTGAGCCAGCGTTCGATATGCAGCACATTCTCGCGGCTCTGATTGCTATGAGCCAAAAACTCGATCAAAAGCTGGAGGAAAATTCCACTTCCCTGAGCCAGAAATTAGATCAAAAACTGGAGGAAAACTCCGCTGCTGTAAGTAGAAAGTTGGAGGAGAATTCAACTTCCATAAGCCAGAAACTGGAGGCGACCGTACATCAAAAGTTGGAGAAAAATTCAACTTCCATAGGTCCGAAACTAGAGAAGCTAGAGACGTTGGAAGAGATGCTACAGAACAATCGAGAAAGCTTGAGAGACTTCCAGCAAGCCGTCAACGATCGGTTCCAGGGCGTCGAAGAGAGAATCGATACACTGAATAAGAAGGTTCTGGATCTCGAAAATAACCAGGAAAAGAGAATCGAAACACTGCACAAGAAGGTTCTGGAACTCGAGAAAACTATCCAGAACGTACAGCATCAAGGAATCGTCGTACCGACTGCAGCATCAAAATTCACAGCTCCCAACTTCGACGGCAAGAGCGCTTTTAACATCTTTAAGCTCCAGTTCGAGACAACAGCAGAACGGAATCAATGGGGAGAGGAAGATCGTGTGGCTGCCCTAGTAATTTCCCTTCAAGGTGAAGCAGCTGACGTTCTACAGACCATCCCGGAGAACCAGAGAAGGAACTGCACAGCCATATGGGATGCTCTTCATCGAAGATACGGCAGTGAGCTCATGCAGGAGATGCACAAGCTGGAACTTAAAGGATGCAAGCAGCGTGGAAACGAGACCATCCAGCAGTACGCTGCCGACATCGAGAGGCTGTCTCATCTAGCCTACGCGGATGTTCCAGTTGATGTGGTGGAAAAATTGAAAACGGATTCTTTCATCCAAGGGCTAAGGGACCCCGATACGCAGCGAAGCCTGATTCTCCTGCTGAAGACAACTTTCAAGTAGACAGTTGCCGGCGCTCGCGCATGTGAAACATCGCTCTTGATATGCCGACCTTCCATCAAACTACGGCGCATATCTCAAGACCAGGATAGTTCGAGATCAACAACGGCTAGTAGGAGTGGTTCATTCCCGGGTAGATGCTACATCTGCGACCAGTAGGGGCACATTGCGAGAAACTGCCGCCTGCGAAGAAAGCGTTCGAGGTCTAGTTCGCCAAAAGAGACCATGGGAGTGAACGCGACCGTGGAGGTGCAAAAGGTGCACCTAACAATCCGTTAAACTAAAACGAGCCAGTGCAGAGGGGCATGCGCTGGCTCCCACATTGGAGTGCCCCAGCATCCTCGTATCCCGAATCTATAGGGGTGCAACCAGCCTAGTCATCGAGGGAACGATGGACTGGCGACGATATCTGCTGACGTTGGACACGGGCGCAACTCACTCAGTCATCCGAAGCGAATTGGATTCTGACATCGAACCATTTTCCGAGGTAAGGCTTCGTACAGTAACTGGTGAGAAGGCGGAAGTTAAGGGAAAGGTCCAGAAAAGAATTACGATGGGTACCGTCGAGTTTCAGCATGATTTCATCGTTGCGGACATCACTGATGATATCATAATCGGCGTCGACTTCATGATTAGGCATGGCTTCACATTGGACCTCAACCCAAAAGTGATGAAGTATGGCAGCTTGGAGCTCCCATTAACAATGGATAATGGACAAGGTAACAAGGTCAGGCGAATAGTCGTGCAAGCGCGCCAAACAGTTCCCCCGAATGCAGAAGCTGTGGTTTGGGCAAAGATAGGGGAGGATGCGGGGACAAGCCGAATGTGGGTGGTCGAACCCGACAAACGAAATCGACCCAGCGATATCATTGTTGGAAGGGCTTTCGTGGAACCCCGACAAGACCAATTGGTTCCAGTACGAGTCCTGAATCCTGCCAGTACACCTAGGACGATACACAAGGGAACAACGATCGCTTAATGCCAAGAAGCTGCCGCTATTATGAACTGCGAAGATCAGAAACACCGGGAAATCCAGGCCAACAAAGCCTTCTTGAAAACTATGGTCAGAGAATGGACGCAACATCTAGTGGAGAAGCATAAAAGTAAAGCACTCTCCCTGCTTCGTAAATATTGGACAGTTTTTGCAGATGGTAAGAACTGTGGAAGAACATCAATTGTGAAGCACAGAATAGACACAGGGGACTCTAGACCGATCCAGCAACCACCGAGAAGGGTACCTTTGGCGAAAGAAGGAGAGGTGATCAAACTAGTCGACGAGATGGAAAAGGAGGGCGTGATCGAACCATCTGCAAGCCCATGGAGTTCGCCAGTAGTGCTAGTTAAGAAGAAGGATGGAAGCACCCGATTCTGCGTGGACTACAGGAAGCTGAACGACGTCACGAAGAAGGACAGCTATCCTTTACCGAGAATCGACGACACCTTGGATACACTATCTGGTGCAAAGTGGTTCTCGACGCTGGACTTGCAAAGTGGATACTGGCAAATAGAGCTTGACCAGCAAGACAAGGAAAAGACCGCGTTTACCGCCGGGGGAGAGTTGTGGCAATTCTCTGTGATGCCCTTCGGTCTTTGCAATGCACCAGCCACATTCGAGAGACTGATGAACCGGGTGCTAAGAGGACTTCACTGGAGGACTTGCCTTGTCTATCTGGATGACATAATTGTCATGGGCAAGGATTTTGACGATCACCTTAAGAAGCTTGAAGAGGTACTGGAACGTATTCAAGCAGCCGGATTGAAATTGAGCCCGAAGAAATGTTCGCTCTTCCAGAACAAGGTGAAGTACTTGGGACACGTGGTGACTGCAGAAGGAGTCCATACAGATGAAGAGAAAATCTCAGCGGTTAAGGAATGGCCGCGGCCGAAGAATCTTCATGAGTTAAGGTCATTCCTGGGACTTTGCATATATTACAGGCGATTCATCCCAGGATTTGCAAACATTGCCAGCAGTTTGCACGAGCTCACCAAAAAGAATCGGCCGTTCAAGTGGGAGAAGCCACAGGAGGAAGCGTTCATTCACCTGAAGGAATTGCTCTGCAGTGCGAAGGTTCTTGCATATCCTGTTCCGGGAGAAAAGTTAATTTTGGACACAGATACGAGCGGGCGTGGAATCGGAGGAGTACTCTCTCAAATGATTGACGGGCGAGAACGGGTCATCGCTTACTACAGTAGGATCCTATCGAAGCCGGAGAGGAACTACTGTGTAACTAGGAGGGAGCTTTTAGCCGTGGTTGACTGTGTCAAGCATTTCCACAAATATCTCTATGGCCAAGCTTTTCATCTTAGGACGGAGCACGCAGCGTTGAGATGGCTGCTGCAGTTCAAAAACCCGGAAGGCCAGCTTGCTAGATAGATAGAGAGAATCCAGAGTTATGACTTCAGTATCGAACACCGGAAGGGAAGCAGTCATGGAAATGCGGATGCATTATCGAGGCGACCTTGCGATGTTGAATGCAAACATTGTTCACGCGCCGAGACCAAGGAACAGGTCACCGACAACCGTCGTTTCCATGTGCTGTCAGAAGATTCCTGGACTGTCGAGAAGGTCGGAAGAAAGCAGCGAGAAGATGCCGATCTGTCAGTTATCATCGACTACCAAGGACGAGGTTTTCGACCAAGTTGGCAGCAAATATCCAGTGAAAGCCCAATCGTGAAAGCTTACTAGGCTCAACGGCAGAGTTTTGAAGCTGAAGAACGGTTGCCTCTACCGCAGTTGGGACAGTGAGGACGGGAACATTGTAAACGATCTGCTGGTAATTCCAAAGGGACAAATCGACGAGGTCATCCGAGAATACCACGGGGGACCAAGTGGGGGTCATCTTGGTGTTAACAAGACTGTAGAAATGATCAAGAGACGTTTCTACTGGGTAGGATGCCATGAGTCGGTTACGCGTTTCATTCGCAGGTGTGAACAGTGTGCGAAGGCAAAGGGGCCAGTTAGGAAAACTCGAGGAAATATGCAGCAGTACAATGTTGGAGCACCGTTCGAACGTATCGCAATGGACATTGCAGGCCCATTCCCAACGAGCAACGCTGGAAACAAGTACGCACTTGTGGTGATCGATTACTTCAGCAAGTGGCCTGAGGTGTTTTGCATCCCGAACCAGGAAGCCAAAACCATTTCGGATGCATTCGTGAACAACTGGGTTTCGCGTTATGGAGTACCAATGGAACTGCACTCAGACCAAGGAAGAAACTTCGAGTCGTCGGTGTTCAAAGAACTCTGTGACATGCTAGGTATCAGAAAGACGCGCACAACACCATTACATCCACAATCTGATGGCATGGTCGAAAGGTTCAACCGGACGATGGAGGAATACCTGAGAAAAGTTTTCGTCGGAGATCAGAAGGACTGGGATGAACATCTTCCCCTTTTCTTAATGGCACACCGTTCGGCACAGCACAGTTCAACGGCAAGAACACCAGCCGAAGCCATTTTTGGAACTGATCTCCGACTTCCATCGGACTTGAAGTTCGGCGTGGTACTGCCGACAACTAGCGGCAGGGAGGACTTCGTAACCGAAAAGAAAGAACAGCTGAACTCCATCCATCAGTTCATCCGGGAGCGACTAAATTTGGTCAGCGATAAAATGAAGGCGCGATACGACTTGAGGGCGAATACTTCTGGATTCGAGACCGGACAATTGGTATTGCTGTACAACCCACAACGGAAAAATGGCTTGTGCCCCAAATTGCAATCAGCCTGGGACGGACCATATGAGGTCATCAAGAAGCTCAATGAAGTGGTATACCGAATACAGCAGATGGGAAAACGACGGGAGAAGTATAAGATTGTCCACGTAGAGAGGTTAGCACCATATTACGGAGAAGGGTCCAATCGCTTGTTCGAGGACGAACAAGTTTAGGAGGAGGGCAGTGTTCGAAAACTCTCTGGAAGCGGGGATTGGAATGATGTCAACTTCCAATGGAATTGTCAGAGCGTTCTAGAGATTTCCGAAGGGGAACTTCCAACGGCGAACGTTCGAGACGGTGGACCGAGAGCTATATAAGCGCGAACACTCGCCCTTGACATTCATTCAGTTTGTGGTATTAAACAGCGTGTGACAAGTCGGTGTGATCAAACAGTGTGAAACTAGAAGCTCTCAATAAAGGTTTGTTTGTGTAATAAAGTTTAAAGTGGATAGTATTGGGTAATAAAGAAAAGTGGTGAAGCTACACAGATAATTGATCTGTGGTGAAAGAAATAAAAGTGTGTGTGTTTTTAATTCGGGTAAAAAGGACAATTGTAGTTTATCGCAATCCAGTGGTGCGAACCCTATTTGGTGTGGGGATCGAATAATTCGTAAAAATACTGTTGCGGAGACACAATCCGACAGTTGAGTTCGAATTTCGCTGTCGAAGTTCGAAGGCTCTCTGGAAGCGGGGATTGGAATGATGTCAACTTCCAATGGCGAAATGCTAATTGTCAGAGCATTCTAGAGATTTCCGAAGGGGAACTTCCAACGGCGAACATTCGAGTAGATGCACCGAGAGCTATATAAGCGCGAACACTCGCCCTCGACATACATTCAGTTTGTGGTATTGAATAGCGTGTGACAAGTCAGTGTGATCAAACAGTGTGAAAATAAAAGCTTTCAATAAAGGTTTTGTTTGTGTAATAAAGCTTAAAGTGGATAGTATTGGATAATAAAGAAAAGTGGTGAAGCTGCACAGATAATTGATCTGTGGTGAAAGAAATAAAAGTGTGTGTGTTTTTATTCGGATAAAAAGGACAATTGTAGTTTATCGCAATCCAGTGGTACAAACCCTATTTGGTGTGGGGATTGAATATTTCGTAACAATACTATAAAACGCATTGTATTTTATTTTATAAAAAAAAACAAATAAAAAGTAACAACTTCATTTTATAAGAAGAATGGTTTAGAAATACGCGTCAAAAGTGAATAAACAACATGCAAGTACCTCAACGTAGGCAATTGTAGCTAATCGAAATTCAGTGATACGAACCCTATCACAAGTGGTATTCAATTTCGTAACAATATGATTTGCATAATGCTTTCTTCTTTCCTCTATTGCAATGCATTAAAAATCCATTTGGCTAATTAATGTTCGAAAGATAACTCAAGCTTAAATGGTGAATAGAAACTGCAATCCAAGAAAAAGACGAAGGAGATTATTAATTTCGACAACAAAATGACTCGTATTTCACTTTCTTTTGCAAATGAACATATTGTTACGATATATTCAACCCACACCAAATTGGGTTCGCACCACAGGATTGCGATAAACTACAATTGTCCTTTTTATCCGAATAAAAACACACACTTTTCTTGTTTAACCACAGGTCAATTATCTGTGTACCTTCACCATTTTTATCTATTATCCAATACTATCCACTTTAAACTTTATCACACAAGCAAACCTTTATTGAGAGCTTTTATTTTCACACTGTTTAATCACACTGACTTGTCACACGCTATTCAATACCACAAACTGAATGCCTATCGAGGGCGAGTGTTCGCGCTTATATAGCTCTCGGTCCACCTTCTCGAACGTTCGCCGTTGGAAGTCCCCCTTCGGAAATCTCTAGAACGCTCTGACAATTCCATTGGAAGTTGACATCATTCCAATCCCCGCTTCCCCCTTCCCAGACGGCTAAATTCGAATTTCGCTGTCGAAGTTCGAAAACTCTCTGGAAGCGGGGAAGTGAAATGATGTCAACTTCCAATGGAATTGTCAGAGCGTTCTAGAGATTTCCGATGGGGAACTTCCAACGGCGAACTTCGAGATGGTGGACCGAGAGCTATATAAGCGCGAACACTCGCCCTCGACATTCATTCAGTTTGTGGTATAAAACAGCGTGTGACAAGTTAGTGTGATCAAACAGTGTGAAACTAAAAGCTTTCAATAAAGGTTTGTTTGTGTAATAAAGTTTAAAGTATTGGATAATAAAGAAAAGTGGTGAAGCTGTACAGATAGTTGATGAAACCAGTGGTGAAACCAGGAAAGTGTGTGTGTTTTATTTTGGATAAAAAGACAATTGTAGTTTATCGCAATCCAGTGGTGCGAACCCTATTCGGTGGGGGATTGAATAAATTCGTTACAATATGTACCAGCAGGAAGAAAATGTTAAAATGTCGCTCACAAAAATGAAACGCTATTGTTCATCCGAAGTAGTGAGCAAATATGTGAATGAACCATAATCCAGATTTAATTAGTTTTCTTGTGCATAGTTAACTCATAAATTACGTTACGTTATAACCGTCGATAAATTCAAATTCAAAAAAAAGTGGGCATAACTCTCCCACAATAACACCGGTCAACAAAAAAAAATTGGATTTTTGAGAATGGGTTTTATTTAATATTGTTACAAAATATTCGATCCCACACCGAATAGGGTTCCACCACTGGATTGCGATTAACTACAATTGTCCTTTTTTTACGAATAAAAACACACACACTTTTCTTTATTTCACCACAGATCAAATATCTGTGCAGCTTCACCACTTTTATTTATTATCCAATACTAATTGAACACTTTAAATGTTATTACACACACAAACTTTTACCCAAAGCTTTTATTTTTCCACTGTTTGATCACACTGACTTGTCACACGCTGTTCAATACCACAAACTGAATGTATGCCGAGGGCGAGTGTTCGCGCTTATATAGCTCTCGGTCCACCTTCTCGAACGTTCGCCGTCGGAAGTTCCCCTTCGGAAATCTCTAGAATGCTCTGACAATTAGCATTACGCCGTTGACAGTTGACAGTTGACTCCAATCTCCGCTTCAAGAGAGCTTTCGAACTTCGACAGCGAAATTCGAACTTAACCGTCGGTTTGTGTCTCCGCAACACTGCCCTCCTCCTAAACCTGTTCGTCCTCGAACAAGCGATTGCATCCTTCTCTGTAATATGGCGCTAGCCTCTCTACGTGGACAATCTTATACTTCTCCCGTCGTTTTCCCATCTGCTGTATTCGGTATACCACTTCATTGAGCTTCTTGATGACCTCATATGGTCCGTCCCAGGCTGATTGCAATTTGGGGCACAAGCCATTTTTCCGTTGTGGGTTGTACAGCAATACCAATTGTCCTGTCTCGAATCCAGAAGAGTTCGCCCTTAAGTCGTATCTCGCCTTCATCTTATCGCTGACCAAATTCAGTCGCTCCCGGATGAACAGATGGATGGAGTTCAGCTGTTCTTTCTTTTCGGTTACGAAGTCCTCCCTGCCGCTAGTTGTCGGTAGTACCACGCCGAACTTCAAGTCCGATGGAAGTCGGAGATCAGTTCCAAAAATGGCTTCGGCGGGTGTTGTTGCCGTTGATATGTGTTGTGCCGGACGGTATGCCATTAAGAAAAGGGGAAGATGGTCATCCCAGTCCTTCTGATCTCCAACGACGACTTTTCTCAAATATTCCTCCATCGTCCGGTTGAACCTTTCGACCATGCCATCAGATTGTGGGTGTAATGGTGTTGTCCGTGTCTTTCTGATACCAAGCATGTCGCAGAGTTCTTTGAACACCGATGACTCGAATTTCCTTCCTTGGTCTGAGTGCAGTTCCAGCGGTACTCCGTAACGCGAAACCCAGTTGTTCATGAATGCATCCGAAATGGTTATGGCTCCCTGGTTCGGGACGCAAAACACCTCAGGCCACTTGCTGAAGTAATCGATCACCACCAGCGCGTATTTGTTCCCAGCGTTGCTCGTTGGGAATGGGCGATATCCATGGCGATACGTTCGAACGGTGCTCCAACATTGTACTGCTGCATATTTCCTCGAGTTTTCCTAACTGGACCCTTTGCCTTCGCACACTGCTCACAACTGCGAATGAAACGCGTAGCCGATTATTGGCATCCTACCCAGTAGAAACGTCTCTTGATCTTTTATACAGTCTTGTTAACACCAAGATGATCCCCGCTTGGTCCCTCGTGGTATTCTCGGATGACCTCGTCGATTCGTCCCTTTGGAATTACCAGCAGATCATTTACAATGTTCCCGTCCTCACTTCCCCAACTGCGGTAGAGGCAACCGTTCTTCAGCTTCAAACTCTGCCAGTGGGCCCAGTAAGCTTTCACGATTGGGCTTTCACTGGATATTTGCTGCCAACTTGGTCGAAAACCTCGTTCTTGGTAGTCGATGATGACTGCTAGATCGGCATCTTCTCGCTGCTTTCTTCCGACCTTTTCTGGAAGGACGCTTTCTCCGCAGACGACAGTTTCTCGTAATGTGCCCCTGCTGGTCGCAGATGTAGCATCTACTCGGGAATGGACCACTCCTACTCGCCGTTGTTGGTCTGGAATTATCCTGGTCCTCAGATATGCGGCGTAGTTTGATGGAGGGTCGGCATATCACATGCGAGAGCGCTGGCAACTGTCTCCTTGATAGATGTCTTCGGCAGGAGAATCAGACTTCGTTGGGTATCGGGGTCTCTTAGCCCTTGGATGAAATAATCCGTAGTCAGTTATTCCACCACATCAACTGGAACATCCGCGTAGGCTAGATGAGATATTCTCTCGATGTCGGCAGCGTACTGCTGGATGGTCTCGTTTCCACGCTGCTTGCGTCCTTTAAGTTCCAGCTTGTGCATCTCCTGCATGTGCTCACTGCCGTATCTTCGATGAAGAGCTTTCCATATGGCTGTGTAGATCTTTCTCAGGGTTTCCGGGATGGTCTGTAGTACATCGGCTGCTTCGCCTTTAAGCGAAATTACTAGAGCGGCCACACGATCTTCTTCTCCCCATTGATTCCGTTCCGCTGTTTTTTGTTTTTTTTTTTTTTAGAGACTCGCGCAGGTTCAAGAGCTTTTATATTCTCTTATGATATGTTGACACACACAACCTGAACGGAGTGCAGTGGTTGGCGTCGTTGATGTTCGTTCACTACTCTCAGGGGTGGTTGTCCTAGACCTAGATAGGACGAGAGCCGACCAAATTCCGCGTTGGTTATAGTCCGAAGTAATTCGTTCAAGTACTTTAGTATTGCATACGCAGAGGATGAATTTCGGTTGACCATATACTGTGAGTGTTATGCCTGCAAGCAGTACGTCTGGTCACTTTCCATTTACAACTGCGTTGCATCCTTTTTGTCCGTATAGGAATTTCTTTTTCTTGGCTAAGAAGCGAATTTGAACTATTGATCCTCCACTCGGCGGTCGATGATTTTAACCACTGCACCACGGCCACCCCCTGTTGCCTCGAATTGAAGTTTAAAGATGTTAAACGCACTCGTGCCGTCGAAGTTGGGAGCTGTGAATCTCGATGCTGCAGTCGGTACAACGATTCCTTAACACTGAACTTTCTGTACAGTTTTCTCGAGTTCGAGAGCCTTCTTGTCGAACTTCGATTCCAAGGTCTCGATTATCTTTTCTTGATTATTTTCGAGATCTTAAACCTTCTTCTCCAGTGTCTCGATTCTCCTTTCTTGGTTATTTTCAGGATCCAGAACCTTCTTATCCAGTGTATCGATTCTCTCTTCGACGCCCTGGAACCGATCGTTGACAGCTTGTTGGATGTCTCTCAAGCTTTCTCGATTATTCTCTAGCATCTTTTCCAACGTCTCCCGCTTCTCTAGTTTCAGGCCTATGGAAGTGGAATTTTTCTCCAGTTACTGACTCAGAGAAGTAGAATTTTCCTCCAACTTTCTACTTACGACAGCGGAATTTTCCTCCAGTTTTTCGTGTATGGTCGCCTCTAGTTTCTGGGATATGGAAGCACTCATAGAATTCATAGCGGCGAGAATTTGCTGCATATCGAATGCTGGTTCACTGGACGCCGGCGGCTTCTCCACCCCAAATTCCTAACTCTCCCAGTCGACACCTTCTTCCTGCAACGCTGATCGCAGTCTCTCTACCAGGTTGTCCTTACTTCCCACTGTGGATAATTCCCGAGCATCCAGCTCTCTTTTCAGTTGTTCGATGGTCAACTTTTCCAATTTCTCCATTTTCTCACTCTTTCAATAGTTCACTTTTAATAGTTAAGTTCACAATTTGAATAAACGTTTAACTCGTTTACTCGCAATCCCACTTCTGACACCAAATGTTACGAAATATTCGATCCCACACCGAATAGGGTTCGCACCACTGGATTGCGATAAGCTACAATTGTCCTTATTATCCGAATAAAAACACACACACTTTCTTTATTGAAACGACAGATCAAATATCTGTGCAGCTTCACCACTTTTATTTATTATCCAATACTAATTGAACACTTTAAATGTTATTACACATACAAACTTTTACCCAAAGCCTTTATTTTCCCACTGTTTGATCACACTGACTTGTCACACGCTGTTCAATACCAAAAACTGAATGTATGGCGAGGGCGAGTGCTCGCGCTTATATAGCTCTCGGTCCACCTTCTTGAACGTTCGCCGTCGGAAGTTCTCCTTCGGAAATCTCTAGAATGCTCTGACAATTAGCATTACGCCGTTGACAGTTGACAGTTGATTCCAATCTCCGCTTCAAGAGAGCTTTCGAACTTCGACAGCGAAATTCGAACTTAGCCGTCGGATTGTGTCTCCGCAACAATATATTCTGATTATATCTATCTATAAGCACATATACAGTGAGCATCAAAAGTGAGTATACAGCGCTTTTGCTAAAATTCATCCCCTTATTAAAATTTACTCACATGAGTAACAGCAAAGCTTCATGCAACAAATCAAAGCCCCGAAATCACACCATAAAATACATTATATTTTATTTTATAAAAAACAAACATAAAGTAGCAAATTTATTTTGTAAGAACAATGGTTTAAAAACAAGTGTCAATAGTGAGTAAGCAACATGCAAGTACCTCATGTTTAGTTGCATCATTTATGTTTTACTGTTAGAGTTGCTCAAAGATTTGATTGCGAATACTAAAAGCTCCTTCTAATTTATTTCCCTGGTTGCATTTAAAGCGTTAATTCCTCTTCGGTATATTGATTTTCATAAACTAAACATGGGGTACCTGCATGTTGTTTACTCACTATTGACGCTTGTTTTTAAACCATTGTTCTTACAAAATGAATTTGCTACTTTATGTTTGTTTTTTATAAAATAAAATATAATGTATTTTATGGCGTGATTTCGGGGCTTTCATTTGTTGCATAAAGCTTTGCTGTAACTCATATGAGTAAATTTTAATAAGGAGATAAATTTTAGCAAAAGCGCTGTTTACCCACTTTTGATGCTCATTGTATATGTGCTTATAAATAGGTATAATCAGAATATATTAAGTAAAACCCATTCGCAAAAATTCAATTTTTTTTTGTTGACCGGTGTTATTGTGGGGAGTGTTCTGTTAACTTTTTTTGTTGAATTTGAATTTAACGACGGTTATAACGTAACGTAATTTATGAGTTAACTATGCACAAGAAATCTAATTAAATCTGGATTATGGTTTATTCACATATTTGCTCTCTTCTTCGGATGATCAATAGCGTTTCATTTTTGTGAGCCACACTTTAACAATTTCTTCCTGCTGGTACATATCTTCACTTGCAAAAGAAAGTGAAATACGAGTAATTTTGTTGTCGAAATTAAAGATCTCCATCATCTTTTTCTTGGATTGCAGTTTCTATTCACCATTTAAGCTTGAGTTATCTTTCGAACATTAATTAGCCAAATGGATTTTTAATGCATTGCAATAGAGGAAAGAAGAAAGCACTATGCAAATCATATTGTTACGAAATTGAATACCACTTGTGATAGGGTTCGTATCACTGAATTTCGATTAGCTACAATTGCCTACGTTGAGGTACTTGCATGTTGTTTATTCACTTTTGACGCGTATTTCTAAACCATTCTTCTTATAAAATGAAGTTGTTACTTTTTATTTGTTTTTTTTTATAAAATAAAATACAATGCGTTTTATAGTATTGTTACGAAATATTCAATCCCCACACCAAATAGGGTTTGTACCACTGGATTGCGATAAACTACAATTGTCCTTTTTATCCGAATAAAAACACACACACTTTTATTTCTTTCACCACAGATCAATTATCTGTGCAGCTTCACCACTTTTCTTTATTATCCAATACTATCCACTTTAAGCTTTATTACACAAACAAAACCTTTATTGAAAGCTTTTATTTTCACACTGTTTGATCACACTGACTTGTCACACGCTATTCAATACCACAAACTGAATGTATGTCGAGGGCGAGTGTTCGCGCTTATATAGCTCTCGGTGCATCTACTCGAATGTTCGCCGTTGGAAGTTCCCCTTCGGAAATCTCTAGAATGCTCTGACAATTAGCATTACGCCATTGGAAGTTGACATCATTCCAATCCCCGCTTCCAGAGAGCCTTCGAACTTCGACAGCGAAATTCGAACTCAACTGTCGGATTGTGTCTCCGCAACAGTATTTTTACGAATTATTCGATCCCCACACCAAATAGGGTTCGCACCACTGGATTGCGATAAACTACAATTGTCCTTTTTACCCGAATTAAAAACACACACACTTTTATTTCTTTCACCACAGATCAATTATCTGTGTAGCTTCACCACTTTTCTTTATTACCCAATACTATCCACTTTAAACTTTATTACACAAACAAACCTTTATTGAGAGCTTCTAGTTTCACACTGTTTGATCACACCGACTTGTCACACGCTGTTTAATACCACAAACTGAATGAATGTCAAGGGCGAGTGTTCGCGCTTATATAGCTCTCGGTCCACCGTCTCGAACGTTCGCCGTTGGAAGTTCCCCTTCGGAAATCTCTAGAACGCTCTGACAATTCCATTGGAAGTTGACATCATTCCAATCCCCGCTTCCAGAGAGTTTTCGAACACTGCCCTCCTCCTAAACTTGTTCGTCCTCGAACAAGCGATTGGACCCTTCTCCGTAATATGGTGCTAACCTCTCTACGTGGACAATTTTATACTTCGCCCGTCTGTTTCCCATCTGCTGTATCCGGTATACCACGTCATTGAGTTTCTTGATGACCTCACATGGTCCGTCCCAGGCTGATTGCAATTTGGGGCACAAGCCTTTCTTTCGTTGTGGGTTGTACAGCAAAACCAATTGTCCTGTCTCGAATCCAGAAGTATTCGCCCTCAAGTCGTATCTCGCCTTCATTTTATCGCTGACCAGGTTCAGTCGCTCCCGGATGAACTGATGGATGGAGTTCAGCTGTTCCTTCTTTTCGGTTACGAAGTCCTCCCTGCCGCTAGTTGTCGGTAGTACCACGCCGAACTTCAAGTCCGATGGAAGTCGGAGATCAGTTCCAAAAATGGCTTCGGCTGGTGTTCTTGCCGTTGAACTGTGCTGTGCCGAACGGTATGCCATTAAGAAAAGGGGAAGATGTTCATCCCAGTCCTTCTGATCTCCGACGAAAACTTTTCTCAGGTATTCCTCCATCGTCCGGTTGAACCTTTCGACCATGCCATCAGATTGTGGATGTAATGGTGTTGTCCGCGTCTTTCTGATACCTGGCATGTCACAGAGTTCTTTGAACACCGACGACTCGAAGTTTCTCCCTTGGTCTGAGTGCAGTTCCATTGGTACTCCATAACGCGAAACCCAGTTGTTCACGAATGCATCCGAAATGGTTTTGGCTTCCTGGTTCGGGATGCAAAACACCTCAGGCCACTTGCTGAAGTAATCGATCGCCACTAGCGCGAACTTGTTTCCAGCGTTGCTCGTTGGGAATGGGCCTGCAATGTCCATTGCGATACGTTCGAACGGTGCTCCAACATTGTACTGCTGCATATTTCCTCGAGTTTTCCTAACTGGACCCTTTGCCTTTGCACACTGTTCACACCTGCGAATGAAACGCGTAACCGACTCATGGCATCCTACCCAGTAGAAACGTCTCTTGATCTTTTCTACAGTCTTGTTAACACCAAGATGACTCCCGCTAGGTCCCTCGTGGTATTCTCGGATGACCTCTTGGATTTGTCCTTTCGGAATTACCAGCAGATCGTTTACAATGTTCCCGTCCTCACTTTCCCAACTGCGGTAGAGGCAACCGTTCTACAGCTTCAAACTCTGCCATTGAGACCAGTAAGCTTTCACGATTGGGCTTTCACTGGATATTTGCTGCCAAGTTGGTCGAAAACCTCGTTCTTGGAAGTCGATGATGACTGCCAGATCGGCATCTTCTCGCTGTTTTCTTCCAACCTTCTCGGCACTCCAAGCATCTTCTGGCAGCACATGGAAACGACGGATGTAGGTGACCTCTTCTTTGGTTTCCGCACGTGAACAATGCATGCATTCAATATCACGAGGTCGCCTCGTTAACGCATCTGCATTTCTATAGCTGCTTCCCTTCTGGTATTCGCGTGCTCTCGCTTGATCTCCTTTTGGCGAATCCGACCTCGGACGCCTTCTTCCCAGATGGCAATTACCGGCCATGTGCCCTTGCTGGTTGCAGATGTAGCATCTACCTGACAACGGGCAGCTCCTACTCACCGTTGTTTCTCTGGAACTACGCTACAATTTGCTGGAAGAACGCTTTCTCCGCAGGCGACAGTCTTTTGCAATGTGCCCCTGCTGGTCGCAGATGTAGCATCTACCCGGAAATGAACCACTCCTACTCGCCATTGGTGTTCTGGAACTATCCTGGTCTTGAGATATGCGCCGTAGTTTGATGGAAGGTCGGCATATCAAGAGCGATGTTTCACATGCGAGAGCGCTGGCAACTGTCTCCTTGAAAGATGTCTTCGGCAGGAGAATCAGGCTTCGTTGCGTACCGGGGTCCCTTAGCCCTTGGATGAAAGAATCCCTTTTCAGTTTTTCCACCACATCAACTGGAACGTCCGCGTAGGCAAGATGGGATAGCCTCTCGATGTCGGCAGCATACTATTGTATGGTCTCGTTTAAACGCTGCTTGCGCCCTTTGAGTTCCAGCTTGTGCATCTCCTGCATGTGCTCACTGCCGTATCTTCGATGGAGAGCATCCCATATGGCTGTGTAGTTCCTTCTCTGGATCTCCGGGATGGTCTGTAAAACACCAGCTGCTTCGCCTTTAAGCTAAATTACTAGGGCGGCCACACGATCTTCTTCTCCCCATTGATTCCGTTCCGCTGTTGTCTCGAACTGGAGCTTAAAGATGTTGAAAGCGCTCGTGCCGTCGAAGTTGGGAGCTGTGAATTTCGATGCTGCAGTTGGTACAACGATTCCTTGATGCAGAACGTTCTGGACAGTTTTCTCGAGTTCCAGAACCTTCTTGTCGAACCTCGATTCCATAGTCTCGATAATCTTTTCTTGATTATTTTCGAGATCTAGAACCTTTTTGTCGAACCTCGATTCTAGTGTCTCGATTCTCTCCTCGACGTTCTGGAATCGATCGTCGACGGCCTGCTGGATGTTTCTTAAGCTTTCTCGAGAGTTCTCTAGCATCTCTTCCAGCTTCTGATTCAGGTAAGTGGAATTTTCCTCCTACTTTCTACTTACGGCAGCAGAATTTTCCTCCAACTTTTGATGTACGGTCGCCTCCAGTTTCTGGCTTATGGAAGTGGAATTTTTCTCCAATTTCTGACTCAGAGAAGTGGAATTTTCCTCCAACTTTTAATGTATGGTTGCTTCTAGTCTCTGGCTTATGGAACTGGAATTTTCTTCCAACTTTTCTAGTTTCTGGTTCATGGAAGCACTCATAGCGTTCATAGCTGCGAGAATTTGCTGCATATCGAACCCTGGCTCAGTAGATGTCGACGTCTTCTCCACTACGAATTCGTAACTCTCCCAGTCGACACCTTCTTCCTGCAACGCTGATCGCAATCTCTCCACCAGGTTGGCTTTACTTCCCACTGTGGATAATTGCCGAGCATCCAGCTCTCTTTTCAGTTGTTCGATTGTCAACTTTTCCAATTTCACCATTTTTTCTATCTCTTAACAATTCACTTTGTGCAATTCACAATTTAAGTAAACGTTCCACTCGTTTACTCGCAATCCCACTTCTGACACCAAATGTTACGAATTATTCGATCCCCACACCAAATAGGGTTCGCACCACTGGATTGCGATAAACTACAATTGTCCTTTTTACCCGAATATAAAACACACACACACTTTTATTTCTTTCACCACAGATCAATTATCTGTGTAGCTTCACCACTTTTCTTTATTATCCAATACTATCCACTTTAAACCTTATTACACAATACACAAACCTTTATTGAGAGCTTTTGTTTTCACCCTGTTTGATCACACTGACTTTTCACACGCTGTTCAATACCACAAACTGAATGAAAGTCAAGGGCGAGTGTTCGCGCTTATATAGCTCTTGGTCCACCGTCTCGAACGTTCGCCGTTGGAAGTTCCCCTTCGGAAATCTCCAGAACGCTCTGACAATTCCATTGGAAGTTGACATCCTTCCAATCCCCGCTTCCAGAGAGTTTTCGAACTCCGACAGCGAAATTCGAACTTAACGGTCCCCTTGCATCTCCGCAACAGTATTGTTACGAATTTATTCCCCACACCAAATAGGGTTCGCACCACTGGATTGCGATAAACTACAATTGTCCTTTTTATCGGAATTAAAACACACACACACTTTTACTTCTTTCACCACAGATCAATTATCTGCGCAGCTTCACCACTTTTCTTTATTATGCAATACTATCCACTTTAAACTTTATTATCCAATACTATCCACTTTAAACTTTATTACACAATACACAAACCTTTATTGAAAGCTTTTCTTTTCACCCTGGTTGATCACACCGACTTGTCACACGCTGTTTTATACCACAAACTGAATGAATGTCGAGGGCGAGTGTTCGCGCTTATATAGCTCTCGGTCCACCGTCTCGAACGTTCGCCGTTGGAAGTTCCCCTTCGGAAATCTCCAGAACGCTCTGACAATTCCATTGGAAGTTGACATCATTCCAATCCCCGCTTCCAGAGAGTTTTCGAACTTCGACAGCGAAATTCGAACTTAACGGTCCGCTTGCATCGCCGCAACAGCATTGTTACTGTTGCGGAGATGCAAGCGGACCGTTAAGTTCGAAAACTCTCTGGAAGCGGGGATGGGAATGATGTCAACTTCCAATGGAATTGTCAGAGCGTTCTAGAGATTTCCTATGGGGAACTTCCAACGGCGAACGTTCGAGACGGTGGACCGAGAGCTATATAAGCGCGAACACTCGCCCTCGACACTCACTCAGTTTGTGGTATAAAACAGCGTGTGACAAGTCGGTGTGATCAACCAAGGTGAAAAGAAAAGCTTTCAATAAAGGTTTGTGTATTGTGTAATAAAGTTTAAAGTGGATTGTACTGTGTAATAAAGTTTAAAGTGGATTGTATTGGATAATAAATAAAAGTGGTGAAGCTACACAGATAATTGATCTGTGGTGAAAGAAATAAAAGTGTGTGTGTGTTTTTAATTGGGAAAACGTAGAAAATTGTAGTTTATCGCAATCCAGCGGTGCGAACCCTATTTGGTGTGGGGATTGAATAATTCGTAACATTTTTGGTGTCAGAAGTGGGATTGCGAGTAAACGAGTGAAACTTTATTTGAGTTGTGAAGTGAATCATTGCAAAAGTGAGAAAATGGTAAAATTGGAGAAGTTGACAATTGAACAACTGAAAAAAGAGCTGGATGCTCGGGAATTATCCACAGTGGGAAGTAAAGCCAACCTGGTGGAGAGACTGCGATCGGCGTTGCAGGAAGAAGGTGTCGACTTGGAGAGTTATGAATTCCGGGTGGAGGAGCCGTCAAGATCCACTGAGCCAGCGTTCGATATGCAGCAAATTCTCGCGGCTCTTAGCGCTATGAGTCAAAAGATGGAGGAAAACTCAACTTCCCTGAGCCAGAAACTAGATCAAAAGCTGGAGGAAAATTCCATCTCCCTGAGCCAGAAACTAGATCAAAAGCTGGAGGAAAATTCCACTTCTCTGAGCCAGAAACTAGAGAAGCTAGAGACGTTGGAAGAGATGCTACAGAACAATCGAGAAAGCTTGAGAGACATCCAGCAAGCCGTCAACGATCGGTTCCAGGGCGTCGAAGAGAGAATCGATACACTGGATAAGAAGGTTCTGGATCTCGAAAATAAGCAGGAAAAGAGAATCGAGACACTGGACAAGAAGGTTCTGGAACTCGAGAAAACTATCCAGAACGTACAGCATCAAGGAATCGTCGTACCGACTGCAGCATCAAAATTCACAGCTCCCAACTTCGACGGCAAGAGCGCTTTTAACATCTTTAAGCTCCAGTTCGAGACAACAGCGGAACGGAATCAATGGGGAGAGGAAGATCGTGTGGCTGCCCTAGTAATTTCCCTTAAAGGTGAAGCAGCTGACGTTCTACAGACCATCCCGGAGACCCAGAGAAGGAACTACACAGCCATATGGGATGCTCTTCATCGAAGATACGGCAGTGAGCACATGCAGGAAATGCACAAGCTGGAACTTAAAGGACGCAAGCAGCGTGGAAACGAGACCATCCAGCAGTACGCTGCCGACATCGAGAGGCTGTCTCATCTAGCCTACGCGGATGTTCCAGTTCATGTGGTGGAAAAACTGAAAACGGATTCTTTCATCCAAGGGCTAAGGGACCCCGATACGCAACGAAGTCTGATTCTCCTGCCGAAGACATCTTTCAAGGAGACAGTTGCCAGCGCTCTCGCATGTGAAACATCGCTCTTGATATGCCGACCTTCCATCAAACTACGGCGCATATCTCAAGACCAGGATAGTTCGAGAACAACAACGGCTAGTAGGAGTGGTTCATTCCCGGGTAGATGCTACATCTGCGACCAGCAGGGGCACATTGCAAAGAACTGCCGCCTGCGAAGAAAGCGTTCGAGGTCTAGTTCGCCAAAAAGAGACCATGGGAGTGAACGCGACCGTGGAGGTGCAAAAGGTGCACCTAACAGTCCGTTAAACTAAAACGAGTCAGTGCAGAGGGGCGTGCGCTGGCTCCCACATTGGAGTGCCCCAGCATCCTCGTATCCCGAATCTGTAGGGGTGCAACCAGCCTAGTCATCGAGGGAACGATGGACGGGCGACGATATCTGCTGACGTTGGACACGGGCGCAACTCATTCAGTCATCCGAAGCGGATTGGTTTCTGACATCGAACCATTTTCCGAGGTAAGGCTTCGTACAGTAACTGGTGAGAAGGCGGAAGTTAAGGGAAAGGTCCAGAAAAGAATTACGATGGGTACCGTCGAGTTTGTGCATGATTTCATCGTTGCGGACATCACTGATGACATCATAATCGGCGTCGACTTCATAATTAGGCATGGCTTCACATTGGACCTCAACCAAAAAGTGATGAAGTATTTCAACTTGGAGCTCCCATTATCAATGGATAATGGACAAGGTAACAAGGTCAGGCGAATAGTCGTGCAAGCGCGCCAAACAGTTCCCCTGAATGCAGAAGCTGTGGTTTGGGCGAAGATAGAAGAGGATGCGGGGACAAGCCGAATGTGGGTGGTCGAACCCGACAAACGAAATCGACCCAGCGATATAATTGTTGGAAGGGCTCTCGTGGAACCCCGACAAGACCAATTGGTTCCAGTACGAGTCCTGAATCCAGCCAGTACACCTAAGACTGTGCAACAGGGAACAATAATCGCTCAATGCCAAGAAGCTGCCGCCATTATGAACTGCGACGATAAGAAACAACAGGAAATCCAGTCCAACAAAGCCTTCTTAAAAACAATGGCCAGAGAGTGGACGCAACACCTAGTGGAGAAGCATAAAAGTAAAGCACTCTCCCTGCTTCGTAAATATTGGACAGTTTTTGCAGATGGTAAGAACTGTGGAAGAACATCAGTTGTGAAGCTCAGAATAGACACAGGGGACTCTAGACCGATCCGGCAACCACCGAGAAGGGTACCTTTGGCCAAAGAAGGAGAGGTGATCAAACTAATCGACGAGATGGAAAAGGAGGGCGTGATCGAACCATCTGCAAGCCCATGGAGTTCGCCAGTAGTGCTAGTTAAGAAGAAGGATGGAAGCACCCGATTCTGCGAGGACTACAGGAAGCTGAACGACGTCACGAAGAAGGACAGCTATCCTTTACCGAGAATCGACGACACCTTGGATACACTATCTGGTGCAAAGTGGTTCTCGACGCTGGACTTGCAAAGTGGATACTGGCAAATAGAGCTTGACCAGCAAGACAAGGAAAAGACCGCGTTCACCGCCGGGGGAGAGTTGTGGCAATTCTCTGTGATGCCCTTCGGTCTTTGCAATGCACCAGCCACATTCGAGAGACTGATGAACCGGGTGCTAAGAGGACTTCACTGGAGGACTTGCCTTGTCTATCTGGATGACATAATTGTTATGGGCAAGGATTTCGACGATCATCTTAAGAAGCTTGAAGAGGTACTGGAACGTATTCAAGCAGCCGGATTGAAATTGAGCCCGAAGAAATGTTCGCTCTTCCAGAACAAGGTAAAGTACTTGGGACATGTGGTGACTGCAGAAGGAGTCCATACAGATGAAGAGAAAATCTCAGCGGTTAAGGAATGGCCGCGGCCGAAGAATCTTCATGAGTTAAGGTCATTCCTGGGACTTTGCACATATTACAGGCGATTCATCCCAGGATTTGCAAACGTTGCCAGCAGTTTGCACGAGCTCACCAAAAAGAATCGGCCATTCAAGTGGGAGAAGCCGCAGGAGGAAGCGTTCATTCACCTGAAGGAATTGCTCTGCAGTGCGCAGATCCTTGCCTACCCCGTCCCGAGAAAAAAGTTTATTTTAGACACCTATGCGAGCGTACATGGAATCGGAGGAGTACTCTCCCCTCCAGAGAGGAACTGCTGTGTAACTAGGAGGGAGCTTTTAGCTGTGGTTGACTGCGTCAAGCATTTCCACAAATATCTCTATGGCCAAGCTTTTCATCTTAGGACGGACCACGCAGCGTTGAGATGGCTGCTTCAGTACAAAAACCCGGAAGGCCAGCTTGCTAGATGGATAGAGAGAATCCAGAGCTATGACTTCAGTATCGAACACCGGAAGAGAAGCAGTCATGGAAATGCGGATGCATTATCGAGGCGACCTTGCGATGTTGAATGCAAACATTGTTCACGCGCCGAGACCAAGGAACAGGTCACCGATATCCGTTGTTTCCAGGTGCTGCCAGAAGATTCCTGGACTGTCGAGAAGGTCGGAAGGAAGCAGCGAGAAGATGCCGATCTGGCAGTCATCATCGACTACCAAGAACGAGGTTTTCGACCAAGTTGGCAGCAAATATCCAGTGAAAGCCCAATCGTGAAAGCTTACTGGGCTCAATGGCAGAGTTTGAAGCTGAAGAACGGTTGCCTCTACCGCAGTTGGGAAAGTGAGGACGGGAACATTGTAAACGATCTGCTGGTAATTCCAAAAGGGCAAATCGACGAGATCATCCGAGAATACCACGAGGGACCAAGCGGGAGTCATCTTGGTGTTAACAAGACTGTAGAAAAGATCAAGAGACGTTTCTACTGGGTAGGATGCCATGAGTCGGTTACGCGTTTCATTCGCAGGTGTGAACAGTGTGCGAAGGCAAAGGGGCCAGTTAGGAAAACTCGAGGAAATATGCAGCAGTACAATGTTGGAGCACCGTTCGAACGTATCGCAATGGACATTGCAGGCCCATTCCCAACGAGCAACGCTGGAAACAAGTACGCGCTAGTGGTGATCGATTACTTCAGCAAGTGGCCTGAGGTGTTTTGCATCCCGAACCAGGAAGCCAAAACAATTTCGGATGCATTCGTGAATAACTGGGTTTCGCGTTATGGAGTACCAATGGAACTGCACTCAGACCAAGGGAGAAACTTCGAGTCGTCTGTGTTCAAAGAACTCTGTGACATGCTAGGTATCAGAAAGACGCGGACAACACCATTACACCCACAATCTGATGGCATGGTCGAAAGGTTCAACCGGACGATGGAGGAATACCTGAGAAAAGTCGTCGTCGGAGATCAGAAGGACTGGGATGAACATGTTCCCCTTTTCTTAATGGCATACCGTCCGGCACAACACATATCAACGGCAACAACACCCGCCGAAGCCATTTTTGGAACTGATCTCCGACTTCCATCGGACTTGAAGTTCGGCGTGGTACTACCGACAACTAGCGGCAGGGAAGACTTCGTAACCGAAAAGAAGGAACAGCTGAACTCCATCCATCAGTTCATCCGGGAGCGACTGAACTTGGTCAGCGATAAAATGAAGGCGCGATACGACTTGAGGGCGAATACTTCTGGATTCGAGACCGGACAATTGGTATTGCTGTACAACCCACAACGGAAAAAAGGGTTGTGCCCCAAATTGCAATCAGCCTGGGACGGACCATATGAGGTCATCAAGAAACTCAATGACGTGGTATACCGGATACAGCAGATGGGAAACAGACGGGCGAAGTATAAAATTGTCCACGTAGAGAGGTTAGCACCATATTACGGAGAAGGGTCCAATCGCTTGTTCGAGGACGAACAAGCTTAGGAGGAGGGCAGTGTTGCGGAGATGCAAGCAGACCGTTAAGTTCGAAAACTCTCTGGAAGCGGGGATGGGAATGATGTCAACTTCCAATGGAATTGTCAGAGCGCTCTAGAGATTTCCTATGGGGAACTTCCAACGGCGAACGTTCGAGACGGTGGACCGAGAGCTATATAAGCGCGAACACTCGCCCTCGACACTCACTCAGTTTGTGGTATAAAACAGCGTGGGACAAGTCGGTGTGATCAACCAGGGTGAAAAGAAAAGCGTTCAATAAAGGTTTGTGTATTGTGTAATAAAGTTTAAAGTGGATTGTACTGTGTAATAAAGTTTAAAGTGGATTGTATTGGATAATAAATAAAAGTGGTGAAGCTACACAGATAATTGATCTGTGGTGAAAGAAATAAAAGTGTGTGTGTGTTTTTATTTGGGAAAACGTAGAAAATTGTAGTTTATCGCAATCCAGCGGTGCGAACCCTATTTGGTGTGGGGATTGAATAATTCGTAACATTACGAATTTATTCCCCACACCAAATAGGGTTCGCACCACTGGATTGCGATAAACTACAATTGTCCTTTTTATCGGAATTAAAACACACACACACTTTTACTTCTTTCACCACAGATCAATTATCTGCGTAGCTTCACCACTTTTCTTTATTATCCAATACTATCCACTTTAAACTTTACTATCCAATACTATCCACTTTAAACTTTATTACACAATACACAAACCTTTATTGAAAGCTTTTCTTTTCACCTTGGTTGATCACACCGACTTGTCACACGCTGTTTTATACCACAAACTGAATGAACGTCGAGGGCGAGTGTTCGCGCTTATATAGCTCTCGGTCCACCGTCTCGAATGTTTGCCGTTGGAAGTTCCCCTTCGGAAATCTCTAGAGCACTCTGACAATTCCATTGGAAGTTGACATCATTCCAATCCCCGCTTCCAGAGAGTTTTCGAACTTCGACAGCGAAATTCGAACTTAACGGTCCGTTTGCATCTCCGCAACAGTATAATTTTGGAGCTTTAATGTATTTTAATTTATTTTTAGATTTATAATGACTTATATTTCATACAATTCAGTAAAGATATACATATACAATTAAGGTACTTAGTCAATTTTGGTTTGGCATTATGCCGTCTACAAGATTAACAACTGTGAGTGAAAATGCTAGTTCTATTTAAGGTAAGCTAATAAGTGAGAGCACCATGGCGCAGTGGGTAGTGTGTTGGCCTCTGACGCCGATGACACGATTACCGAACGTGTTTTCACGGTGTTTCTCCTCAGCGGGGTTCTGGCAAAACCCCCTGTAGTAAAATTGCCATGGGAAGCTTCTCGAAATTCGCCGTTCGGAACCGGCAATCAACTGTAGGTCCCTTTTACTTATGGGAAAACTAAATCACACACAACATGGGTGATTGAGAGAAGCTCGGCTCAGCTCCTTCATGGACTGTAACGCCAACATGCATACATACATAATTTAGATGACGCAAGGCTTAAAAATCTTTCTCGTTGATACGTCTTCTGCTGCGAAAAGCATCTGCAGCGTAGGAGTATAAACAGTACCATCCACGCTGACCGTTCAAAATATTAATTGCGTCGTCTTAAACCAGGAGCTCTGTGTTGAAATACCTCATACGAAACTCTTTTAGGAGTGTAATACATCCTCCCTCGGTCTCAGATTGCAGAGACTACAAAGGATCGGGAGTTCAACTTGGTGTGGTATATAGTTCAATTTCATTAGCTCCTCTCTCATTTTAAAGAAAGTGGTTATTTTGTTCATAGAGTAGCTGTTGAGAAAGTAAGTCTTGTCCTGTAAGTTATAATTCAATTGCCTGTAGTATAACCGGTACTGCGAGGATTGAGCTACAGATACAAATTGTTTGTGCGTGTGCAAACACATATTTTCCAGTAAAGTTCCGAAATGCCTTCTAAGAGCCTTTGAAACTTCACCGGGGTTAAAGAATAGGCTAAGATCACAGTTCGAAGCGAGGCATCTCCATTCTTGGATAAGACTTCCTCCTAACTTAGCTTCTTCCATTTCCATCACCTTAACCACGCAATCAAAATGCATCTTCAGAGTGCCTATGAATATTGGCAATGCCCCGGTCTCTAAATGTAACATATAGTTAGGCGTGCTTACCGGCAATCGAAAAGTACGCTTTAGGAACTAACGTAGAAATGTCTCCACTTCTTCGAAGGAGCGGTAACCCCACACTTGAGCACCATATAGAAGTATGGAGGCTGCAGTTGAACGAAATAATTTTTGTTTCGCACTATGAGCTATGTTTTTACTGTTGAAACATCGGCCCCACAGTGAAGAAATTGCACGCTTAGCTTCTGCTAATTTACCCTCCAGATGTTTTCTCATATTTAGGTTGGCCAATATGAGGACTCCCAGGTATTTATATTCACGAACAATTTCCACGGCTTCCCCTTAGTATTCCCACTTTTTATTCCGAGAGTATCTGCCACTACCTCCTCTGAAAATCATTACTTTCAATTTTCCCAAGTTTACCGTTAAGTTCCAGGGGTTACAGTAATCATCGAGCCTGTTCATCATCCGCTCCAAGCCATCTATCGACTCGGAGAAGAAAACGATGTCATCCGCATACAACAGAGGAGGGACACTTGTACGGCCAATATCAATTCCACCCCCTACAAAATTCGTGATATCGTTAATGAACAATATAAATAGCAATGTACTCAGGATACAGCCCTGCTTCACTCCTGTCTTCGTTGGAAATTCCTCGGATATTATCTCTCCGTCCCACACATAAGCAACGTTGTTGTCATACAATGCTTTTAATATGTAGATGGTTTTATTCGAGGTCCCGATCTTATTTAGCTTACACCAGAGTGCATCGTGATCAATGGAATCGAAAGCCGCCCGGAAGTCAACAAAGAAGGCATACAACTTTTCCTTTTTCTTTTTGTAGATTTCGGCGATGTTGATTAGTGCAAATATGTGGTCAATAGTGGAAAAGTTCTCCCTAAACCCTGCTTGGAAGTTTGACAAAATTTGATGTCTTTTGACCAGTTGGAAAGTCTCGCGAAGATCAAAGCTGATAACAATTTGCACGACGTGTTTAGGAAAGATATTCCTCTATAATTGCAGGGTCATTGTAGGCACCCTTTTTGTGCAGCGGAAATATGATTGCCTTTTTGAAGCTTCCAGGAACAGTGACGGATTCGAAAATTCTATTGAACTCTGTAGTTAAAGCGTGTACAAATTCGGTCGTGCTGTTTTTGTAAAATTCGAAAGGAATTAGATCGTGCCCGGGGGCTTTATGAGCCTTAGCCTATTCGATGACTTTTTGTACCTCCAGAAGCGTAAATGGTGCAACCAGAGACTCGTCAGGGTTCAAAGGAGTGGCATATTGGATTGGTAATGTACTACAACCATTATTGAGGAGATTGTTGAAATGATATCTGAGTAAGGGCGCTTTCAATGTTGAAGCAATTACATTTTTATATCCGTTTATATATTTCACAGCTCTCCGAAAACTCAGCAGAAGAGCTTGAGTTGCTTATTATAGTGAACATTTTCTGCTCATAAGCCACATTTTTTAAAAACAAATGTGCTTAAAGTGCTTGTTTGCTGGTCCATATAGGGATTTTAAAATGCAAGTGTTATGCTTCCTTAATAGTCCTAGGAACGCAAACGATTGTTCTCTTGCTTTAGAGCACTCACGGTCAAACCACTTATGCTTGCAAATATTTTAATTTGTTGACGGTCTGCTCAGTGGGGTTTGACTTTTTAATTAGTTCAGTTAGCTCATCGATAGCTGGAGGGTCGTTCGATGCGGATAAATTCATTAGTTCAATATTTAGATTATTACGGTATAAAGTTCGATTTTTTTTCCTTCCAGATTAGCTTGGGCAGTAGCCTAAGCTCCGACGAACTGTTGAAGTTAGAAACACCCGCTGTTGCGCAATCAATTTCAAGAGGCATGTGATCAGAGAATACCCCTACGCCCACTCGGAAAGAATGTAGTACAGGTTGCCAGTCTTCTGATATGAAACAGTAGTCTTTAACTTAACACGCAGTACCGCGTATAAACGTGAACTCTCCTCTTGAATCACCCTCACAGCTTCCGTTCAAAACTCGACCGTCGTATGCATCTGCAAGTTATAGTATTTTGGCCCTTTTCCAGTTCCGAACTTCATCCTTTGAACGGTGGACTATATCCATGTTTGGCGGTTTATAACCACTAGCGAAGTTGAAGTCTCCAACGAGCATTAAATCTGTTTTGTTTAAAGTTTGTAGCTCTTCGGATAGTTTGTCGTAGTCACGTTGCCAGTGGTTACAGTTTAGCTATATAAGGACAATGTAGAGTGTTTTGTTGTTGAAGTTTATTTCTAATCCAATTAATTCATCCAAGACTTTAAATTTAACTTCGACGCCAATAAGATTCTTACGGAATCCCAATAGCAGCCCACCACTTCATCTACCAAAGATCGCCGACTTAACTGCATGGTTCCATTTTAATTCGTAATTCGAAAATATGTTTTTAAACTTAACCTCCCCATTTTCTAACGCATGCGTTTCCTTCATATAAGTTAAAAATTCAACAAACATAAACTTATTCTTAAGACCGGAAACATTAAAAAACAAAACAAAACAAAATTTTAAATAAAGAATGTGTTACATTCTGGTAGACAGGCGTTTCTCAATTAGTATGTAATGCCCTGCATGTGCTTACAGCCAAATCAATGTGCCCGGTCGTCCCACTGACAGCTGAGCTAACGTTTGGATTTTTTGACGTTATGTACTCATTGTTTTCGTTTTTTGGTAGCCAAAAATACTTTTAAGGGTTAGTTCACCTCTTTCATCTCCGCATTTCAGACCATGAAATGTGTCCCAGGTAAATATCCTATCTGTTATGTATAGTTTATAGTCTCTGAGGGAGATTTTCATTTTAGGGTTCTTTTGGCGGAGGGCCTTCATGAGTGGTACCAGCTTCCTCTTCGTTTGACGAACATTGTATAGAAGGTCCTTTTGAACGCTAATTTTTGTACCTTTCAGTCTTTTGGCGTTAAGCAGCACTTTCCTTGCAGAATCGCGGTTCTTCATCCTTACGACTATTATTGCTGTTCGAACGTCGCGACTACGGACACTGCGCAAACTCAACATGCGCATCTGCATCATTCGCATTCAGAAGACCGGCACACACGGATTTTGCGTCCACACACATGTCGGTGTTAGTTTGAGCAGGCAGGTGCACCACCACATTAGCCTCCATGTTCTTCTGGGCGAGTTTGTCCAGCTGTTCCTCAAGAAGTTTGTTACGCTTTTCCAGTTGCATAACCCGTTCAGAGATGAGATCATGGTGGACTTTTAGCCCTGCTAACTCACTACACAGTACTTGAAAATCCTCCTTCGGAGCCAACTCCTTGACGAGTTCCTTATTATTCTCCACCAGGATCTCCTTCAATTGATCGACGGTGATTCCGGAGATTTTTGACATTGTGGATTGGGATTCGGAAATTCCACGTCGTTTGCGTTATTAGAGAGATCAGACGAACTTACTTACTTATCAGGCCTGCGATCCATGGAGGATCTGAGCCTGAGCTATAGCTGCCTTCCATCCTTGACGGTCCCGGGCACGCTGCTTCCAGTTGTCAAGACCAAGATGTCTTACATCCGCGATTACTTGGTCTTTATACTGGAGGTTCGGTCTTCCTCTTCTTCTCGAACCAGGAGGCTCGGAGTCGAAGACCCTCTTAGCTGGAGCGTTGATGTCCATGCGCTCGATGTGGCCGAGCCAGTGTAGTCGACGGCTCCTTGCCTTCCGGACTACATCCACATCTTGGTACAGCTCGTAGAGTTCGCGGTTGTGTCTTCTTCTCCATTCACCTTCCTCACAGACAGGACCAAATATCCGGCGCAGAATTTTTCTTTCGAAAGAACCCAAAATCAGCTCCGCTGTCCTGCTTATCGTCCAGCTTTCGGCTCCGTACAGCAAGACTGGCAGAATGAGCGTTTTGTAAAGCATGACTTTGGTCTTTCGAGTGAGGAGTTTTGACCCCAGTTGTTTGGACAAGCCGAAGTAGCAGCGGTTGCCAAGGGCGATTCTACGCCGGATCTCCACTGTGGTGTCATTTGTGGAATTTACGTTTGCCCCGAGGTAGACAAACTCCTTAACTACCTCGAAATTGTAGCTGTCAATTGTTATGTTCTGCCCCAGGTGGTGAGCGACGGATTGGTTTTTGCTTGACAGCATGTATTTCGCTTTGTCCTCATTGATCTTAAGACCAATTCGTTTCGCCTGTTCTTCAATCGCCGTGAATGCTTCCACAATGCCACGGCGAGAACACGCGATGATGTCGATATCATCCGCGTATCCTAGCAGCTGGATGGACTTGTAAAAGATAGTGCCTTCCCTGTTGACGCCTGCCCGTCGCACTATCTGCTCCAGCACCAGGTTGAAGAAGTCACATGACAGCGCATCTCCTTGCCGAAATCCGGTGCATGTTTCGAATGGTTCCGAGGTCCTAGAACCGAGTGTCACGGTGCATCGCGTGTTTTTTAGCGTGGCGCGACACAACTGGATCAGTTTTACCGGGATCCCGAATTCGGCCATCGCCCCAAACAGTGCTTCACGATGAATGCTGTCGTATGCGGCTTTGAAATCGATGAAGAGATGGTGTGTATCGATTTGAAACTCGTTGGTCTTTTCCAGGATTTGTCGAAGTGTGAAAATTTGGTCTATAGTTGATTTGCCGGGCCGGAAGCCGCACTGGTAGCTGCCGATTAGTGCGGTGCAAAATGGTTTTAGACGTTCACACAATACGCTGGACAGGATCTTGTATGCGACATTGAGCAGGGATATACCTCTATAGTTCTTACAAGAGGTAGGATCGCCTTTTTTGTGGATGGGGCATATGCTCGGGCATGCTCTCATCTTCCCAAATTTTGCAGATGATCTGATGCATGCTCCCTACCAGAACATCGCCGCCAGCCTTGAAGAGCTCTGATGGCAAGCCATCTGAGCCTGCGGCCTTGTTGTTCTTCAGCTTCTGAATAGCTGTGCCGACTTCTTCTATGCTGGGTGGGAGGACTACTTCAGCGGCTGGAGTTGGGATTTCCTCAGTCCCTACCACTCTCTCTTGGTCATGCTCGTTAAGCAGCTGCTGGAAGTGCTGCTTAAATACATCCACTATTCCCTGCGGGTCGGTGACAAGATTACCCTCGCAGTTTCGAAGAGCCAGGGTGCCCTTTTTGAAGCCTCCTGCAAGGCCTTTGGCTTTCTTGTAAAAGGCTCGTATTTTATGTCTATCCCTAGACTCCTCGATATCCTTGAGCTGGGAGGCTGCGAAGATTCTTTTCTTTTGTCGCAGTAGTTTCTTCTCCTCCCTTCTTCTGGCTCGGTACTCTTCTCGCGCTGCCCTGGTTTTCCTCTGCAGCGCCTTTTGGTACGCCTCGTCGGTTGCTGCCTTTTTCTGCTCACACTCGCCATCATACCACGGGTTTCTTGTCGGGGGTGGTAGGTATCCTAAGGTGGTTTCGGCTACTTCCTGAATGGCTGAGCGGCAATGCAGCCACATATTATTGGCATTTGTGTTCGACGTAGGCATACCGTAGAGTCTTTCGCTCAGCTGCTCCCTGTAGACTCTGGCAACCTCCGGTGTGCTCAGGCGCCCAATGTCGAACCTCCTCCTGATGGGCTGGTGCAGCTTTCTGACATTGGACAGTCGAGCTCTGAATCTTGCTGCTACGAGGAAGTGGTCAGAGTCGACATTTGCCCCTCTGAATGTTCGCACATCCAGGATGTTTGACGCGTGCCTTGCGTCAATGAGCACATGGTCGATTTGGTTGGCGGTTCGACCGTCTGGAGATCGCCAGGTTGCTGTGTGGATTCGCTTGCGAGGGAATCTTGTACTACTTATCACCGCATTACGAGCTGTCGCAAAGTCAGCGAGTCGGAAGCCGTTATCTGTTGTTGTATCGTGGAGGCTGTGCTTTCCGATCACTCCGCCAAGGGTGTTTTCCTTTCCGATTTTGGCGTTGAAGTCCCCGAGCACGATTTTTACATCGTACTCCGGACAAGCTCCGTAGGCGTTGTCCAGGAGGTCATAGAAGTCCTCCTTGATAGGGTCTTCAGCCTCGTCGGTAGGGGCGTGTTCACATATAAGGCTGATGTTATAAAATCTGCCTCTGATGCGGATCACAGCCAGGCGATCACTTATAGGCTTAAAGTCGATGACCTTCGACCTTAACCGCTTTCCCACGACAAATCCGCATCCCAGTAAGTGCAACCTTTTGTGACAGCTGTAATAAATGTCGCAATTTTTCTTCCTAATCATACCGTTTCCTATCCAGCGTATTTCCTGGACCGCAGTAATATCCGCCTTGTACTGCGTGAGGATTCCTTCTAGTTTATGAGCAGCTCCGGGAGTGGACAGGGTTCTGACATTCCAGGAGCATACTCGCAAATCGTGTTCCTTTTTCGTGCGTTGTCGTCGTCGAGTATCCGTCCGTGTATCCGAGGCATCTTGCTCATTCATAACTTTGGGTTTTTTTACGTGGGCGGATTGTTAGCCCGCCGCACAACCGCCATTCTGGTCGGGGTTTTTTTCGCTGCATACGTTTGTTCACCTCCCAACGGTTGTTGAAGAGGCTATCCAGAGGGCGGCGCGAGGAGGCCGTATGTCAACTTGACCCGGGCATTTAAACAGGGATCGTTGCTGGCATCTCGCCAGGTTGAGAGCAATCAACAACTTTACCCTGTATGTCCGAGCCCATGCACATCGTGACCTGGTGTGCTCGGAAAGTGTAAAAAGCTCTTCGAACATGTTTGCCTCATACACATACAAAGTTGAAAAGTAAAAATCGTGACCTGATTTGCTCGGAAAGTGTAAAAAGCTCTTCGAACATGTTTGCCTCATACACATACAAAGTTGAGATCAGACGAAGCTTGCGATAAAACTCTCTTGCTCATTTAGTGAGGTTAGCTCAGGGCAAGGTCTTGAAATTGACGAAAAAGATTATTTAAAAGCTAGGACTTACTCAGCGTATGCAATCTATAAGTGAAGTGTATTCTTAATATACCCCTTATGCAACACTTTGACCTATATTTGCACTTTTTTCATCTGATTGTGTTCTTTTTCGAGGAGATCTTTGCTTCCACGTCTATCTTGAAAAGTGACTGTCAAATCCTCGTTTTGCTATAATTGCGGCGAATTTTTAAAGTGAGGCAGAAAAAGTATGATTTAAGTCCAAATGTAAAGATTTGCGAGGCATATCAAACTTACTTCAATCTACCTGTTAAAAATCAAGACAAAAAATGGGTTCCAAATGCGTCATGTAACTCTTGCAGATACAGTCTGGAGAGTGAGTTTATTTTCTTGTTTTTTTTTGTTAACTATTTTATAATAACTTATGACGCCGATGACACGGGATCGAATCCAGACACAGCCATGTCATCGATCGTGTTTTCACGGTGTTTCCCTTCAGCGGAGTTCTGACAAAACCCCCTGTAGTAAAATTGTCATGAAAAGCTTCTCGAAATTCGCCGTTCGGAACCGGCAATAAACTGTAGGTCCCTTTCCCCGAAGGGTAAATGAAATCACACACAACATGGGTGATTGAGAGAAGCTCGGCTTTGGTCCTTCATAGACTGTAAAGCCAACATACATACATAATAATATTAATTAGGTTATACACATTACGTTTTATTGTAGGCTGGTACCGAGATGGGAAAAGATCAATCAAGTTTGCAGTACCGAGAATTTAGAGGAAACACAGTGATCATCACACAGACTGTTATTTTTGCATTGTGAATCCACTCAGAGGTAATAATTCAAAGAAAACATCTTATCCTGATCTGCCATCGACATCCGCTCCAACACCTCATACAGAAGAAAATTCTGTACCTGCTCCTTCTTTGTTGAAAAATCAACTACTCTCTCAAAGCAGCCATCAATCACTGAAAATGATGATGAACTGATCACTGACATGATTACGAATTTGTCCATCATCGGATGTAGAATGTGTCTAAAGTTGCATATTGTTACGGATTTTTCGATCCCCACACCAAATAGGGTTCGCACCACTGGATTGCGATAAACTACAATTTTCTACGTTTTCCGAATTAAAAACACCCACACACTTTTATTTCTTTCACCACAGATCAGTTATCTGTGTAGCTTCACCACTTTTATTTATTATCCAATACAATCCACTTTAAACTTTATTACACAGTACAATCCACTTTAAACTTTATTACACAATACACAAACCTTTATTGAAAGCTTTTCTTTTCACCTTGGTTGATCACACCGACTTGTCACACGCTGTTTTATACCACAAACTGAATGAATGTCAAGGGCGAGTGTTCGCGCTTATATAGCTCTCGGTCCACCGTCTCGAACGTTCGCCGTTGGAAGTTCCCCTTCGGAAATCTCTAGAACGCTCTGACAATTCCATTGGAAGTTGACATCATTCCAATCCCCGCTTCCAGAGAGTTTTCGAACTTAACGGTCCGCTTGCATCTCCGCAACACTGCCCTCCTCCTAAACTTGTTCGTCCTCGAACAAGCGATTGGACCCTTCTCCGTAATATGGTGCTAACCTCTCTACGTGGACAATTTTATACTTCGCCCGTCTGTTTCCCATCTGCTGTATCCGGTATACCACGTCATTGAGTTTCTTGATGACCTCATATGGTCCGTCCCAGGCTGATTGCAATTTGGGGCACAAGCCTTTTTTCCGTTGTGGGTTGTACAGCAATACCAATTGTCCGGTCTCGAATCCAGAAGTATTCGCCCTCAAGTCGTATCGCGCCTTCATTTTATCGCTGACCAAGTTCAGTCGCTCCCGGATGAACTGATGGATAGAGTTCAGCTGTTCTTTCTTTTCGGTTACGAAGTCTTCCCTGCCGCTAGTTGTCGGTAGTACCACGCCGAACTTCAAGTCCGATGGAAGTCGGAGATCAGTTCCAAAAATGGCTTCGGCGGGTGTTGTTGCCGTTGAATTGTGCTGTGCCGAACGGTATGGCATTAAGAAAAGGGGAAGATGTTCATCCCAGTCCTTCTGATCTCCGGCGACGACTTTTCTCAGGTATTCCTCCATCGTCCGGTTGAACCTTTCGACCATGCCATCAGATTGTGGGTGTAATGGTGTTGTCCGCGTCTTTCTGATACCTAGCATGTCACAGAGTTCTTCGAACACCGACGACTCGAAGTTTCTCCCTTGGTTTGAGTGCAGTTCCATTGGTACTCCATAACGCGAAACCCAGTTATTCACGAATGCATCCGAAATGGTTTTGGCTTCCTGGTTCGGGATGCAAAACACCTCAGGCCACTTGCTGAAGTAATCGATCACCACTAGCGCGTACTTGTTTCCTGCGTTGCTCGTTGGGAAAGGGCCTGCAACGTCCATTGCGATACGTTCGAACGGTGCTCCAACATTGTACTGCTGCATATTTCCTCGAGTTTTCCTAACTGGACCCTTTGCCTTCGCACACTGTTCACACCTGCGAATGAAACGCGTAACCGACTCATGGCATCCTACCCAGTAGAAACGTCTCTTGATCTTTTCTACAGTCTTGTTAACACCGAGATGACCCCCGCTTGGTCCCCCGTGGTATTCTCGGATGACCTCTTCGATTTGTCCTTTCGGAATTACCAGCAGATCGTTTACAATGTTCCCGTCCTCACTTTCCCAACTGCGGTAGAGGCAACCGTTCTTCAGCTTCAAACTCTGCCATTGAGCCCAGTAAGCTTTCACGATTGGGCTTTCACTGGATACTTGCTGCCAACTTGGTCGAAAACCTCGTTCTTGGTAGTCGATGGTGACTGCCAGATCGGCATCTTCTCGCTGCTTCCTTCCGACCATCTCGACAGTCCAGGAATCTTCTGGCAGCACCTGGAAACAACGGATGTCGGTGACCTGTTCCTTGGTCTCGGCGCGTGAACAATGTTTGCATTCAACATCGCAAGGTCGCCTCGATAATGCATCCGCATTTCCATGACTGCTTCCCTTCCGGTGTTCGATACTGAAGTCATAACTCTGGATTCTCTTTATTCATCTAGCAAGCTGGCCTTCCGGGTTTTTGAACTGCAGCAGCCATCTCAACGCTGCGTGGTCCGTCCTAAGATGAAAAGCTTGGCCATAGAGATATTTGTGGAAATGCTTGACACAGTCAACCACGGCTAAAAGCTCCCTCCTAGTTACACAGTAGTTCCCCTCCGGCTTCGATAGGATCCTACTGTAGTAAGCGATGACCCGTCCCCAACGCGACTATCCACCTTGCCGTGGTGCTGGGGCTTACACTGGCCAGGGAGGCTTTGTCAACGACATGGTCTCCGGGCCGGGAACCAAGAGATAGTCAACCCTATTCCAGTGGTGGTGTGAGGTTTTTAAAACCGTGCCGAAGGATGAAAGGTTGGAGGGTTTATGTCCAACCGCTAACGAGCTCCCTTAGGTGCACAGGCGAGGCCTAAGGTATTCAAATGCCTTACTCCGATATTCGGCGGCTCTGTCGGAGTGGACCCATATTTCCGGCCGTACTCGTGGGTACAAAATTTCAAACATTAATAATAAATCAAAAAAAGAAAGCAAGGAGGAAGAGCTCTCTCTCGAGTCGGTGGCAGACGCACTACTTGCCGTGGCCAGTGGCAGAGAGAAAGAAGCCAAACCAAGGGGATCCAGCGTGTTAGACGAGGTCATCTCCAAGGAATTAGAGGAGGAATTACTCGCTGATTCTGAAGAGACAGCCCAAGAAAGTTTAGCACGGAAAAAGGATGCCAAGGAACCCAAGAAACTAACTCAAGGGAAGCTGAGGCTTAAGGAGTACAAAAAAGCTGTGCACCTTAAGCGCTTGCTTGAGGAAAAGGGCATACCCCTGCTCTCCGATATGGAGAAGGAGAAGCTCGCTTGGGCAGGAGAGGTGATTGCCAAGGATGTCCTAACAAGACCAAGGGCTGACAAGGGCACATCCAGCAAAAAAGCCAGAGAAGGCAAGGGGGATAAAAAGACCAAAAATCCCCCCAAGAAAAGGGAGCGGAGGGCTGGGCCGGATGGAACCGAAGCCGATAAGGCGGGTTCTAGCTGCACCCAGACCCTGGGCGAAGGTGAGAACCTGAAAACCAAGGGCACGGGAAGGACTGTAGCCGCTAAGGCAGGTTCTACTAAGGTAGCCTCTAACGCGGTCGATAAGACTGGTAAAGGCAAACCAGAAACCGTGCCAGCTCCTAAGAGAAGAGAGGATTTCAAGGCGAAGAGGGTAAGATCCCAAGAGGAAGCCGGAAATCTATCAAAAAGAGTGAAGATCAACACGGCAGTGCAGTTCGGAGGGGCTGCTCGGAATGCTCTACAGCTAGCTGTGATAGATTCCGGCAGGCCGAGTGGCCAGTATACCTTCGAACAGGGGAAGATGATCGAGAAAGCCTTGGCTAGAGCGATCTTCGACCACATTCGAGGGAATGCTGGGAAAACTGCGCCAACGTTTGGTCTCACTAACTGGTGGCGAGGTGTGAGTAGGCTGGACTGCAAGGACCAGCTATCGCATGACCTTGCGAAGAAGGTCGTACCCACCTTCAAGTTGTGGGAGGGGGCTGCACTAAAGGCAGTCCCCCTGGACGAGGTACCAGAGAGGCCTAAAGCCAAAATGAGCGTACCGGAAATGGAATTCGAGAAAAGCGAGATCCTCGGCTTTCTAAAAGCACAAAACCCAGCGATCCCTATGGATGACTGGGAAGTAGTCGCAATTGAGAGCAACGAAGATGGCACAAAGAGCATAATCTTCGTTATCGAGGATCCGCCGGAAACGATGAAAAAAGAGAGGCATATGCGCCTATTCTTCGGGGCTGGTGAGTTTCCTGTGAGACTCATGAAGAAGGCGCAGCCTGGCGGTACGGCAGCTGTGGTGAAGGACAGTACTACTGAAAATGAAAGTAGTGCAAATAAACCTGCATCACAGTAAGGCCGCATCAGCCAACCTCATGCTGCTTATGAACAAGGAGCAGCTTGATGTGGCCCTGATCCAAGAACCATGGATCCTCCATAATCGGGTTAAGGGATTAGGGTCATCGAAATACAGCCTCTTTTATAACAGTAACGAAGGCAAGGTTAGAACTTGTATCGTTGCTAGCAAAGATCTCCACGTACTAATGTTAACTAATTTCAGCTCGGGTGACCAGACGGTGGTGGAGGTTACGGGAAAGGAGGGTGCACTAACGATGGCTTCGGTTTACCTACCGTACGACGAAGGCACGGACGTCCCCTCTAGGGAAACAAGGTCATTGATCGCAATGGCCGAACAAGGTAAGAAGAACTTAGCCGTAGGGTGTGATGCTAACGCCCATCACCCTACTTGGGGTAGCTCTAATACCAATAGTAGGGGTGACGCTTTGTTCAGTTTTGTCCTTAGTACTAACCTAGTTATATGTAATCGGGGTGATTCACCAACATTTATTACTAGTAACAGAAGGGAAGTCCTAGACATAACGCTTATAAATGATAACGGTAGTGCAGAGATCTCAAACTGGAGAGTATCTGACAAAGCATCACTGTCTGATCACTGTTGGATCCTCTTCGACTTGAATGTCCGTAGGCCGGATAGAAAAGTATTCCGGAATCCCCGGAAGGCGAACTGGCAGAGGTTTAACGCGGAGCTGGGTGGGACCCTTAACCGACCTCCGGAGGGGAACCCCGACTCCACGGAAGACATCGATGAGATGGTACTAAACATTACCAGCAAGCTAAATCGGTCATTTGAGAAGGCATGTCCTAACAGACGACCCGGTAAAAGAAACCACCCACCATGGTGGAATGCTAAAATAGCGGAGCGGCTTCGTATCTCTAGGCTCAGTTGGAACCTGGCAAAAGAGGGGGCCATTGAATGGTCAACCTATAGAGATAGTGTTAAGCGACTCAAAAAAGAAATTAGATTCGCCAAGAAGGACTCTTGGAGAAGCTTCTGCGGCTCTATTGAATCATGTACGGGTGCAGCTCGTCTGAGGAAGGTCCTTGCAAAAGCTCCCACACAGATGTCTTCTATAAAGAGATCTGATGGTAGCTGGACAGACTCAAACGAGAGCGTGCTTGATTCACTACTGAAATGTCATTTTCCTGGCTGCGAGGATGCAGGAATCTTCAATTCGGCGGACGCGTTGCCAGGGGAATGTATTGAACATGAGACAGTCGATAAGATTGTTACGAAGAATAAGATCCTGTGGGCAATCAAGTCTTTTGACCCCTACAAGGCACCGGGAATGGATGGGATCTTTCCGATCATGCTGCAGGAGTCATGCGAAGTCATTCTTCCATGGCTGAAGCGCATCTACTCCTGGTGCCTCAGGATGGGTTATGTTCCTCAAGCGTGGAGGGAAGTTAGGGTGGTTTTCATACCCAAGTCGGGTAAAGTCAACCATACTACTGCAAAGGACTTCAGGCCTATCAGTCTGTCGTCCTTCCTGATGAAAGCGCTGGAACGAATAATAGATTTGTACGTAAGGGAAGAGATTGGGGACGGTTATCTGTCACAATCACATAATGCGTACATAAGGGGAAAATCGGTGGATACGGCCCTGCATAGGGTAGTCTCTACGATAGAAAAATCGCTCAGTATCAAGGAATTCACTCTAGGTGCCTTCCTGGACATTGAGGGTGCCTTTAATAACGTTAGTACCGAGGCAATAGTGTCCAGCCTTCATATGGCCCAAATAAACCCGGGTGTATGTAGTTGGATTGGGCAAATGCTGGGTACTCGTATAGTAAATTCGACGATAGGGAGAGCATGCGGAAGGGTGAGGGTAAATAAAGGTACACCACAAGGTGGCGTTCTGTCACCCCTCCTATGGCTCCTTGTGGTCGATGGAATGGCCAAGATTCTGGAGACGGAGGGTTTTAATGTTACGGCCTACGCCGATGACATTGCCACTTTGGTCTCTGGAAAATTTACGCAGGTCCTCAGCGATAGACTAAGCTATGCACTGACGTTAGTGGATAGCTGGGTCAAGGGGCGAGGTCTGGGAGTAAATCCGGCGAAAACAGAGGTAGTACTCTTTACAAAGAGAAGATCTGTACCAAGATACACCTACCCCCGTATGAATGGTATAGATCTGATCCCTGGAAAATCTGCGAAATATCGGGGCATAATCCTGGACTCCAAACTTAGTTGGAGAGAAAATATTGAGGAAAGAATCAAAAAGGCCTATGTGGCACTATACTCGTGCAAGGTAGCCTTGGGAAAGACATGGGGCCTCAAACCCAGGTTAGTACATTGGTTGTACACTGCGGTAGTGAGACCTATCCTAGTCTATGGCTCGGTTGTCTGGTGGAAGGCGCTTTAGAAAAAGTGTCATCTTCAGAGTGTGTCAAAGGTTCAAAGAGCTGGCTGTCTGGCGGTGACGGGATCTATGAAGTCCACACCAACGGCGGCCCTTGAAGTCATGCTGAACCTCCCACCCCTGGACTTGTACTGCGAGAGCGCCGCAACCAGAACTGCGCTAAGATTACAGGCATCGGGTCTCTGGAAAAGGAGTCCTCACGGACATGCATCAGTCTTGGATCGATGGGCTGTCTCGAGATTCAGAACCGTAACGGACTATGTCACCCGACTTCCCTCCTGGGAGAGGAGATTCTCTATTAGAATTCCCTCCAGGGAGGAATGGACCGGTGATCTGGTACGCACGGAAAGTGAACTGGCACTCTACACCGACGGATCCAAAATGGATGTTGGCACAGGTGCCGGAGTCTACTTTGAGTCTCGGGATATGCATCGCTCCAACAGGCTCGATGATGGATGCAGTGTCTTCCAAGCTGAGGTCTTCGCTATCAAGCAGGCGGCGGACCTGATCAGCAAAGAGAATATTACAGGAAAAAGGATCAGCATCTATGTTGACAGCCAGGCAGCCATTAAGGCTATGCAGGCAGCATGGATAAGATCCAAACTCGTCAAACTCTGCAAGGAGAGGTTAGAAGAGATATCCAATGTAAATGAGGTGACCCTTTGCTGGGTACCTGGTCACATGAATATCTCCGGAAACGAGAGGGCGGACGAATTGGCTAGGGTGGGATCAGGTGCTAACATTGCGCAGATCTCAGCTGAGGCCAAGGCACCACTCAGTGCGCTCTACAGGGAGATACAGACGGAGCTATTGGTGAAAGCCAATAAGCGCTGGTGTCGCTTAGATACATGCGCAACGGCGAAATTGACTTGGCCCGTCTATGATAAGAAAAGAACGGAAAATCTGCTGAAGTTCAATCGTGGGAACATTCGACTGGCAGTCGGTGCCCTCACCGGGCACTGCATGCTATCCTATCATGCAGCTCGACTAGGCCAGCCCCACAATGACTTCTGTAGAAGCTGCAGGGACGAAGAGGAAATTGAGTCCGTTCGTCACCTGCTGTGCGAATGCCCGGCGCTAGCCCAAAAAAGGAATATTTTCCTGGGAAGATACTTCCTTTCGGGACTAGAGGAGGTAGGTAACATCGGGCTGAACAGAATACTGGGATTTTTATCCTCGTCTGGTTGGTTCAGCTCGACGGTAAATGAATAGGTATCAACGGGTTAAACAAAACAGGTGGGCACAATGGACTCAAAGTAGTCTGCGTGAGCCTTGACTTTACGTCAATAGGGCACCCATATACCTAACTTAACCTAAGCGATGACCCGTTCTCGCCCGTCAATCATTTGAGAGAGTACTCCTCCGATTCCATGTCCGCTCGCATCGGTGTCCAAAATTAACTTTTCTCCCGGAACAGGATATGCAAGAACCATCGCACTGCAGAGCAATTCCATCAGGTGAATGAAAGCTTCCTCCTGTGGCTTCTCCCACTTGAATGGCCGATTCTTTTTGGTGAGCTCGTGCAAACTGCTGGCAACGTTTGCAAATCCTGGGATGAATCGCCTGTAATATGTGCAAAGTCCCAGGAATGACCTTAACTCATGAAGATTCTTCGGCCGCGGCCATTCCTTAACCGCCGAGATTTTCTCTTCATCTGTATGGACTCCTTCTGCAGTCACCACATGTCCCAAGTACTTCACCTCGTTCTGGAAGAGCGAACATTTCTTCGGGCTCAATTTCAATCCGGCTGCTTGAATACGTTCCAGTACCTCTTCAAGCTTCTTAAGGTGATCGTCGAAATCCTTGCCCATGACAATTATGTCATCCAGATAGACAAGGCAAGTCCTCCAGTGAAGTCCTCTTAGTACCCGGTTCATAAGTCTCTCGAATGTGGCTGGCGCATTGCAAAGACCGAAGGGCATCACAGAGAATTGCCACAACTCACCGCCGGCGGTGAACGCGGTCTTTTCCTTGTCTTGCTGGTCAAGCTCTATTTGCCAGTATCCACTTTGCAAGTCCAGCGTCGAGAACCACTTTGCACCAGATAGTGTGTCCAAGGTGTCGTCGATTCTCGGTAAAGGATAGCTGTCCTTCTTCGTTACGTCGTTCAGCTTCCTATAGTCCACGCAGAATCGGGTGCTTCCATCCTTCTTCTTAACAAGCACTACTGGCGGACTCCATGGGCTTGCAGATGGTTCGATCACGCCCTCCTTTTCCATCTCGTCGATTAGTTTGACCACCTCGCCTTCTTTCGCCAAAGGTACCCTCCTCGGTGGTTGCCGGATCGGTCTAGAGTCCCCTGTGTCTATTCTGTGCTTCACAATTGATGTTCTGCCACAGTTCTTACCATCTGCAAAAACTGTCCAATATTTACGAAGCAGGGAGAGTGCTTTACTTTTCTGCTTCTCCACTAGATGTTGCGTCCACTCTCTGGCCATTGTTTTCAAGAACGGTTTGTTTTTCTGGACTTCCCGGTGTTTCTTATCTTCGCAGTTCATAACGGCGGCAGCTTCTTGGCATTGAGCGATTGTTGTTCCCTTGTGTATGGTCCTAGGTGTACTGGCAGGATTCAGGACTCGTACTGGAACCAATTGGTCTTGTCGGGGTTCCGCGAGAGCCCTTCCAACAACTATATCGCTGGGTCGATTTCTTTTGTCGGGTTCGACCACCCACATTCGGCTTGTCCCCGCATCCCCTTCTATCTTTGCCCAAACCACAGCTTCTGCATTCGGGGGAACTGTTTGGCGCGCTTGCACGACTATTCGCCTGACCTTGTTACCCTGTCCATTATCTATGGTTAATGGGAGCTCCAAGTTGCCATACTTCATCACTTTTTGGTTGAGATCCAATGTAAAGCCATGCCTAATCATAAAGTCGACGCCGATTATGATGTCATCAGTAATGTCCGCAACGATGAAATCATGCTGAAACTCAACGGTACCCATCGTAATTCTTTTCTGGACCTTTCCCCTAACTTCCGCCTTCTCACCAGTTACTGTACGAAGCCTTACCTCGGAAAATGGTTCGATGTCAGAAACCAATCCGCTTCGGATGACTGAATGAGTTGCGCCCGTGTTCAACGTCAGCAGATATCGTCGCCCGTCCATCGTTCCCTCGATGACTAGGCTGGTTGCACCCCTACAGATTCGGGATACGAGGATGCTGGGGCACTCCAATGTGGGAGCCAGCGCACGCCCCTCTGCACTGACTCGTTTTAGTTTAACGGACTGTTAGGTGCACCTTTTGCACCTCCACGTTCGCGTTCACTCCCTTGGTCTCTTTTTGGCGAACTAGACCTCGAACGCTTTCTTCGCAGACGGCAGTTTCTCGCAATGTGCCCCTGCTGGTCGCAGATGTACCATCTACCCGGGAATGAACCACTCCTACTCGCCGTTGTTGTTCTGGAACTATCCTGATCTTGAGAAATGCGCCGTAATTTGATGGAAGGTCGGCATATCAAGAGCGATGTTTCACATGCGAGAGCGCTGGCAACTGTCTCCTTGAAAGATGTCTTCGGCAGGAGGATCAGGCTTCGTTGCGTATCGGGGTCCCTTAGCCCTTGGATGAAAGAATCCGTCTTTAGTTTCTCTACCACATCAACTGGAACATCCGCGTAGGCAAGATGGGATAGCCTCTCGATGTCGGCGGCATACTGTTGGATGGTCTCGTTTAAACGCTGCTTGCGCCCTTTAAGTTCTAGCTTGTGCATCTCCTGCATGTGCTCACTGCCGTATCTTCGATGTAGAGCATCCCATATGGCTGTGTAGTTCCTTCTCTGGGTCTCCGGGACGCTCTGTAGAACGTCAGCTGCTTCACCTTTAAGGGAAATTACTAGAGCGGCCACACGATCCTCTTCTCCCCATTGATTCCGTTCCGCTGTTGTCTCGAACTGAAGTTTAAAGATGTTAAATGCACTCGTGCCGTCGAAGTTGGGAGCTGTGAATTTCGACGCTGCAGTCGGTACAATGATGTTTCCTTGATGGTGAACGTTCTGGATTGTTTTCTCGAGTTCCAGAACCTTCTTATCCAGTGTCTCGATTCTCTTTTCCTGGTTATTTTCGAGATCTAGAACCTTCTTGTCGAACCTCGATTCTAGTGTCTCGATTCTCTCTTCGACGTCTTGGAATCGATTGTCGACGGCCTGCTGGATATTTCTTAGGCTTTCCCGATTGTTCTCTAGCATCTCTTCCAGCTTCTCATTCAGGGAAGTGGAATTTTCCTCCAACTTCCTACTTACGGCAGCGGAATTTTCCTCAAGTTTCTCCAGTTTCTGGCTCAGAGAAGTGGAATTTTCCTCCATCTTTTGACTCATAGCATTAAGAGCCGCGAGAATGTGCTGCATATCGAACGCTGGCTCAGTGGATGTCGACGGCTTCTCCACCCCGGAAGTTGACATCATTCCAATCCCTGGAAGCGAGGATTGGAATGATGTCAACTTCCAATGGAATTGTCAGAGCGTTCTAGAGATTTCCGAAGGGGAACTTCCAACGGCGAACGTTCGAGACGGTGGACCGAGAGCTATATAAGCGCGAACACTCGCCCTTGAGATTCGTTCAGTTTGTGGTATAAAACAGCGTGTGACAAGTCGGTGTGATCAACCAAGGTGAAAAGAAAAGCTTTCAATAAAGGTTTGTGTATTGTGTAATAAAGTTTAAAGTGGATTGTACTGTGTAATAAAGTTTAAAGTGGATTGTATTGGATAATAAATAAAAGTGGTGAAGCTACACAGATAATTGATCTGTGGTGAAAGAAATAACAGTGTGTGTGTGTTTTTAATTGGGAAAACGTAGAAAATTGTAGTTTATCGCAATCCAGTGGTGCGAACCCTATTTGGTGTGGGGATCGAAGAAATTCGTAACATTTGGTGTCAGAAGTGGGATTGCGAGTAAACGAGTGAAACTTTATTTGAGTTGTGAAGTGAGTCATTGCAAAAGTGAGAAAATGGTAAAACTGGAAAAGTTGACCATTGAACAACTGAAAAAAGAGCTGGATGCTCGGGAAATATCCACAGTGGGAAGTAAAGCCAACCTGGTGGAGAGACTGCGATCGGCGTTGCAGGAAGAAGGTGTCGATTGGGAGAGTTATGAATTCGGGGTGGAGAAGCCGTCGACATCCACTGAGCCAGCGTTCGATATGCAGCAAATTCTCGCGGCTCTTAATGCTATGAGTCAAAAGATGGAGGAAAACTCAACTTCCCTGAGCCAGAGACTAGAAGCAACCATACATCAAAAGTTGGAGGAAAATTCCACTTCAACCATACATCAAAAGTTGGAGGAAAATTCCACTTCCCTGGGCCAGAAGCTGGAGACGTTAGAAGGGATGCTAGAGAACAATCGAGAAAGCCTAAGAAACATCCAGCAGGCCGTCGACGATCGATTCCAGAACGCCGAAGAGAGAATCGAGACACTAGAATCGAGGTTCGACAAGAAGGTTCTAGATCTCGAAAATAACCAGGAGAAGATAATCGAGACAAATGTCTTGTAGTGAATAGACGTGTTTATATTCTCTTCCGGCATACCATAAGTTTTCATTAGTTCGAATATAAATAATTCTCTCAGAGTGCAGTAAACATTGTCTGTCCAAGTGTGCTTGCCAGTCGCGTCGCTACATAAACCAAAATTTTTTCATATTTGAACGCGAATTCAATAAAATAAATTTCATATACCAAGTCTTTGTGTTTCTCCATACGAAGTTTTCACTCAGTTTCGTCTGCCTCTCTCTAACTTACATACATATAAGCACGCGATGGCCGGGAAAACGCGATCCACAACATCTCTCGTCAAGGAGTCATTGTCAACACCAACACTCAAATCGCCAGCTAACTCTGCTCAAGTTTCAAAAAGAGACATTCAAGGGTGCATCAAAGCTATCAATTCAGCAGCGGCCGTAACATCAGCTGAACTAGAGAGTCGACTTTGTAAGTTTACTGAGGAAATCATTTGCAGTATAAAGACCGAAGTGAGTAACTTGCGAAATGAAGTTATCCAGCTTATTGAGCGAAACTTTGAAGCACACACAAAGAAAGTTGACAAAACACTTCACGATTTGCAGAAGCGAGTATCAAAAATCGAAACAGACTCAGCCCACCTTCAGAGTAGATTTGATGCTCATGAGAGAGGTGACAGTGATGTTACTGGACTACAAGAGAGAGTACAGAATATCATAGCAAAATCTGATCAATCCCAATTGCTTAAGGATGAAGTTAAAGAGCTGCAGAAAAGATGTGATGAATACGAAAGGAAAGAACTCGCAGCTGATGCTATTCTCTTTGGTATTCCACAACTGCCTGGAGAAGAACTTGCATCAATTTTTAAATGTCTCTGCCAAACCATAGAATGTGCATCTCCGAAATTAGATGCTATTTTTCGCTCTCGTCAGCGAAATAATGTACCTGATTCTCCCATCGTACTCAAATTTGGCTCTCCTAAGGAGAAAAACGGAGTATTAAAAGCAATTGCTCTCTTCTGCAAGAATAAAAAGAGACAGCTATGTCTGCATGATGCTGGTATAAACTCCAACAAAAAAATGTACATGCACGAAAGCTTAACCACAAAAAACCGCTCTCTCTTTCAAAAAGCGACTCAAATGAAGCGCCGCAAACAGCTGTTTTCTGTTTACACAAGGTCTGGTTTCGTTTTTGTTAAACAAAGTGCAAATGGGATAAGTTTGAAAATTGCGAACGAAGGAAATCTTAATGCCATTGCCGAGAGATGTAAATCAGCAGCAGCACCAATAACAACATAACAACTATTGTTTTCTTACATTTTTTCTTTTTTCCTATTTCTCTAAAATATTTGTCAATACAAAATGCGTATCTTCTATGTATGTAACCTGCACGTTTGCTATGAAAAATTAAATGTACATACTTACTCTATATTCCATTTATGTATCTATGTATGTCGCTCGTCTCTCAATATTCCTGTATGCATATATTCCATTGCGTTTAAATGTTTTCAGATGTTTGCAATATGAATTCCATAGGCAATAGTGGTGATTGTGAAGAGATCTTAAGTACCATGCTGAGAGTTTTTTGTTGTCGTAGAGAAGGATTTAAGATAGCCCATATAAATGCACAAAGCTTGTCACCGAAAATCGATGAGTTCAGGGATACTTTCGCTAAATCGAATATAGATGCAGTCTGTGTCTCGGAAACTTGGTTTAAGCCAGATACCAATAATGAAATACACAAATTGGATGGCTACAGACTTTATCGTTGCGATAGAAATGATCGAGGTGGTGGTGTAGCGATATATGTGAGAAGCGGTCTCAAATGTAGAAGGACATTTGTCTCGCCTCCTGACTCTTGTATTGATTATGTGTTTGTTAATATAGTAAGTGGGGACAACTCTTTACTCCTGGGTACTGTTTATAGACCAAATAGCAACGTGGACTTAACACCTTTCTTGTCGGTAATAGAGATTATTTCAACTAGCTCTAGAAACATAGTCATATGTGGTGATTTTAATAGCAATCTTTTGATCGAGAGGCATCTCACTGATGGCATGAAATCGTTTGACTTACATCCAGTTAATACTACAACTCCCACTCATCACGTGAGTTCTACTAGCACCTTACTAGATGTTTTCTTTGTTAGTAACGTCGATAGTGCACTTTTTTACCACCAACTCTCTGCACCAGCTTTTTCGAAGCATGACTTGATCTTTCTTACCTATGATTTCCACGTGCAAATTCATCCACAAGTAAGAACTTTTCAATATAGAGATTTTAGCAATATAGATAGAGTTAATCTAGAACAGAGCATAAATGCAATACCCTGGGAACAGGTTTACTTTATGACTTCACCGGATCATCAAATTCAATTTCTGAATTCTAATATAAACTCTCTTTTGAATCTATATGTTCCACTTAAAACAAAAATTACTAAGGGCTATACACAGCCTTGGTTCTCAACAGAAATTAAGGAATTAATAAGGCAGCGTGATGCAGCGTATCATAGATGGAAGCGTTTTCGGGTTGAAGCCCTTCACCGATTATATAAATCTTTGCGAAATATTGTTGTCCGTGAAATAAAATTGGCAAAGGCACAATTTTTCTCCAGCAAACTAAAAACCAACTTGGGTAGTCGAAAGCTGTGGAGTAACTTACGACATCTAGGTGTCGGCAAAGAGCGAATCAGGCCAAATTACCTCGACGGTAACGAACTAAACCAAAAGTTTACTTCTGGAGTATCTTCCGGGACAGCAAATCTTGATGTTGACTTAAATTATAGTCACACGCGGGTAGTGGAATCATCTTTTTCCTTCAAATGTGTCGACAGCGTGGAGGTAGTCGAAAGCTTTTTGTCAATTAAGTCCTGTGCAATTGGAGTCGATGAAATTCATCCAATTTTTATCAAAGCCATTCTTCCATTGATCCTGCCGTACGTAACACATATACTTAATTATGTATTAACCACAGGAATTTTTCCAACCCAATGGAAAATGGCCAAAGTAATTCCTATATCGAAAAATTCAATAGGTGATGAATATCGACCGATTTCAATTTTGCCATTCCTCTCCAAAGTATGCGAGCGGTTAATGCAAAAGCAAATAAATGAGTATCTTTCTCGAAACAGGATGCTTGCACAGGTGCAATCGGGCTTCCGGGCGAAACATAGTTGTACAACTGCTCTAGTGAAAGTTGTTGAAGATATAAGGACAAGTTTGGATAAAGATGAAGTTACATTCTTGGTTCTTCTAGATTTTTCCAAGGCATTTGATACCGTCGATCATGCCTTGCTCTGCAGAAAATTGAATTACTTCTTTGGTTTTTCTCCATCAGCAGTGAAATTAGTCGCATCATATTTATGCAATAGAAAGCAGGCCGTATTGGTTGATAATGCTTTATCTGACTACCTGGACCTTACTCGCGGAGTACCTCAAGGATCGATTCTGGGTCCTCTGTTATTTTCCCTGTACATAAATGAGGTACCAGACTTAGTTGTACATACCACTACTCACATTTATGCTGACGATGTTCAGGTTTATAAGAGCTGCCCGTTAGGTCTTATTGAAAGTTGTGCCTTTAATATTAATCTCGACCTTAGCAGCATATTTGATTGGTCTTTGAAAAACGGTTTGAGTCTCAACCCTGTTAAATCTAAATGTCTGGTTATATCCAGAACTAAATTGGACCTGTCGTATTTTCCACAATTAATTTTAAACAATACCACAATTGACTTTGTTGACACATCAAAGAATTTGGGAATTGTATTCAATAGGTTTTTAACATGGAATGATCACATAAATAGCATCGTAGGAAGGGCTTATGGTGTTTTGCGGACCCTATGGACGGTACAACCCTTTACACCATTGAATACACGTATCATGCTGGTAAAATCTTTAGTAATCCCTATACTTGTGCACGGCTGTGAAATATTTGGTAATTGTGATTCTGTATGCACTCGAAAATTACAAGTTGCCTTCAATAGTGCTGTTCGATATATTTATGGGCTCAGAAGATATGATCACATCTCACACCTTTCCATGAATGTTCTAGATATGTCATTTGAAAACTATCTTAAATTTCGAACATTGGTCTTTCTTTTTAACATCCTCAAAACACAGCAACCTTCTTATCTCTATAACAACTTTAAATTCCCGGCATCAAATAGATCTACTTCTCTTATAATACCGAGGTTTAATTACCTTATATCTGAGAGACAATTCTTCATCGTTGCTATCCGTCTCTGGAATTCACTACCGAACATTTTAAGAGCACTAAGCGATATACATAGATTTAAAAAAGAATTGCGGGGTTTTCTACGCATTCAAAATAATTGATTTTTCTTTTTTTTTTTTTTTTTTGCTGTTAAAATTGTCTATATCTTTTGTTATTTTATTTATTCAAATTAATGTTTTTATATCTTGTATAATTAAAGTAACTATATAATTAAGTAACTTTCCAGTGTCCTTTTGAACAGATTTCTTAAATTAATTAATCTATTAATCTTAATTAAATCAATTCAAAATAATGTAATTAAGTATAAGTTTTAAATACTAGTAGCTATTGCAGATTTATAAGATTCATTCTTAATGTTTTAGCTTTCCACACATATTGTTAATAATAATAATAATAATAATAATAAAACCTTCGAACGTCGTGCCTGCAGTACCTTGGAATCGAAGTTCGACAAGAAGGTTCTGGAACTCGAGAAAACTATCCAGAACGTTCACCACCAAGGAAACGTCGTACCGGCTGCAGCATCGAAATTCACAGCCCCCAACTTTGACGGCACGAGCGCATTTAACATCTTTCAGCTCCAGTTCGAGACAACAGCGGAGCGGAATCAATGGGGAGAAGAAGATCGTGTGGCCGCTCTAGTAATTTCGCTTAAGGGCGAAGCAGCTGGTGTTCTACAGACCATCCCGGAGACCCAGAGAAGGAACTACACAGCCATATGGGATGCTCTCCATCGACGATACGGCAGTGAGCACATGCAGGAGATGCACAAGCTGGAACTTAAAGGGCGCAAGCAGCGTTTAAACGAGACCATCCAACAGTATGCTGCCGACATCGAGAGGCTATCCCATCTTGCCTACGCGGACGTTCCAGTTGATGTAGTGGAGAAACTTAAAACGGATTCTTTCATCCAAGGGCTAAGGGACCCCGATACGCAACGAAGTTTGATTCTCCTGCCGAAGACATCTTTCAAGGAGACAGTTGCCAGCGCTCTCGCATGTGAAACATCGCTCTTGATATGCCGACCTTCCATCAAATTACGGCGCATATCTCAAGACCAGGATAGTTAGAGAACAACAACGGCGAGTAGGAGTCGCTCGTTTCCAGGTAGCTGCTATATCTGCGACCAGCAGGGGCACATTGCGAGGAACTGCCGTCTGCGGAGAAAGCGTTCCTTCAGCAAATTGCGACGTATTTCTAGAGCAACAACGGTGAGTAGGAGCTGCCCGTTCCCAGGCAGATGCTACATCTGCAACGAGCAGGGGCACATGGCGAGGAATTGTCATCTGAGAAGAAGGCGTTCGAGGTTTGATTCGCGAAAAGGAGAACAAGCGAGAGCACGCGAATATCGGAAGGGAAGCAGCCATAGAAATGCGGATGCATTAACGAGCCGACCTCGCGGCGTTGAATGCAAGCATTGTTCACGTGCGGAAACCAAAGGAGAGGTCACCGATATCCGTCGTTTCCATGTGCTGCCAGAAGATGCTTGGAGTGCCGAGAAGGTTGGAAGAAAGCAGCGAGAAGATGCCGATCTGGCGGTCATCATCGGATACCAAGAACGAGGTTTTCGACCAAGTTGGCAGCAAGTATCCAGTGAAAGCCCAATCGTGAAAGCTTACTGGGCTCAATGGCAGAGTTTGAAGCTGAAGAACGGTTGCCTCTACCGCAGTTGGGAAAGTGAGGACGGGAACATTGTAAACGATCTGCTGGTAATTCCGAAAGGACAAATCGAAGAGGTCATCCGAGAATACCACGAGGGACCAAGCGGGGGTCATCTTGGTGTTAACAAGACTGTAGAAAAGATCAAGAGACGTTTCTACTGGGTAGGATGCCATGAGTCGGTTACGCGTTTCTTTCGCAGGTGTGAACAGTGTGCGAAGGCAAAGGGTCCAGTTAGGAAAACTCGAGGAAATATGCAGCAGTACAATGTTGGAGCACTGTTCGAACGTATCGCAATGGACATTGCAGGCCCATTCCCAACGAGCAACGCTGGAAACAAGTACGCGCTAGTGGTGATCGATTACTTCAGCAAGTGGCCTGAGGTGTTTTGCATCCCGAACCAGGAAGCCAAAACCATTTCGGATGCATTCTTGAATAACTGGGTTTCGCGTTATGGAGTACCAATGGAACTGCACTCAGACCAAGGGAGAAACTTCGAGTCGTCGGTGTTCGAAGAACTCTGTGACATGCTAGGTATCAGAAAGACGCGGACAACACCATTACATCCACAATCTGATGGCATGGTCGAAAGGTTCAACCGGACGATGGAGGAGTACCTGAGAAAAGTCGTCGTCGGAGATCAGAAGGACTGGGATGAACATCTTCCCCTTTTCTTAATGGCATACCGTTCGGCACAGCACAATTCAACGGCAACAACACCCGCCGAAGCCATTTTTGGAACTGATCTCCGACTTCCATCGGACTTGAAGTTCGGCGTGATACTACCGACAACTAGCGGCAGGGAAGACTTCGTAACCGAAAAGAAAGAACAGCTGAACTCTATCCATCAGTTCATCCGGGAGCGACTGAACTTGGTCAGCGATAAAATGAAGGCGCGACACGACTTGAGGGCGAATACTTCTGGATTCGAGACCGGACAATTGGTATTGCTGTACAACCCACAACGGAAAAAATGCTTGTGCCCCAAATTGCAATCATCCTGGGACGGACCATATGAGGTCATCAAGAAACTCAATGACGTGGTATACCGGATACAGCAGATGGGAAACAGACGGGCGAAGTATAAAATTGTCCACGTAGAGAGGTAAGCACCGTAATATGGGGAAGGGTCCAATCGCTTGTTCGAGGACGAACAAGTTTAGGAGGAGAACAGTGTTGCGGAGATGCAAGCGGACCGTTAAGTTCGAAAGCTCTCTGGAAGCGGGGATTGGAATGATGTCAACTTCCAAGGGAATTGTCAGAGCGTTCTAGAGATTTCCGAAGGGGAACTTCCAGCGGCGAACGTTCGAGACGGTGGACCGAGAGCTATATAAGCGCGAACACTCGCCCTTGAGATTCATTCAGTTTGTGGTATAAAACAGCGTGTGACAAGTCGGTGTGATCAACCAAGGTGAAAAGAAAAGCTTTCAATAAAGGTTTGTGTATTGTGTAATAAAGTTTAAAGTGGATTGTACTGTGTAATAAAGTTTAAAGTGGATTGTATTGGATAATAAATAAAAGTGGTGAAGCTACACAGATAATTGATCTGTGGTGAAAGAAATAACAGTGTGTGTGTGTTTTTAATTGGGAAAACGTAGAAAATTGTAGTTTATCGCAATCCAGTGGGGCGAACCCTATTTGGTGTGGGGATCGAATAAATTCGTAACAATATGTTACATTCTCATTTTGTTAATTTAAAGATAATAAGGGAGCTTATTCGGAAGAAGAAGAGGGAACGCTTCCAAAAAGATATAATGGAATTTGAGATACGTTACCAAGGCTAGTATACTGAAAGCATGATGGGAGATTATATTTGGGGGTTAATAAGAGAAACTTCAACTGAACATGAGAGGAAAAGTAAAACTGTTGATTTTTAGACATTTCAACTCAATTTTGAAACTTCTACTGTAAGAAAAAAATCATAACTGGATATTCGGTAACTGGATATTCTTTTAATAAATCATCTCTATGTCCATTTTTTATGTATTTTCATTGATTTTAATTTTCCCATTTTTTACTCATAAAAGCAAATTCAGAACTATTTTTTGTTCTTGTTTTTGGATATAAAAGCAATAAAAATAAATTATGTATGACACGTGCGCAAGAATGCTGTAGACCGGTGTAATTCTTCAACTGTTATGTGGGTTAAATGATTCCCAAACGGCCCTCTACACGTGAATTTCCAGTTTATGGGAATCTTGGAAAACAGACCGTTTTAAGCTCGGTTTACATTTAACGATTTATCAAGCGATTTGCTTGACCACCGAATAATGCGTAGCGTTCACACCAAACAACTTGTTGACCGACTTCACTTTCGACAGAAATTTCGAAGTAATAACATGGCGGCGCATGCTCTGGTTACAGGGATGATTATTTATGAAATACTCGAAAATGAAAAAAAAAGCGAATGTGGATTAAACCATGGGTCGGAAAACGTAATAAATTCTCATCTCATTCTCTCTCATTTAAGAGAATTTCACCAAAATTTGCCAGAGGATTTTCGTAACTATGTGCGAATTGTTAGGAACGTATGATGAGTTACTAAGAAAAATAATTCCTCATATGACAAAATCAAACCAAAATTATTTTTTTTGTTTTAAGTCGTATCGTTCATTCCGCTCAAAGTTGGTGTTGTTTCTCTGAACCCACAAGCAAAAGTGAAAAAATGCTTTGAAGTTGTACGACAACTGTTCACACTTAACGATAAATCGTTCAACCACGGCTGTCAAGCAAAAAGTTGGAAATCTTCAACTGCCTGACTACAAATCGTACCGACTTGTAGCTGGAGCGTTCACATTGGTTTTGCATACACAATTTGTCGTCAAACCACGGTTGTCAAGCAAATCGCTGGATAAATCGTTCAATGTGAGCCGCACTATAGGGCAAATTTGCCAAAATGATTGCAAACCTTCAATCATAGATAAATATTGTTACGAATTTATTCGATCCCCACACCAAATAGGGTTCGCACCACTGGATTGCGATAAACTACAATTGTCCTTTTTATTTAAATTGAAACACACACACTTTTAATTCTTTTACCACAGATCAATTATCTGTGTAGCTTCACCACTTTTCTTTATTATCCAATACTATCCACTTTAAACTTTATTATCCAATACTATCCACTTTAAACTTTATTACACAATACACAAACCTTTATTGAAAGCTTTTCTTTTCACCTTGGTTGATCACACCGACTTGTCACACGCTGTTTTTTACCACAAACTGAATGAATGTCAAGGGCGAGTGTTCGCGCTTATATAGCTCTCGGTCCACCGTCTCGAACGTTCGCCGTTGGAAGTTCCCCTCCGGAAATCTCTAGAACGCTCTGACAATTCCATTGGAAGTTGACATCATTCCAATTCCCCGCTTCCAGAGAGTTTTCGAACTTAACGGTCCGCTTGCATCTCCGCAACACTGCCCTCCTCCTAAACTTGTTCGTCCTCGAACAAGCGATTGGATCCTTCTCCGTAATATGGTGCTAACCTCTCTACGTGGACAATTTTGTACTTCGCCCGTCTGTTTCCCATCTGCTGTATCCGGTATACCACGTCATTGAGTTTCTTGATGACCTCATATGGTCCGTCCCAGGCTGATTGCAATTTGGGGCACAAGCCTTTTTTCCGTTGTGGGTTGTACAGCAATACCAATTGTCCGGTCTCGAATCCAGAAGTATTCGCCCTCAAGTCGTATCGCGCCTTCATTTTATCGCTGACCAAGTTCAGTCGCTCCCGGATGAACTGATGGATAGAGTTCAGCTGTTCTTTCTTTTCGGTTACGAAGTCTTCCCTGCCGCTAGTTGTCGGTAGTACCACGCCGAACTTCAAGTCCGATGGAAGTCGGAGATCAGTTCCAAAAATGGCTTCGGCGGGTGTTGTTGCCGTTGAATTGTGCTGTGCCGAACGGTATGCCATTAAGAAAAGGGGAAGATGATCATCCGAGTCCTTCTGATCTCCGACGACGACTTTTCTCCAGTATTCCTCCATCGTCCGGTTGAACCTTTCGACCATGCCATCAGATTGTGGGTGTAATGGTGTTGTCCGCGTCTTTCTGATACCTAGCATGTCGCAGAGTTCTTTGAACACCGTCGACTCGAAGTTCCTTCCTTGGTCTGAGTGCAGTTCCAGCGGTACTCCATAACGCGCAACCCAGTTGTTCACAAATGCATCCGAAATGGTTTTGGCTTCCTGGTTCGGGATGCAAAACACCTCAGGTCACTTGCTGAAGTAATCGATCACCACCAGCGCGTATTTGTTGCCAGCGTTGCTCGTTGGGAATGGGCCTGCGATGTCCATTGCGATACGTTCGAACGGTGCTCCAACATTGCACTGCTGCATATTTCCTCGAGTTTTCCTTACTGGACCCTTTGCCTTCGCACACTGTTCACACCTGCGAATGAAACGCGTAACCGACTCATGGCATCCTACCCAGTAGAAACGTCTCTTGATCTTTTCTACAGTCTTGTTAACACCAAGATGACCCCCGCTTGGTCCCTCGTGGTATTCCCGGATGATCTCGTCGATTTGTCCTTTCGGAATTACCAGCAGATCGTTTACAATGTTCCCGTCCTCACTTTCCCAACTGCGGTAGAGGCAACCGTTCTTCAGCTTCAAACTCTGCCATTGAGCCCAGTAAGCTTTCACGATTGGGCTTTCACTGGATATTTGCTGCCAACTTGGTCGAAAACCTCGTTCCTGGTAGTTGATGATGACTGCCAGATCGGCATCTTCTCGCTGCTTCCTTCCGACCTTCTCGGCACTCCAAGCATCTTCTGGCAGCACATGGAAACGACCGATATCGGTGACCTCTTTTTTGGTTTCCGCACGTGAACAATGCTTGCATTCGACACCGCGAGGTCGGCTCGTTAATGCATCCGCATTTCTATGGCTGCTTCCCTTCCGATATTCGCGTGCTCTCGCTTGTTCTCCTTTTCGTGAATCAAACCTCGAACGCCTTCTTCTGAGATGACAATTCCTCGCCATGTGCCCCTGCTTGTTGCAGATGTAGCATCTGCCTGGGAACGGGCAGCTCCTACTCACCGTTGTTGCTCTAGAATTACGTCGCAATTTGCTGAAGGAACGCTTTCTCCGCAGACGGCAGTTCCTCGCAATGTGCCCCTACCGGTCGCAGATGTAGCATCTACCCGGGAATGAACCACTCCTACTCGCCGTTGTTGTTCTCGAACTATCCTTGTCTTGAGATATGCGCCGTAATTTGATGGACGGTCGGCATATCAAGAGCGATGTTTCACATGCGAGAGCGCTGGCAACTGTCTCCTTGAAAGATGTCTTCGGCAGGAGAATCAAGCTTCGTTGCGTGTCGGGGTCCCTTAGCCCTTGGATGATAGAATCCGTTTTTAGCTTCTCCACCACATCAACTGGAACGTCCGCGTAAGCAAGATGGGATAGCCTCGCGATGTCAGCAGCATACTGTTGGATGGTCTCGTTTCCACGCTGCTTGCGTCCTTTACGTTCCAGCTTGTGCATCTCCTGCATGAGGTCACTGCCGTATCTTCGATGAAGAGCATCCCATATGGCTGTGTAGTTCCTTCTCTGGGTGTCCGGGATGGTCTGTAGAATGTCAGCTGCTTCACCTTTAAGGGAAATTACTAGAGCGGCCACACGATCTTCTTCTCCCCATTGATTCCGTTCCGCTGTTGTCTCGAACTGGAGCTTAAAGATGTTAAATGCGCTCGTGCCGTCAAAGTTGGGAGCTGTGAATTTCGATGCTGCAGTCGGTACAACGATTCCTTGACGCTGAACGTTCTGGACGGCTTTCTTGAGTTCCAGAACCTTCTTGTCGAACCTCGATTCCATAGTCTCGATTATCTTTTCTTGATTATTTTCGAGATCTAGAAGCTTCTTGTCGAACCTCGATTCTAGTGTCTCGATTCTCTTTTCTTGATTATTCTCGAGATCTAGAACCTTCTTGTCGAACCGCAATTCTAATGTCTCGACTCTTTCTTCGACGTCCTGGAATCGATCGTTGACTGTCTGCTGGATGTTTCTTAGGCTTTCTCGATTGTTCTCTATCATCCCTTCTAACGTCTCCAGCTTCTGGCCCAGGGAAGTGAAATTTTCCTCCAGTTTCTGACTCAGAGAAGTGGAATTTTCCATCAGTTTCTGAATCAGAGAAGCACTCATAGCATTCATAGCCGCGAGAAATTGCTGCATATCGAACGCTGGCTCAGTGGATGTCGACGGCTTCTCCACCCCGAATTCATAACTCTCCCAGTCGAGACCTTCTTCCTGCAACGCCGATCGCAGTCTCTCCACCTGGTTGGCTTTACTTCCCACTGTGGATAATTCCCGAGCATCCAGCTCTCTTTTCAGTTGTTCAATTGTCAACTTTTCCAATTTTACCATTTTCTCACTTTTGCAATGATTCACTTCACAACTCAAATAAAGTTTCACTCGTTTACTCACAATCCCACTTCTGACACCAAAATGTTACGAATTTTTCGATCCCCACACCAAATAGGGTTCGCACCACTGGATTGCGATAAACTACAATTGTCCTTTTTATTTAAATTGAAACACACACACTTTTAATTCTTTCACCACAGATCAATTATCTGTGTAGCTTCACCACTTTTCTTTATTATCCAATACTATCCACTTTAAACTTTATTATCCAATACTATCCACTTTAAACTTTATTACACAATACACAAACCTTTATTGAAAGCTTTTCTTTTCACCTTGGTTGATCACACCGACTTGTCACACGCTGTTTTTTTACCACAAACTGAATGAATGTCAAGGGCGAGTGTTCGCGCTTATATAGCTCTCGGTCCACCGTCTCGAACGTTCGCCGTTGGAAGTTCCCCTTCGGAAATCTCTAGAACGCTCTGACAATTCCATTCGAAGTTGACATCATTCCAATTCCCCGCTTCCAGAGAGTTTTCGGACTTAACGTTCCGTTTGCATCTCCGCAACAATATTGTTACGAATTATTCGATTCCACACCGAATAGGGTTCGCACCACAGGATTGCGATAAACTGCAATTGTCCCTTTTATCCGAATGAAAACACACACACTTTTCTTGTTTCACCACAGATCATTTATCTGTGCAGTTTCACCACTTTTCTTTACTATCCAATACTAACCACTTTAAACTTTATTACACAAACAAACCTTTATTGAGAGCTTTTATTTCCACACTGTTTGATCACACTGACTTTTCACACGCTGTTCATTACCACAAACTGAATGTCTGCCGAGGGCGAGTGTTCGCGCTTATATAGCTCTCGGTCCACCTTCTCGAATGTTCGCCGTTGGAAGTTCCCCTTCGGAAATCTCTAGAATGCTCTGACAATTAGCATTACGCCATTGGAAGTGGACATCATTCCAATCCCCGCTTCCAGAGAGCTTTCGAAGTTCGACAGCGAAATTCGAAGTTAACCGTCGGTTTGTATCTCCGCAACACTGCCCTCCTCCTAAACTTGTTCGTCCTCGAACAAGCGATTGGATCCTTCTCCGTAATATGGCGCTAACCTCTCTAATTTTCTCCACCACATCAACTGGAACACCCGCGTAGGCTAGATGAGACAGCCTCTCGATGTCGGCAGCGTACTGCTGGATGGTCTCGTTTCCACGCTGCTTGCGTCCTTTAAGTTCCAGCTTGTGCATCTCCTGCATGTGCTCACTGCCGTATCTTCGGTGAAGAGCTTCTCATATGGCTGTGTAGTTCCTTCTCTGGTCTCCGGGATGGTCTGTAGAACACCAGCTGCTTCGCCTTTAAGCGAAATTACTAGAGCGGCCACACGATCTTCTTCTCCCCATTGATTCCGTTCCGCTGTTGTTTCGAACTGGAGCTTAAAGATGTTAAAAGCGCTCGTGCCGTCGTAGTTGGGAGCTGTGAATTTCGATGCCGCAGTCGGTACAACGATTCCGTGATGTTGAACGTTCTGGACAGTTTTCTCGAGTTCCAGAACCTTCTTGTCGGACCGCGATTCCAGTGTCTCGATTATCTTTTCTTGATTATTTTCGAGATCTAGAACCTTCTTGTCGAACCTTGACTCCAGTGACTCGATTCTCTTTTCTTGATTATTCTCGAGATCTAGAACCTTCTTGTCGAATCTCGATTCTAGTGCCTCGATTCTCTCTTCGACATTCTGGAATCGATCGTTAACGGCTTGCTGGATGTCTCTCAAGCTTTCTCGATTGATCTCTAGCATCTCTTCTAATGTCTCCAGCTTCTCTAGTTTCTGCCCTATGGAAGTGGAATTTTCCTCCAACTTTCTACTTACGGCAAGGGAATTCTCCTCCAGCTTTTGATCTAGTTTCTGGCTTAGAGAAGTGGAATTTTCCTCCAGCTTTTCTAGTTTCTGGTTCATGGAAGCACTCAAAGCGTTCATAGCCGCGAGAATTTGCTGCATATCCAACGCTGGCTCAGTAGATGACGACGGCTTCTCCACCCCGAATTTGTAACTCTCCCAGTCGACACCTTCTTCCTGCAACGCTGATCGCAGTCTCTCCACCAGGTTGGCTTTACTTCCCACTGTGGATAATTCCCGAGCATCCAGCTCACTTTTCAGTTGTTCAATGGTCAACTTTTCCAATTTTACCATTTTTTCACTTTTGCAATAATTCACTTCACAACTCAAATAAAGATTCACTCGTTTACTCGCAATCCCACTTCAGACACCAAATGTTACGATTTTTTTCGATCCCACACCGAATAGGGTTCGCACCACTGGATTGCGATAAACTACAATTGTCCCTTTTATCCGAATAAAAACACACACACTTTTATTTCTATCACCACAGATCAATTATCTGTGCAGCTTCACCACTTTTCTTTATTATCCAATACTATCCACTTGATTACACAAACAAACCTTTGTTGAGAGCTTTTATTTTCACACAGTTTGATCACACTGACTTTTCACACGCTGTTCAATACCACAAACTGAATGAATCTCGAGGGCGAGTGTTCGCGCTTATATAGCTCTCGGTCCACCATCTCGAACGTTCGCCGTTGGAAGTTCCCCTTCGGAAATCTCTAGAACGCTCTGACAATTCCATTGGAAGTTGACATCATTCCAATCCCCGCTTCCAGAGAGTTTTCGAACTTCGACAGCGAAATTCGAACTTAACGGTCCGCTTGCATCTCCGCAACAATATTGTCAGAGCGTTCTAGAGATTTCCGACGGGGAACTTCCAACGGCGAACGTTCGAGACGGTGGACCGAGAGCTATATAAGCGCGAACACTCGCCCTTGACATTCATTCGGTTTGTGGTATTGAACAGCGTGTGAAAAGTCAGTGTGATCAAACAGGGTGAAAATAAAAGCTCTCAATAAAGGTTTGTTTGTGTAATAAAGTGGATAGTATTGGATAATAAATAAAAGTGGTGAAGCTGTACAGATAGTTGATCTGTGGTGAAACAAAGAAAAGTGTGTGTGTTTTAATTGGAAAAAACGTAGACATTGTAGTTTATCGCAATCCAGTGGTGCGAGCCCTATTTGGTGAGGGAATCGAATAAATTCGTAACATTTGGTGTCAGAAGTGGGATTGCGAGTAAACGAGTGGAACGTTTATTTAAATTGTGAATTGCACAAAGTGAATTGTTAAGAGATAGAAAAAATAGTGAAATTGGTAAAGTTGACAATCGAACAACTGAAAAGAGAGCTGGATGCTCGGCAATTATCCACAGTGGGAAGTAAAGCCAACCTGGTGGAGAGACTGCGATCAGCGTTGCAGGAAGAAGGTGTCGACTGGGAGAGTTACGAATTCGGGGTGGAGAAGCCGTCGACATCTACTGAGCCAGCGTTCGATATGCAGCACATTCTCGCGGCTCTGATTGCTATGAGCCAAAAACTCGATCAAAAGCTGGAGGAAAATTCCACTTCCCTGAGCCAGAAATTAGATCAAAAACTGGAGGAAAACTCCGCTGCTGTAAGTAGAAAGTTGGAGGAGAATTCAACTTCCATAAGCCAGAAACTGGAGGCGACCGTACATCAAAAGTTGGAGGAAAATTCAACATCCATAGGTCAGAAACTAGAGAAGCTAGAGACGTTGGAAGGGATGCTACAGAACAATCGAGAAAGCTTGAGAGACATCCAGCAAGCCATCAACGATCGGTTCCAGGGCGTCGAAGAGGGAATCGATACACTGAATAAGAAGGTTCTGGATCTCGAAAATAACCAGGAAAAGAGAATCGAGACACTGCACAAGAAGGTTCTGGAACTCGAGAAAACTATCCAGAACGTACAGCATCAAGGAATCGTCGTACCGACTGCAGCATCAAAATTCACAGCTCCCAACTTCGACGGCAAGAGCGCTTTTAACATCTTTAAGCTCCAGTTCGAGACACCAGCAGAACGGAATCAATGGGGAGAGGAAGATCGTGTGGCTGCCCTAGTAATTTCCCTTAAAGGTGAAGCAGCTGACGTTCTACAGACCATCCCGGAGACCCAGAGAAGGAACTACACAGCCATATGGGATGCTCTTCATCGAAGATACGGCAGTGACCTCATGCAGGAGATGCACAAGCTGGAACGTAAAGGACGCAAGCAGCGTGGAAACGAGACCATCCAGCAGTTCGCTGCCGGCATCGAGAGGCTGTCTCATCTAGCCTACGCGGATGTTCCAGTTGATGTGGTGGAAAAATTGAAAACGGATTCTTTCATCCAAGGGCTAAGGGACCCCGATACGCAACGAAGCCGGCAACCACCGAGGAGGGTACCTTTGGCGAAAGAAGACGAGGTGATCAAACTAATCGACGAGATGGAAAAGGAGGGCGTGATCGAACCATCTGCAAGCCCATGGAGTTCGCCAGTAGTGCTTGTTAAGAAGAAGGATGGAAGCACCCGATTCTGCGTGGACTATAGGAAGCTGAACGACGTCACGAAGAAGGACAGCTATCCTTTACCGAGAATCGACGAAACCTTGGACACACTATCTGGTGCAAAGTGGTTCTCGACGCTGGACTTGCAAAGTGGATACTGGCAAATAGAGCTTGACCAGCAAGACAAGGAAAAGACCGCGTTCACCGCCGGGGGAGAGTTGTGGCAATTCTCTGTGATGCCCTTCGGTCTTTGCCATGCGCCAGCCACCTTCGAAAGACTTATGAACCGGGTACTAAGAGGACTTCACTGGAGGACTTGCCTTGTCTATCTGGATGACATAATTGTCGTGGGCAAGGATTTCGACGATCACCTTAAGAAGCTTGAAGAGGTACTGGAACGTATTCAACAGCCGGATTGAAATTGAGCCCGAAGAAATGTTCGCTCTTCCAGAACAAGGTGAAGTACTTGGGACACGGAGTGACTGCAGAAGGAGTCCATACAGATGAAGAGAAAATCTCAGCGGTTAAGGAATGGCCGCGGCCGAAGAATCTTCATGAGTTAAGGTCATTCCTGGGACTTTGCACATATTACAGGCGATTCATCCCAGGATTTGCAAACGTTGCCAGCAGTTTGCACGAGCTCACCAAAAAGAATCGGCCATTCAAGTGGGAGAAGCCGCAGGAGGAAGCGTTCATTCACCTGAAGGAATTGCTCTGCAGTGCGCAGATTCTTGCATATCCTGTCCCGGGAGAAAAGTTTATTTTGGACACAGATGCGAGCGGACATGGAATCGGAGGAGTGCTCTCTCAAATGATTGACGGGCGAGAGCGGGTCATCGCTTACTACAGTGGGATCCTATCGAAGCCGGAGAGGAACTACTGTGTAACTAGGAGGGAGCTTTTAGCCGTGGTCGTGGAAATGCGGATGCATTATCGAGGCGACCTTGCGATGTTGAATGCAAACATTGTTCACGCGCCGAGACCAAGGAACAGGTCACCGACATCCGTTGTTTCCAGGTGCTGCCAGAAGATTCCTGGACTGTCGAGAAGGTCGGAAGGAAGCAGCGAGAAGATGCCGATCTTGGAGTCATCATCGACTACCAATAACGAGGTTTTCGACCAAGTTGGCAGCAAATATCCAGTGAAAGCCCAATCGTGAAAGCTTACTGGGCTCAATGGCAAAGTTTGAAGCTGAAGAACGGTTGCCTCTACCGCAGTTGGGAAAGTGAGGACGGGAACATTGTAAACGATCTGCTGGTAATTCCGAAAGGACAAATCGAAGAGGTCATCCGAGAATACCACGAGGGACCAAGCGGGGGTCATCTTGGTGTTAACAAGACTGTAGAAAAGATCAAGAGACGTTTCTACTGGGTAGGATGCCATGAGTCGGTTACGCGTTTCATTCGCAGGTGTGAACAGTGTGCGAAGGCCAGAGAGTGGACGCAACATCTAGTGGAGAAGCAGAAAAGTAAAGCACTCTCCCTGCTTCGTAAATATTGGACAGTTTTTGCAGATGGTAAGAACTGTGGCAGAACATCAATTGTGAAGCACAGAATAGACACAGGGGACTCTAGACCGATCCGGCAACCACCGAGGAGGGTACCTTTGGCGAAAGAAGGCGAGGTAATCAAACTAGTCGACGAGATGGAAAAGGAGGGCGTGATCGAACCACCTGCAAGCCCATGGAGTTCGCCAGTAGTGCTTGTTAAGAAGAAGGATGGAAGCACCCGATTCTGCGTGGACTATAGGAAGCTGAACGACGTCACGAAGAAGGACAGCTATCCTTTACCGAGAATCGACGACACCTTGGACACACTATCTGGTTCAAAGTGGTTCTCGACGCTGGACTCGCAAAGCGGATACTGGCAACTAGAGCTTGACCAGCAAGACAAGGAAAAGACCGCATTCACCGCCGGGGGAGAGTTGTGGCAATTCTCTGTGATGCCCTTCGGTCTTTGCAATACACCAGCCACATTCGAGAGACTGATGAACCTGGTGCTAAGAGGACTTCACTGGAGGACTTGCCTTGTCTATCTGGATGACATAATTGTCATGGGCAAGGATTTCGACGATCACCTTAAGGAGCTTGAAGAGGTACTGGAACGTATTCAAGCAGCCGGATTGAAATTGCGCCCGAAGAAATGTTCGCTCTTCCAGAACAAGGTGAAGTACTTGGGACACGTGGTGACTGCAGAAGGAGTCCATACAGATGAAGAGAAAATCTCAGCGGTTAAGGAATGGCCGCGGCCGAAGAATCTTCATGAGTTAAGGTCATTCACTTTGCATATATTACAGGCGATTCATTCCAGGATTTGCAAACGTTGCCAGCAGTTTGCACGAGCTCACCAAAAAGAATCGGCCATTCAAGTGGGAGAAGCCGCAGGAGGAAGCGTTCATTCACCTGAAGGAATTGCTCTGCAGTGCGCAGATTCTTGCATATCCTGTCCCGGGAGAAAAGTTTATTTTGGACACAGATGCGAGCGGACATGGAATCGGAGGAGTACTCTCTCAAATGATTGACGGGCGAGAACGGGTCATCGCTTACTACAGTAGGATCCTATCGAAGCCGGAGAGGAACTACTATGTAACTAGGAGGGAGCTTTTAGCCGTGGTTGACTGTGTCAAGCATTTCCACAAATATCTCTATGGCCAAGCTTTTCATCTTAGGACGGAGCACGCAGCGTTGAGATGGCTGCTGCAGTTCAAAAACCCGGAAGGCCAGCTTGCTAGATAGATAGAGAGAATCCAGAGTTATGACTTCAGTATCGAACACCGGAAGGGAAGCAGTCATGGAAATGCGGATGCATTATCGAGGCGACCTTGCGATGTTGAATGCAAACATTGTTCACGCGCCGAGACCAAGGAACAGGTCACTGACATCCGTTGTTTCCAGGTGCTGTCAGAAGATTCCTGGACTGTCGAGAAGGTCGGAAGGAAGCAGCGAGAAGATGCCGATCTGGCAGTCATCATCGACTACCAATAACGAGGTTTTCGACCAAGTTGGCAGCAAATATCCAGTGAAAGCCCAATCGTGAAAGCTTACTGGGCTCAATGGCAAAGTTTGAAGCTGAAGAACGGTTGCCTCTACCGCTGTTGGGAAAGTGAGGACGGGAACATTGTAAACGATCTGCTGGTAATTCCGAAAGGACAAATCGAAGAGGTCATCGGAGAATACCACGAGGGACCAAGCGGGGGTCATCTTGGTGTTAACAAGACTGTAGAAAAGATCAAGAAACGTTTCTACTGGGTAGGATGCCATGAGTCGGTTACGCGTTTCATTCGCAGGTGTGTGCGAAGGCAAAGGGTCCAGTTAGGAAAACTCGAGGAAATATGCAGCAGTACAATGTTGGAGCACCGTTCGAACGTATCGCAATGGACATTGCAGGCCCATTCCCAACGAGCAACGCTGGAAACAAGTACGCGCTAGTGGTGATCGATTACTTCAGCAAGTGGCATGAGGTGTTTTGCATCCCGAATCAGGAAGCCAAAACCATTTCGGATGCATTCGTGAATAACTGGGTTTCGAAAACTTTCTTGGTTCGGGGATTGGAATGATGTCAACTTCCAATGGAATTGTCAGAGCGTTCTAGAGATTTCCGAAGGGGAACTTCCAACGGCGAACGTTCGAGACGGTGGACCGAGAGCTATATAAGCGCGAACAATCGCCCTTGACATTCGTTCAGTTTGTGGTATTAAACAGCGTGTGAAAAGTCAGTGTGATCAAACAGGGTGAAAATAAAAGCTCTCAATAAAGGTTTGTTTGTGTAATAAAGTGGATAGTATTGGATATTAAATAAAAGTGGTGAAGCTGTACAGATAGTTGATCTGTGGTGAAACAAAGAAAAGTGTGTGTGTTTTAATTGGAAAATACGTAGACATTGTAGCTTATCGCAATCCAGTGGTGCGAGCACCGTGGCGCAGTGGGTAGTGTGTTGAATCCCGACACAGCCATGTCATCGAACGTGTTTTTCACGGTGTTTCTCCTCAGCGGGGTTCTGACAAAACCCCCTGTAGTAAAATTGTCATGAAAAGCTTCTCGAAATTCGCCGTTCGGAACCGGCAATAAAACCGTAGGTCCCTTCACCTATGTGAAAATGAAATCACACACAACATGGGTGATTGAGAGAAGCTCGGCTCAGGTTCTTCATGGACTGTAACGCCAACATACATACATACATACAGTGGTGCGAACCCTATTTGGTGTGGGAATCGAATAAATTCGTAACAATATTGTTGCGGAGATGCAAGCGGACCGTTAAGTTCGAATTTCGCTGTCGAAGTTCGAAAGCTCTCTGGAAGCGGGGATTGGAATGATGTCAACTTCCAATGGAATTGTCAGAGCGTTCTAGGGATTTCCGAAGGGGAACTTCCAACGGCGAACGTTCGAGAAGGTGGACCGAGAGCTATATAAGCGCGAACACTCGCCCTCGACAGACATTCAGTTTGTGGTATTGAACAGCGTGTGAAAAGTCAGTGTGATCAAACAGGGTGAAAATAAAAGCTCTCAATAAAGGTTTGTTTGTGTAATAAAGTGGATAGTATTGGATAATAAATAAAAGTGGTGAAGCTGCACAGATAATTGATCTGTGGTGAAATAGAGAAAAGTGTGTGTGTGTTTTCATTCGGATAAAAAGGACAATTGTAGTTTATCGCAATCCAGTGGTGCGAACCCTATTTGGTGTGGGGATCGAATAATTCGTAACAATATTATAGAGATGCCAAGCTTTCGCCCGGTGATCACTGGAATGGTTGTTTGTTGCTTTTGTAATACCAAAAAAAAACGGCGGGACGGGACCTCACAGTTGATTGGAAATCAATTTTGTTAATGTTCGAAAGATAACCCAACTTAATTAGTGAAAAAAGTGAAATCTGTTATAAAGATGGATAAAATTACTCGTATTTTACTTTTTCTTTTGAAATGAACATACTAGCAAAAAGGAGGCGTTAAATTGTGACTCACAAAAATGAACCGCTAGGGAAATCAGCAAATTATAAATAAAAAATAAATTGTTCGCCCGAAATAGTGAGCAAATATATGAATAAACCATAATCCGGCTGTAATTATAATATAATCATAATTATTTATGGGGTGGCCGCGGTGCTGTAGTTGACATCATCGACCGCCGAGCGGAAGGTCTATAGTTCAAATTCGATTCATAGCCAAGAAAAAATAATTCCTATGCTCGAACGAATTACTACGGACTATATAACCAAACCCGGAATTTGGTCGGCTCTCATCCTATTTAGGACAACCACCCCTGAGAGTAGTGAATGAACATCAGCGACCCAAACCACTACACTCCGTTCAGGTTGTGTGCCAAACATCATAAGAGTATAACTCTTGAACCTGCGCGAACTATAAAAAAAAAATATTTGCGTTTTTCCTGAGTTGAATATCTATCTAAAGTACGTTGTAACCGTCGCCAAATTCGAATTCAAAAAAAATATTAAGATTTATGTCACAGGTGCCAAAAATTAAGATCATGTATAGATATTGTTACGAATTTATTCGATCCCCACACCAAATAGGGTTCGCACCACTGGATTGCGATAAACTACAATTGTCTTTTTATCCAAAATAAAACACACACACTTTTACTTCTTTCAACACAGATCAACTATCTGTACAGCTTCACCACTTTTCTTTATTATCCAATACTGTCCACAAACAAACCTTTATTGAGCTTTTATTTTCACACTGTTTGATCACACTGACTTGTCACACGCTATACGATACCACAAACTGAATGTCTGTCGAGGGCGAGTGTTCGCGCTTATATAGCTCTCGGTCCACCTTCTCGAACGTTCGCCGTTGGAAGTTTCCCTTCGGAAACCTCTAGAACACTCTGACAATTCCATTGGAAGTCGACATCATTCCAATCCCCGCTTCCAGAGAGCTTTCGAACTTCGACAGCGAAATTCGAACTTAGCCGTCCGTTTGCATCTCTGCAACAATATTGTTGCGGAGATGCAAACGGACCGTTAAGTTCGAAAACTCTCTGGAAGCGGGGATGGGAATGATGTCAACTTCCAATGGAATTGTCAGAGCGTTCTAGAGATTTCCGAAAGGGAACTTCCAACGGCGAACGTTCGAGACGGTGGACCGAGAGCTATATAAGCGCGAACACTCGCCCTTGACATTCATTCAGTTTGTGGTATAAAACAGCGTGTAACAAGTCGGTGTGATCAACCAAGGTGAAAAGAAAAGCTTTCAATAAAGGTTTGTGTATTGTGTAATAAAGCTTAAAGTGGATTGTACTGTGTAATAAAGTTTAAAGTGGATTGTATTGGATAATAAATAAAAGTGGTGAAGCTACACAGATAATTGATCTGTGGTGAAAGAATTAAAAGTGTGTGTGTTTCAATTTAAATAAAAAAAAACGTAGACATTGTAGTTTATCGCAATCCAGTGGTGCGAACCCCATTTGGTGTGGGAATCGAATAAATTCGTAACATTTGGTGTCAGAAGTGGGATTGCGAGTAAACGAGTGAAACTTTATTTGAGTTGTGAAGTGAATAATTGCAAAAGTGAGAAAATGGTAAAATTGGAGAAGTTGACAATTGAACAACTGAAAAGAGAGCTGGATGCTCGGCAATTATCCACAGTGGGAAGTAAAGCCAACCTGGTGGAGAGATTGCGATCAGCGTTGCAGGAAGAAGGTGTCGACTGGGAGAGTTACGAATTCGTAGTGGAGAAGCCGTCGACATCTACTGAGCCAGGGTTCGATATGCAGCAAATTCTCGCGGCTATGAACGCTATGAGTGCTTCCATGAACCAGAAACTAGAAAAGTTGGAGGAAAATTCCAGTTCCATAAGCCAGAGACTAGAAGCAACCATACATCAAAAGTTGGAAGAAAATTCCACTTCTCTGAGTCAGAAACTGGAGGAAAATTCTACTTCCCTGAGCCAGAAGTTGGAGACGGTAGAAGAGATGCTAGAGAACAATCGAGAAAGCTTGAGAGACATCCAGCAAGCCGTTAACGATCGATTCCAGAATGTCGAAGAGAAAATCGAGACACTGGACAAGAAGGTTCTAGATCTCGAGAATAGTCAAGAAAAGAGAATCGAGTCACTGGAATCGAGGTTCGACATGAAGGTTCTGGAACTCGAGAAAACTATCCAGAACGTACAGCATCAAGGAATCGTCGTACCGACTGCAGCATCAAAATTCACAGCTCCCAACTTCGACGGCAAGAGCGCTTTTAACATCTTTAAGCTCCAGTTCGAGACAACAGCGGAACGGAATCAATGGGGAGAGGAAGATCGTGTGGCTGCCCTAGTAATTTCCCTTAAAGGTGAAGCAGCTGACGTTCTACAGACCATCCCGGAGACCCAGAGAAGGAACTACACAGCCATATGGGATGCTCTCCATCGAAGATACGGCAGTGAGCACATGCAGGAGATGCACAAGCTGGAACGTAAAGGACGCAAGCAGCGTGGAAACGAGACCATCCAGCAGTTCGCTGCCGGCATCGAGAGGCTGTCTCATCTAGCCTACGCGGATGTTCCAGTTGATGTGGTGGAGAAACTAAAAACGGATTCCTTCATCCAAGGGCTAAGGGATCCCGATACGCAACGAAGCCTGATTCTCCTGCCGAAGACATCTTTCAAGGAGACAGTTGCCAGCGCTCTCGCATGTGAAACATCGCTCTTGATATGCCGACCTTCCATCAAATTAAGGCGCATATCTCAAGACCAGGATAGTTCCAGAACAACAACGGCGAGTAGGAGTGGTTCATTCCCGGGTAGATGCTACATCTGCGACCAGCAGGGGCACATTGCGAGGAACTGCCGTCTGCGGAGAAAGCGTTCCTTCAGCAAATCGCGACGTAATTCCAGAGCAACGACAGTGAGTAGGAGTCGCTCGTTCCCAGGTAGCTGCTATATCTGCGACCAGCAGGGGCACATTGCAAAAGACTGTCGTCTGCGGAGAAAGCGTTCTTCCAGCAAATTGTGGCGTAGTTCCAGAGAAACAACGGTGAGTAGGAGCTGCCCGTTCCCAGGTAGATGCTACATCTGCAACGAGCAGGGGCACATGGCGAGAAATTGTCATCTGAGAAGAAGGCGTTCGAGGTTTGATTCGCGAAAAGGAGAACAAGCGAGAGCACGCGAATATCGGAAGGGAAGCAGCCATAGAAATGCGGATGCATTAACGAGCCGACCTCGCGGCGTTGAATGCAAGCATTGTTCACGTGCGGAAACCAAAGAAGAGGTCACCGATATCCGTCGTTTCCATGTGCTGCCAGAAGATGCTTGGAGTGCCGAGAAGGTTGGAAGAAAGCAGCGAGAGGATGCCGATCTGGCAGTCATCATCGACTACCAAGAACGAGGTTTTCGACCAAGTTGGCAGCAAATATCCAGTGAAAGCCCAATCGTGAAAGCTTACTGGGCTCAATGGCAGAGTTTGAAGCTGAAGAACGGTTGCCTCTACCGCAGTTGGGAAAGTGAGGACGGGAACATTGTAAACGATCTGCTGGTAATTCCGAAAGGACAAATCGAAGAGGTCATCCGAGAATACCACGAGGGACCAAGCGGGGGTCATCTTGGTGTTAACAAGACTGTAGAAAAGATCAAGAGACGTTTCTACTGGGTAGGATGCCATGAGTCGGTTACGCGTTTCATTCGCAGGTGTGAACAGTGTGCGAAGGCAAAGGGTCCAGTTAGGAAAACTCGAGGAAATATGCAGCAGTACAATGTTGGAGCACCGTTCGAACGTATCGCAATGGACATTGCAGGCCCATTCCCAACGAGCAACGCTGGAAACAAGTACGCACTAGTGGTGATCGATTACTTCAGCAAGTGGCCTGAGGTGTTTTGCATCCCGAACCAGGAAGCCAAAACCATTTCGGATGCATTCGTGAATAACTGGGTTTCGCGTTATGGAGTACCAATGGAACTGCACTCAGACCAAGGAAGGAACTTCGAGTCGACGGTGTTCAAAGAACTCTGCGACATGCTAGGTATCAGAAAGACGCGGACAACACCATTACATCCACAATCTGATGGCATGGTCGAAAGGTTCAACCGGACGATGGAGGAATACCTGAGAAAAGTCGTCGTCGGAGATCAGAAGGACTGGGATGAACATCTCCCCCTTTTCTTAATGGCATACCGTTCGGCACAGCACAATTCAACGGCAACAACATCCGCCGAAGCCATTTTTGGAACTGATCTCCGACTTCCATCGGACTTGAAGTTCGGCGTGGTACTACCGACAACTAGCGGCAGGGAAGACTTCGTAACCAAAAAGAAAGAACAGCTGAACTCTATCCATCAGTTCATCCGGGAGCGACTGAACTTGGTCAGCGATAAAATGAAGGCGCGATACGACTTGAGGGCGAATACTTCTGGATTCGAGACCGGACAATTGGTATTGCTGTACAACCCACAACGGAAAAAAGGCTTGTGCCCCAAATTGCAATCAGCCTGGGACGGACCATATGAGGTCATCAAGAAACTCAATGACGTGGTATACCGGATACAGCAGATGGGAAACAGACGGGCGAAGTATAAAATTGTCCACGTAGAGAGGTTAGCACCATATTACGGAGAAGGATCCAATCGCTTGTTCGAGGACGAACAAGTTTAGGAGGAGGGCAGTGTTGCGGAGATGCAAACGGACCGTTAAGTTCGAAAACTCTCTGGAAGCGGGGATGGGAATGATGTCAACTTCCAATGGAATTGTCAGAGCGTTCTAGAGATTTCCGAAAGGGAACTTCCAACGGCGAACGTTCGAGACGGTGGACCGAGAGCTATATAAGCGCGAACACTCGCCCTTGACATTCATTCAGTTTGTGGTATAAAACAGCGTGTAACAAGTCGGTGTGATCAACCAAGGTGAAAAGAAAAGCTTTCAATAAAGGTTTGTGTATTGTGTAATAAAGCTTAAAGTGGATTGTACTGTGTAATAAAGTTTAAAGTGGATTGTATTGGATAATAAATAAAAGTGGTGAAGCTACACAGATAATTGATCTGTGGTGAAAGAATTAAAAGTGTGTGTGTTTCAATTTAAATAAAAAAAAACGTAGACATTGTAGTTTATCGCAATCCAGTGGTGCGAACCCCATTTGGTGTGGGAATCGAATAAATTCGTAACAATATGTTTTTTTTGCCTTTGGTTGTCTGCTATTTGCTGTTAAGAACACGTGATCTTAATTTTTGGCACCTGTGACATAAATCTTGATAATTTTTTTTCATGTAAACAAAAAAATAATAAAACGTTTTAATATTACGTATATTTTATTTATTCAACACTATTATCTATATCAATTACACTGCAATTTTCTACATTTACATCTTCAGCAACAGATATTAGCGGTCGATGATGCGAGAAATATGAAACAAATCGTTTTGTTATTGGTTCTTTTACTCTCCTAGTAAATATTGCATCTATACAAGTTTTATTTTTTTGGTAGTTTCATTTTTATTATTATTCATTTCTAATCCCCATGTGAGATATAAGAAATCTTTCAGATCTTGGCTGTTGGGTGAATTAAAATCAGCATTGAAATCGCCTCCTAAAATTATACTACATTTTATACATTGCAAATATACGAAGCATATGCAACGTAAAATACGTGTATGGGCGAAATGCGCAAAAAACGCCAGCGACCCCAGAGGTAAAACATATACATGTCAAAACAAGTGAACATGCCTCTTCGGACAACAATTTTTGTTATTGTAATGTTTGTTAAATTGTTCCACAACGTCTTTCCACAGACGAATTTCCAGTTTTTCCATTCAGACCTCTTGTAGGAAAATATCTCCAAAATGAAAGCAAACTGGAAGATTTTTCCATCTCCTTGATCCCTGCCAATAATGCTTTTCCAGCTTATTCATCATCCCTGCTATAAACCCTGGTTTTAGTAAGTTAAAAATGAATAAGACTCGAGAAGAAGTAAATATAAGGTCTCTAAAAAAGAACCGAATACATATTTTGAAAAGGATTAAAAAGCGTTTCGGAATTGGTTAGTAATTTTAAATGCTTAAGCGTATGGGCCGATTGTTATAAAATCGACAATAAAGAAAAAAATACGTTTACCTTTTCTTTCCAAACCACGAAAGTTGCAAGCATATTTGTGATCCTAATCTAATGGTAAAATATGTATGTACATATAAGATCTTGTCTATGCATGTGTGACCCACACATTTGTATTCTGTTCGTCGCTTTGTAAATTTTGTTTTTTTTTTTTTTTTTGAAAGAGTTAAGTTATTTAAATTACAAACAAATTATCGAAGATTTGCCTTGAAGTGGATTCGTTAACACCTTTAGAAATGTGTACTAGTATGATTTAATTTTTTTTAGAAAAAATGGGAGAAGTTCTTTACTTTATTGACTTAATTTACCCGAAAATATTTAAGAAAAAAAAAAGAAAATTAATATTAATATCCGCACACATGCATACATACATACATATGTATGTACATACATACCTAAAAAAATTCTTCGTCAAATAAGTCTAGTGGACTCACTAGAAGTAATAATAAACCTTCCTAATTAACTTTGAAAAATAGGGTTTGTTGTGTGGTGCTCAGGGGAATTACTTACATATGTATATATTCGTTTGGATGCGGAAAAATTGTAACTATTTGGGCGTCTATTTCAATGTTAATGTTGGATCCACTCTAGTTATTGGGCACATGTTGTATGGACAAATGTGTCTTCTACAATTCCAGCAATTTAACGCAAAATTCAATTGTTTTTTCCACAATCGATAATAAGCTCTCGGAATTCCTCCAACCATTTTTGCATGCTTGATAAACTGCGAACACACAGAATACCTTGAACTTCTGCTCATACCGGTAAATGTTATTTTAGTTGGCATACATATGTATGTAGGTGTGTACATACATAGTGTTGTGCAATTCATTTCGGATTTTTTGTTTAGTTTTCTTTGATGAATTTTAGAAAACAGAAAGGCACTAGATTAGGCTCAGGTTTCTATTATGCGCAGTGAGCAATTTTTTTTCTGGTTTAACATTTTTTTAAATTAAAATTCAATGTTTTTTTTTATTTCAATCTGTTAAAAACGCCAGAGTACCGATAGATAATTAAGTTTTAGCTACAGGCGCCTGCCTGACAGTTGTTGACATACCCTTAGCGGGGCGACGAAGTCGCGTGAGTGGCTAAGCCCTGCGGAAAAAAGGGTTAAAATCCTGTTGGCGAGCGAAGCGAGCCACCCACCCGATACTTTAAATATACCAGACTTTCTTACAGGCCTGCCTGACAGTGTTTGGTCTATACTTATTCTATGAAAAATGTTTGATTGAAATAAAAAATTAATAAACAAAAAAAAAAAAGGGTTAATTTCCTCAAAAAAATTATATTATATTTATGTTTTTTATGCCATTTTAAGTCAGTAAACAAAAAAAAAAAAAAAAAAAATCGCTCACTGCGCATGTTGGAAACCCGCCCCCTAAATTAAATTGGTTGATCATTTAAAAATAGTTATTGTATAAGCTTACTTATTAAAGAAGAGTTTTTATTTAAAAAAAAATAATTGGACTTGATATTGCCTTTGCAAAACATACCGGATTTTTCATTTTGCTAGTATTTCGTCCAATAACCATTGTTCTTTAATACTGCTTCCCATCTTTTAGGTATAGGCGAGACTAAATTTTCAATAACTTTCCTAGGAATGCTCTCCCATTCGTTCTTAAGTGAAGTTAAAAGTGTATTTTTCGATGTGTGTGCAGTTCCACCTACCCGGTTTTAGGTTTTCGGTTGGGCTTAGATCCGGCGATTGGGGGGGCCATTCTAACAACAATATTATTCGACGCAAACCACTCTTTAACTAATTTTGAGAAGTGGTTCGGATCGTTATCCTGCTGAAATTCCCAACGCAATGGCATCTCTTCAGCGTATGGTAGCATTATGGATTCGAATATATCTTTATACTGAAAACGATTTTTTTATATGAAATAAATAAAAAGTCACTTAAATATCTAACTAACTACTGAAAACGATCCATAATGCCACTAATTGCATGTAGGGGACCACAATCCTGGCCAGAGAAACAAATTGCAAATTCCAATCTACAAAACGATAAGCCTTAGGAAATTAATTAAGGCCTAGGTAGAGTAACAAAGTGGTATCTTTTTTGCCTATGCTTATCACTAAACAACGGCTTCTTTGCTGGTCGGAAAGAGCATAGGTCAACTTCTTTCAAACGCCTGCGTACAGTGCTTGCTTGAATTGAAAGATCGAGCTCATTTACAATCTTCCTTGAAGACAAAAAAGGCTTGTTAAGGACAATCTTTTTAATTTGGCAATCAGTTCGCACGGTTGTCTTTCGTGGACGTCGCCCAGAATGGGTAGTTTCGATAGATTTCCCATCCCGAAACTTTCTAATAACATCAAATACTGTCGATGTTGGCATTCTGAACTTCTCAGCAATACCGGCTATTATTAACGAAATATGTACGTCAAACGCATGTCATATGTATGTTATTCACAATAATGTACTTTTTATTCACAATAGGTGTGTTCCCGTACTTTGTGCACCAAAATTCACACTTTGATTACGAATGCGGAATGGTATATTTCTAAGACATTTCCAAGACATCCAGAAAGACAAACATTATACGAAGAAATAAAAATCAGCAAAAAACATGATTCAGAACTAGAAACACGTTCAAAAAGTGAGGCGAACATCCATTGATTGAACTGACAAAAAACGACGACTTGAAAGAAAAAGGAACTATGTATATAGATACACTCCGCGACACTTGATTACCCTCACTTAAAGTTTCTACCTATGTAAATCATAAAGTATGCGTAATATTACTTCGAATCTATCTTTACAACTCTTATTTTCATTTCCTCTCGGCTACCTGATGACTGAGCTGTAAAAAATTAAGGATAAAAAAAAAAGGAAATCGCCATTTTTGGTTTTTTGCCTATTTGAAGCGCGACACTTGATTACACTCATCTCTGAAAACACAAGAAAAAGGGAATATTTTTAATGTTTTATTATATTTTTTATTGCTAATACTTCGTAGGTCCTCCCTTACTGTGAATAACTTCAAAAAGCCTATTCTCTACAGACCGATATAAGTTTTTTAAATAGGTTACAGGAATCCCCTCGAAAGCGTCTTCAATGGCCTTAATAAGACCTTCCCTACTTTCAAATTGTTTTCCTTCCACGTAAATTCTCCGCGACAGGCACCCCCCCAAATATTTTCAATTATGTTTAGATCGGGAGAAAGAGGCGGCCAAACTAAAACTTTTACATTTTCTCTTCTAAATCATTGTTTTACACATGCTGCTGTGTGGATGGCTGCAACTGGAAAATCCAACGTTGATCATCAAACATTTCATGAAAATTGATTATTTGCGTTTCCAGAAGCTCGATGTAATCCTCTGAGTTTTGCCGACCATCTAAGACAACCAGATCTATTGTGCCATGAAATGTCACACCATGACAGAACCAACAGCAGTGTGACGACGTGACAGGAACATCTCCGATTTTCTCAAATCGTGGAAGTAATACGGTTTCCCATCCTTTCTTCCAGCTTATTGTTTATTCATGTAATAGCAAAACATTGCACATTAAGACGAACTTATGAGATTGTGAAAGTTTAAGAAAATATTATTTAAAACAAAAAAAAAAAAAAGCAATAAAGTTAAGAATTGAAAGAATTTGATTTTGCTTGAAGAAAGAAGGATGGTGAAGATTTGAAATTAGGTTAATTGCTTTGAGTATTGAAGTATAACATTTATTCTTTTTTAACTTTGTTGATGTCATTTAGTTCTCTTAGATTGCGTGGCAGTGAATTCCAAAGGCGGATAACAGGAATAAAAAACTGTCTTTCAGATGTTTGGCAGGTGAATTGTGGAAGAATCAAACTGGCTGATCTATTTGATTCCGAAAACCTGATCTTGTTATAGAGATATGTTGGTTGCCGTGTCTTTATTATCTTGTATAGAAAAATCAGAGTACGAAACTTAATGTAATTTGGAAAAGATATATCTAAAAGTTAAGTTTCCAGATGAGATATGTGACCAAATCTTCTAAGGTTATAAATATAACGAAGGGTACTGTTAAATGCCATTTGAAGCTTTCTTTTACTTTCACTGTCACAATTATTATATATTTCATAGCCATATAAGAGCACTGGAATAACTAGTGTTTTAGGTAAAAACATTCTCGTGGATAGAGGTGTATATTTTTGAGCAGTCCATAAAGTTCGTAAAACTCCATATGTTTTGCCAACAATTTCGTTTATATGATTATTCCACGTTAATGTTCTGTTAAATACCAGACCCAAATTTCTCGAAGTTTCTACAAATTCAATCGAAAAATCTCCAAGTTTAATCATTGGAAAGTAAGAAAGCTCTAACTTCTTTTTAGATTTTAGAAATGACCAAACATTTACATTTGCTAGGATTAAGCGATAAACCATTTTTCAACGACCATTCTGATATTGGTTTAAGATCTTCATTCACATCATAGGCACAGTTTTCGATCAGACCAAGAGGACTGCTTTTATAAATTTGAATATCATCAGCATAAAAGTGTTTCGATGAATTCAGAATAATATCTGCTAAGTCATTTAATAGAGGGAAAACAGAAGCGGCCCTAAACTCGATCCTTGAGGAACGCCATTTACTAAGGGAAGATATTCTGAGAGTGAATCTTTCAAATACACAGCCTGTGTTCTCCCAGTAAGGTTAAGACAAAATTAAATTTGTAGCCATAGACGACATGTTGAAATGTTGACGAAGTTTATTAACAAGGATAAGGTGATTGACCTTATCGAAGGCCTTTGAAAAGTCAAGAAGGACAAGGAAAGTGACATGATTTTCATCTAATTCTGACCTTATATCTTCAACAACATTCAAAATTGCTGTAATGCAACTTTGCTTGGCCCGAAATCCAGATTGAGCAGAAATTTTAGATAAGTAAGGAAGAATTGATATTGGCCTTAACTCGTTACCTGTTAAGTTTTTTGGAATATGTATTATTTTGGCTTGTTTCCATTTACTAGGGAAAACACCGGTCATAAAAATAGTATTAATAATGTGTGTGATATACGGAAGTAACAACGGTAAAATAAACTTAACAAACTTCGGATGAATTCCATCTAAACCTAAAGCATTACTCTTTATGTTTAGGAGACTTTCCAGTATATCGGTGCTCTCTATTCTAGTAAAAGAAAATATTGTATTTGTATCCACGTTAGAATTTACTGAGGCATTATTTGACAAAGTTTCATTGTACGAATCGTTTGCATCTGAATTTGACAAAAATGTACGGTTAAGTTCGTTACTATCAACGTCGTTTGTATAAGTTAACTTCTGTTTACCCATCCCAAACTGTCTTAAATTATTCCACAGTTTACGGCCGTCCAAATTTGTATTAATTTTGTGTGAGTAAAACCGTTTCTTAGCGCATCTCACCTCACGAACAACATCATTTCTTTTTTGTTTATAAATTGATAAAAACTCTTGAATACGGTATATCTTCCATCTATGATACGCCTGATCTCTTTGACTAATTAAAAAGCGAATTTCATTCGTCAACCAAGCCTTTGTTTTGGCCCTTATTCTTCTTGTCGTTATAGGAACACATGTATCGAAGATACAATTTAAGTTGTCCTGAACAAAATTTGTTTGGTCATCTGCCGAAGTCATACTATATACGGAATCCAAGGAATAGAGCGGAAATTGTTTTCAAGAGCAACATAATTTATATTTTTAAAATTGCGGAAGGTGCACGTTCCTGTGTTCGTAGAACGGTTTGTGTCAAAATCGAATGTGAGGAATATGATGTCGTGTTTTGAAAACCCGGGTGCTTTATCTGATCGATAAAGTTTGTAACCGTCTAACGCATAAACAACATCATTTATCTCTTGAGAAAACCAAGTTTCCGATATACATATAGCATCTACTTTGGATTCAGTGAAAATTTCCCTGAACTCATCTATTTTTGGTAATAAGCTTTGTGAATTAAGATGACAAACTTTGAGCCCCTGTCTACGACAGCAAAACACCTTTATCATTGCACGCAATATGTCATCTCTGCGACCGCTCGAAGAATACACACCGCTTTCATTTTTTTCAATAGTTTTACCTATGTACATATGTATATAACGCACAGTTGAACTAAATGACACATAAAATGCGACAAGAAGCACTACATCTAACATGCAAAGCAATAAGAAAGAAGGAAAAGGAAAGTTAGTAAGAAATATTAACGTTAAAAATAAAAATAATAATGAAAATAAAAGAATAATAATCAAAACTAAATTTAAATTTAATACTTGTTCTTGATGTGTGTATCATATTTGTTAAAGCTGCTGTTGTTGTTCTTGTTCTTTTTCACTCGTGGCTATAATATTCAGCATTCTCTCGCTCTCCACGCGAATACCCCTTGCACCTTCATGTTTCCTTACATAGACGGATCCAGAATGTGTAAAGACAGAAGAAAGCTTTTTGTTTTGCTTGAAGCGAGAGGCTTTTTGAAAGAGTAAGCGATTTTTGGTTGTCATGCTCCCGTACATATAAATATTTCTCTTTTTTCCTGCATTGATTCCAACATCTTCAAGACACAGTTGTCTTTTATTTTTGCAAAACGGCATTTCGTTCTTTTGTAGTATGGAATTTGACTATGATGGGTGTGTCAGTGTTTTCTATTTTAGTCTGTCTGTTGTTTTTGTTTCGGCTAGGTGCATGACAGCCATGTCATCGAACGTGTTTTCACGGTGTTTCTCCTCAGCGGTGTTCTGACAAAACCCCCTGTAGTAAAATTGTTATGAAAAGCTTCTCGAAATTCGCCGTTCGGAACCGGCAATAAACTGTAGGTCCCTTCCACCTATGAGAAAATTAAATCACACACAACATGGGTGATTGAGAGGAGCTCGGCTCTGGTCCTTCATGGGCTGTAACGCCAACATACATACATACAGGTGCATGACATCGAAAAATTGATTTTAGAGTTGGTGGAATGCATTCGATGATGTGACAAAGATGATTGAATGATAATTTTAGATTCTCGCCCTCCCGTTGTGGTGCACCAAAAATTATCGCATCGCAACCAATCTCGCGCCGCTCGAAAGCATCGCAACCTTTCTCCATTTCAGCAACTTCCATCTCTAGTTCCCTTGTTGTGGTTCCCACTAATTGCAGATCTTGAAGACCTTTTTCAGTTGCGTTAATACTCAACTCAAGTTTTCCTTGACGATGCTCTATTTTTTCAAGAGCAGCTTCAATGTCTCTTGTATTGGTAACTAAGCGGTCCTCAATAAGCGTTATACGATTTATTATATCGTTGCGCAGAAGATTTATTTCGGTGGATATAATGTTTTTTAGTTTTTCAGTTGTTGAGAAAAACCTTTCCTCTAAATCTATTAGTGGTGCAGTTGAGACGGAAGAGTTATTATTTCCTTTTCCGATCGGAGAAAGATATTGCTTTGGTGTGTGTGCAAAATCTTTTGTTGTGCCTCTTACTGTTAGAACCCTTCTTGCTTCCGGAGTAGCCGTTGAATTTGACTGCTTCTCTTTGTCTGCAGATCTTGTTTTACCGGCCATCGCACTTGCAATTATTTTATTATTAAACTATCAGAGTGTCAAGTTAGCGAGTACGTTTAAACACCGTGCCACGGAATGTTACAAGTGTTATGGATTTTACAAAGTATTTTAACTTCGGTGTAGATAACGATGAAAATTTGAAAATTAGCCGGACGAGTTATGAACACCTATTTACTCTTACAGTACATTACATTATGCTTATGTGAGCCCGGCAGAATTCCCATCTCTGATCTCTATGACGCTGAAGTAAACGTGGTTTTTTCTTCAGTGTTTGCCGTCGGAGATGTGGACACTGTTGGATCACCCTTTGAACTGTCCGGACACTGGCTGAAGTTCCAACTTTCTCCTTTATTTTGCGAGCGGTCGCAGCGGAATTTGAAGCTTCACGTAAAATGGACCTGGGATCTCGTTCTGTTGTCGCTCTTGCTGTGCGCCCTTTTCGGTTTTTACCATCATTTTCTGGACCTCTTAGAAAATTATCTCGACCAATTTTTCTAGCAATCTCCCGGTTGGAATAATTTTCTTGCTTGAGCGCAAGAATTTTGCCAATTTCTAAATTTGTTAGCGTTTTACCTCGACCCATCTTTTCTAAATTGCAACTTAAATAAAAACGATTTTAATAAATAATAAGTGGGAATAAAATAAAACAAAGTTTTACTGAATTTAAAGGACCTTGCGTTTTAAATGTTGAAAACAAACTGATGAAGGTAATCATGTGTCGCGCTTTAAATAGGCAAAAAACCGAAAATGGCGATTTCCTTTTTTTTTTTGTCCTTAATTTTTTACAGCTCAGTCATCAGGTAGCCGAGAGGAAGTGATTAAGAGTTGTAAAAATAGATTCGAAGTAATATTACTTACTTACTTACTTATCAGGCCAGCGATCCATGGAGGATCTGAGCCTGAGCTATAGCTGCCTTCCATCCTTGACGGTCCCGGGCACGCTGCTTCCAGTTGTCAAGACCAAGATGTCATACATCCGCGATTACTTGGTCTTTATACCGGAGGTTCGGTCTTCCTCTTCTTCTCGAACCAGGAGGCTCGGAGTCGAATACCCTCTCAGCTGGAGTGTTGATGTCCATGCGCTCGATGTGGCCGAGCCAGTGCAGTCGACGGATCTTTGCCTTCCGGACTACATCCACATCTTTGTACAGCTCGTAGAGTTCGCGGTTGTGTCTTCTTCTCCATTCACCTTCCTCACAGACAGGACCAAATATCCGGCGCAGAATTTTTCTCTCGAAAGAACCCAAAATCAGCTCCGCTGTCCTGCTTATCGTCCAGCTTTCGGCTCCGTACAGCAAGACTGGCAGTATGAGCGTTTTGTAAAGCATGACTTTGGTCTTTCGAGTTAGGAGTTTTGACCCCAGTTGTTTGGACAAGCCGAAGTAGGAGCGGTTGCCAAGGGCGATTCTATGCCGGATCTCCACTGTAGTGTCATTTGTGGAATTTACGTTTGCCCCGAGGTAGACAAACTCCTTAACTACCTCGAAATTGTAGCTGCCAATTGTTATATTTTGTCCCAGGTGGTGAGCGACGGATTGGTTTTTGCTTGACAGCATGTATGTATTTCGTTTTGTCCTCATTGGTCTTAAGACCAACTCGTTTCGCCTGTTCTTCAATCGCCGTGAATGCTTCCACAATGCCACGGCGAGAACACGCGACGATGTCGATATCATCCGCGTATCCTAACAGCTGGATGGACTTGTAAAAGATAGTTCCTTCCCTGTTGTTGCCTGCCCGTCGCACTATCTGCTCCAGCACCAGGTTGAAGAAGTCACATGACAGCGCATCTCCTTGCCGAAATCCGGTGCATGTTTCGAATGGTTCCGAGGTCCTAGAACCGAGTTGCACGGTGCATCGTATTTTTTAGCGTGGCGCGACACAACTGGATCAGTTTTACCGGGATCCCGAATTCGGCCATCGCCCCAAACAGTTTTTCACTATGAATGCTGTCGTATGCGGCTTTGAAATCGATGAAGAGATGGTGTGTATCGATTCGAAACTCGTTGGTCTTTTCCAGGATTTGTCGAAGTGTGAAAAGTGTGAAGCCGGGCTGGTAGCTGCCGATTAGTGCGGTGCAAAATGGTTTTAGACGTTCACACAATACGCTGGACAGGGTCTTGTATGCGACATTGAGCAGGGATACTCCTCTATAGTTCTTGCAAGAGGTAGGATCGCCTTTTTTGTGGATTGGGCATATAGAGCTGGTATTCCAGTCGTCGGGCATGCTTTCATCTTCCCAAATTCTGCAGATGATCTAGTGCATGCTCCCTACCAGAACATCGCCGCCAGCCTTGAAGAGCTCTGATGGCAAGCCATCTGAGCCTGCGGCCTTGTTGTTCTTCAGCTTCTGAATAGCTGTGCCGACTTCTTCGATGCTGGGTGGGAGGACTACTTCAGCGGCTGGAGTTGGGATTTCCTCGGTCCCTACCACTCTCTCTTGGTCATGCTCGTCAAGCAGCTGCTGGAAGTGCTGCTTAAATACATCCACTATTCCCTGCGGGTCGGGGACAAGATTACCCTCGCAGTTTCGAAGAGCCAGGGTGCCCTTTTTGAAGCCACCTGCAAGTCCTTTGGCTTTCCTGTAAAAGGCTCGTATTTTATGTTTATCCCTAGACTCCTCGATACCCTTGAGCTGGGAGGCTGCGAAGATTCTTTTCTTTTGTCGCAGTAGTTTTTATCCTCCCTTCTTCTGGCTCGGTACTCTTCTTGCGCTGCCCTGGTTTTCCTCTGCAGCGCCTTTTGGTACGCCTCGTCGGTTGCTGCCTTTTTCTGCTCACACTCGCCATCATACCACGGGTTTCTTGTCGGGGGTGGTAGGTATCCTAAGGTGGTTTCGGCTACTTCCTGAATGGCTGAGCGGCAATGCAGCCACATATTATTGGCATTTGTGTTCGACATAGGCATACCGTAGAGTCTTTCGCTCAGCTGCCCCCTGTAGACTCTGGCAACCTCCGGTGTGCTCAGGCGCCCAATGTCGAACCTCCTCCTGATCGGCTGGTGCAGCTTTCTGACATTGGACAATCGAGCTCTGAATCTTGCTGCTACGAGGAAGTGGTCAGAGTCGACATTTGCCCCTATGAATGTTCGCACATCCAGGGTGTTTGACGAGTGCCTTGCGTCAATGAGCACATGGTCGATTTGGTTGGCGGTTCGACCGTCCGGAGATCGCCAGGTCGCTGTGTGGATTCGCTTGCGAGGGAATCTTGTGCTACTTATCATCGCCGGAAGCGATGCCGTTACTTTATGATTAAGGTAGAAACTTCAAGTGAGGGTAATCAAGTGTCGCGGAGTGTGTGTATATGTACGTACATATGTATATAGTATATATAGGGGGTGGACGTGGTGGAGTTGTAAACATCACCGACCGTCGAGCGGAAGGTCTATAGTTCAAATTCGTCCCATAACCAAGAAAAAACAATTTTATAACGAAACAAAAATGATGCAACACAGCTGTTGTGAATGAGAAGTGATCAAACATACTGATGAAGGTATAACACGCAGTATATGGTCACTTTAAATCCCGACTCTGTGTGTGCAATTCTAATATGACACCATAAGTACATGGAAAAAGTTGCTGACAACTACAACTAACGTAGAAATTCTCGGTGCTTCTCCTCCTATCTAGGACAACCACCCTTGGAGAGTAGTGAACGAACATCTACCATCAAAACCACTGCACTCCGTTCAGGTTGTGTGATAAACATTATAAGAGTATAAAACTCTTGAACCTGCGCGAACTTAAGAAACAAAAAATATACATATGTAACTAGGATACATTAGGTTCAATAAATACAAACATACAAATTGTACGTTGGCAGTAGTACATACGATTAATACAACAAAAAGCAAAACAAAAAGGTAGAAAGTGCATTAGAGACATTAGAGAAATAAAGTGTTAAGTGTTATTAATAATGTAAAAAGGTGAAGCGCCCAGATATTTTATCTAATATGGAATAATATAGTGTGTATTGAATAAACAAGTAAACAGTTGTAGTTTATCACAATCTAGTGGTCGAACCCAGTGTCGGTCAAAACAAAGGGAACCATGCTTTCAATGCACATTTTTCTCACATATATATTAAGATACATGAAAAATATAGGTCAACATTTATAAATGTTAATAGTTTAAACAAAAGTAATTCATTGGCGAACAAATTTTTTGTTTATACGAACAAAAAACAAAAACAGGTAAAAAAAAAAACCGGCCAAGTGCGAGTCGGACTCGCGCACGAAATATATATGAAATATGTATAAATATGAAAGAGGCTATGTATGTTACCTCATCAGTCATCACATTTTTTGTATGATGACAGATCTTGGTTGCAGAAATATGGGAAAAAGGTTTGCAGCTAGGATTAATTCATCAAAGACACAAAAGAGATCAAAACTGGGAAGTTTGCTACTGGTTGTGGGATATTGTCGACTAACCTTAGTTCAATATGTGACCAAGGGGATTTTTTTGGATGAAAATCATGTCTGTTGTATGGGAGCCCCCCTTAAATATTCACTTTGTTCTGTTTTTAGTATTTGTTTTTAGTATTCGTGGTAGCGGCAACAGAAATACATCACCTCTGAAAATTTCAACTTAGTAATAGGGTTCCGTTTTACCTCTGGGTACGGAACCCTAAAAAGAAACTCCAAATACTCAGTATTTACTCAGGTCAAAACAAAGGGAACTCGGTGTCTCCCTGAATTTTTTCCCTTCTAAATTTGTATTTAATAATTTGGAATTTTTTTTTTTTCATTGCTTTAATGAAAACAAATTCATTTCCAATTGATGTGGCGTGTTGAACTGTTGAAAATTTGTCCGCTTATTGCAAAATCATTATTTAATTAACTTTCAAACAAAAAATGGGCAGAAACAAGTATAATGCGGCATTTAAATGTAGAATTATTGACAATTTCCAAAAGGGATTGACGCAAAAGCAACTCCGGGAGAAATACTCACTCAGTAAAGCCGTTATAAGCAGACTTCTAAAGAAATTCAATGAGACTGGGTCAATTGAAACAGTTCATAAAGGTGGTAGGCCAAGAAAGACGACAATTCGAACGGATAATTTAATTATCCGAAAAATTAAAATTGATCCATTTATAAGTTCGAATGCTATTTTAAGCGAACTTCAATTAGATATCAGTGAATGTACCATTAAAAGAAGAGCGAGAGAGGCGAGGCGAGATTGAAAAGTTACAGGGCAGTAAAAAAAACCATTCATTTCAGAGAAGAATAGACGGGCACGTTTGGAGTTCGCTAAGACTCACCTGAACTGGCCAATTCAGCGTTGGAAAGCCGTTTTGTTTTCGGATGAAAGCAAGTTCAATTTAAAAGATTCAGACGGCATGCGACGTGTCCGACGACCAGTTGGACAAAGATTATGTCCGAGATATTGTGTGCCAACGTGGAAACATGGGGGAGGAAAGAGTGTGATGGTTTGGGGTTGTGTATCAGGACATGGTGCGGGTCCACTCCATAGAATCAACGGCATTATGGATCGTTTTGGATACAAAAACATTCTAGAAAATGTGATGTATCCATATGCAGATGAAAATATGCCGTTACTATGGAGATTTCAACACGACAACGACCTCAAGAACACCTCAAAAGTCGTAAAATATTGGTTACAGGAGAAGGGAATTGAAGTTCTGAAATGGCTTGCCCAATCTCCTGACCTGAACCCAATAGAAAATCTCTGGGAAATTGTTAATCAAAAGGTCAGGAGACACGGAATATCGAGAAGCGTTGAGGAATTATTTAGCGTTATCAATAATGAGTGGGAAAACATTTCCATGGAAACTGTGGAAAATCTAATCTCCTGCGCCGAAGTCATAAAAAACAACGGATTTTCCACCAAATATTAGTATTTATAATAAAATTATATAAAAATATTAATAAATCATAAAAAACAACGGATTTTCCACCAAATATTAGTATTAATAATAAAATTATGTATATAAAAATATTAATATTAATATTAATTTTTCTTGAAAGAATATTTTTGCTTTTATTATCTTTGAAGTTCCCTTTGTTTTGACCTGAGTAAATACTGAGTATTTGGAGTTTCTTTTTTTTTACTTGTTTTTGTTTTTTGTACGTATAAACAAAAAGTGTGTTCGCCCATGAATTACTTTTGTTTTAACTATTAACATTTATAAATTTTGACCTATATTTTTCATGTATCTTAATATATATGTGAGAAAAATGTGCATTGAAAGCATGGTTCTCTTTGTTTTGACCGACACAGTATATATTATTGGAAAGAAATTCAATCCTAGAATCCCATCGGCGTTTCAAGCTTAGAACCCAATCGGCGTTCGTCCGACCAATTTTTTCCGTCAATTTGTTTCGAGACATCAAATAGGTCGGTTTTTTGTTGGTCATTTCCGGTCGCTCTTTCTTGAGTGCTCCATCCAAACGATCGATGTGTGTACACTAGAGTACCGAACTGTAGGTTTCGCCAGGTTGGAGTTGCTCACAATGGACAATTCCCCTCTAATCCTACCAAACATTATTGTTTGCTTTTAATTTGAGATTTGAAGCCGTTTGAATGTATGCTTTAACATTTAATTCATTTTAACGCACGGAATAATTCGCTTCGGTTAGATTCTGTTGCAGGGTTTCACTGATGATAATTCGGCCAATCAAATTTCTTTGTCGCACTATAACATCAAGCTTCTTTGAGTAATGTGCCGTTTTTAAATAATTTCAAACTGTCATGTGGCTAATGTTTAGTGCTTCTGTTATCTTCTGACACATAGCTTGCATGGGGTGCATCTTTGATATCGACATTTCCAGGACGCAATCGGGCAAATCACAACTTGTCCAGCGCTCACTCACAACATTCTCAACATACTCTTTACAACATTTTCTTTACCTTTTTTTATAGTAAAAAAGCATCATAAAATGTTTTTTCAGTTATTTCAATTATTTTCCGATCAATAAAACTTTGTACGCAAATTACGAAATGCAAACCTACGTACACAAAAAATGTGGTCTGAAATTCCACCTTTTAAAACGCGTGTTTTACAGATTCGGATTGGCAGTACCCGATATGTGAATATCTACACCATTTGGTGGGAAATACCGCAGAGACTTTGTATATGTTCTTTTATTTATCTGATACAATATATAAAATAGCCAACATCTTTATCATATGCGCCATCATTTTTATTCTGATTGTTTAACGTCGTGTGTATAAACATATTGTCTGACCGTTTTGTCAATGAACTGCTCCAATTGTATATATGTAGGCCGACTAGCCCGTATATGTGTATGGACCGACACAAATGGAATGTTTCGGGGATTCCAAGTTCAATGCATTTTAGAAAGGCGAACATTGAACATTGCTCTCCAAAAGTTAAAACCTTTAAGCTCTGGTCCAGGCGGCATCTGTACCATATACAAAACAGCGCTCCCAATTCTCCTTTATATTTTTAACAGTTTCTTTCAAATGACCTATTTCCCAACGATTGGAAGAAATTATTTTTGGTTCCTCTTTATAAGTATGAAATCAAAAGTGTTGCAGATAATTATAGATGAATTTGTAAGCTTTCTGCTATCTTTTTCTCTCTCAACTGCTGAAAAAGGGCTCGGGTCGATTGGTGCAAAGAAACATTTTAAACGCCGCCTATCATGACAGATCGTGATTTCTCCTTATTTTCGCAGATCGAAAATAATTTGCGAGGTCAACATGTTTTGACGCCTAAAGAAGCAGTTGATGCGTTCAAACAACATTTTTTTCAGGTACTTCAATCGGAATGGAAATAGTGCTTCGAAAAATAGTTCATACGCATGCAAATGTGTTTTCATGGATAATATTTTAAAAACAATAAAGCCATTTTCTATTATAATAATTTATTTTTACTTTTCTATCTCAAAACATAAGTAGCGACCTTGGCAATATTGTAGTTGCTTGTATGATGTCAAGTTAAGCTTGTTTTGTCTTTTTGTCGATAATGATTGCAGAGCCTTCGTATGCATTTCCTTTGGGGTGATGAGTATGGTAAATGTTGTATACGAGTATTTTATGGTAGCTTTTAAACTGAGTTTCTGATTGAGCAGTATGTAGGGATTGCACTACATTCTCCATCATACTGCTTTCACTCCATTCCACACATACGCTGTAATCTCCGATGACACTCGTATCATCGATTTGACGTCACTGGGTCACCACCAACCATAATCATTACTGCACGTAAATTGCATAATATATGGTCTGGTCATCCTCAATTTGTCGGCACTAGGTAAATGTCACCACTCCAGCGCCTATTCGCTCTTCATATGTCATTTCGTAAACAATACGAAGAAGGGAAAACTGCAAACAACGTGAAATGCTGAGAATGCATTTCACAAATGAGATTTGAACGACGGGACGGCACCTACGATTATACACAATAGAAGTAAAGGCTAACCAATTGATGAAGTGTGAATGACATCCACGACCTATTAATAGTGCGAGGCAAATGCTGATTGACAAAAAATGCGTATAGTGCTTTCCATGAAAAAGCGGAACTCTTAACCAATTTAGAAACAGCGTATTTTTAAATTGTAATGTACATACATTTATAGCAAAATGATATATCCTTGTATAATAAATCAGTCGAAGTATCAAACTTTAGCCACTTGCCTTAATTCTAACCATTCACAGTCACAGAGCCGAAAATCCACGTGCTAGCATATCAAGTGAAGATTCAAGATATGAGTTTGTGAAATCATCTTACTTTCGTTCGGATATCATGTACACCTGTCCTGGGCTTAACGATTATATTACCATATGGGAAAATGACTTTAAAAAAATGTTAGAAGCATTATTTGATATTGTTCTTACGAGAAGCTTTCTCTATTTTTAAGGACTTAATTTCTGATTTTGAAATCGGGTTTTTAAAATTCTGTACCCTCTGACCAAAAAACGTTTTAGTCATGAAAAATAACCCTAGAGATTAGTGTAGATGTATATGCAAATTTTACCTTAAAATTATGTGATCTTAAAGAAAACTCTGCTAATGACTGGCGGAATAAGATTTTATGTGCCGCTTCTATGAATTCAAATTGTTCATAGTATAGCTCAGACTCTAAAATTAAGTACATCATGTGTTTGGAAAGAATGGGAAAAAAATTCTGAACAAGAAGTGTGCCTAACTATATACCAATGAAACTAGCGCAGGGAAACTTACACTTATGCGTCACGTTAATTTGAAACGAATACAAGCAGCTGAATTCCAACATGATAAGAGAAGTGAAAATGTTCGAATCCTTCAAGTTGACTTTGCAATGTCCTTTGGTTGTGAGTATCAAAATTAAATTCAAAGCGCACTTTGGTCTTGATCAAATGTCATACTGTTTACAGCAGCAAGTTTCTATAAAGGCAGTTGTGAAACATACGTCATATGTTTCTGAGTTTAAAAACCGTTCTATGGTCAAGTTAACATTTTTACTTAGGGAAAACACAATAAGAGATTTTCATGGAAATATTTTGCAACATCTCATGGAAAAGGTGTGATTAATGGCGTTGGCGGAAACATCAAAAGAATAGTCAGAGGAAAAATGTTGTCAAGATGGGACAAAGAAAGTTAATTTCAACCGCCAGCGGAAGTAATTTGGAGTGACAGACCTGCTTATGAGTTTAAAAACCGTTCTATGGTCAAGTTAACATCTTTACTCAGTGAAAAACACAATAAGAGATTTGCATTTAAATATTTTGCAACATCTCATGGAAAAGGTGTGATTAATGGAGTTGGCGGAAACATCAAAAGAATAGTCAGAAAAAAAAAATGTTAAGTCAAGATGTTAATGTCGTGGTCCAATCAGCCAAAGATTTTGCTGAATTGGCATCTCGATTGGTGTCCAAAATTCAAGTCATTTATCTCTCTGAATCAGAAATTCCAAACATGAAAAAACGCTTAGCCCGTACCCGGAATTTCCAAAATTCAATACATAGCAACTGAAATCTGTCACTGTCAATCAGAAAAAAAAATGTTTTTAACATACATATGTATGTATAATGAGTCCCAAAAGAAAGTTTATATTTAGTGGATCGATTAAAAACGAAGTAAACATTCTATCGAAAAAAAAAAATGTATCATTGAAGTATGCATTTTGGAATTTATTTCTGAAAAATAATGTCATTTAAATGTAAGCCCCCGCGTTCGCGACACTCATTTAATCGAACAGCAGAATTTCTTATTACCGCTCTGCAAGTAGACTCCGTGATGGTGGCCATTTTGTGATGGATATTCTGTTTCAAACGCGCCAGGGAAGTCGGTTTATTAGCGTAAACTTTAAATTTAAGATTTTGGTTTTTCTAGTGGTGAACCAGTCTCTCCAAGCCCATTTTCGAATGAGAGGTATACTTGATGCATCATTTAAACGGCGTAAATTTCAAATATTGCACAATTTTCAACGCGCCACAGTCGCCGAATCACTGTTTTTGTAAAACTCTGGCACGCACAACGCGCGAGAAACGCGCCATAGCGACTGAATTTCCAAGAGCCAGGCTACCGATTGACATACCCCCCGCGCCCCTCGGATTCGTTGCGCTCACGCAATAATTTAGTCAGACACGTGACGTCGTTTGTCTGTACGTGACAATAAAATATAAAATTTCTAAAAAAAAAGAATAACTGGTTTTTTGATTTTTTTCCTCATTAACATAAACTTTGATAGGCACTCCTCATTTCCTTCTCACATCTTCTTTGGTGCCGTTACAGCCCATGAAGGACCAGAGCCAAGCTTCTCTCAATCACCCATGTTGTGTGTGATTTATTTTTCGCACAGGTGAAAGGGACCTACAGTTTAATGCCGATTCCGAACGGCATGAGTCCAGAAGCTTTTTCATGGCAAGTTTACTACGGGGGGTTTTGCCAGTACCCCGCCGAGGAGGAACGTCACGAAATAAACATTCAATGGCGTTGGTGTTATCGGGATCCGAACTCGCTCATCGTGCGCCAGAGTCCAACACACTAACCACTGCGTCGCGGCGCCCTCCTCCTTCTCACATACATATCTATAATCAATTCCTTATAAAATTAAATTGAATGCTAAGTTGTCAATTATAAACCTTGGTTGACTTGAGGCGTCTGTTGTGACTACTTCCTTCATTTTTTTTAATTATTGAAACAAAAAAAAACTTCAAAATGTTTGCACATGATAAAAGGCTAATGTATAAAGTATTAATTAAAATTTGCACATGACGTGTTCCATTCACGCACTTAAAATTAGACGCCTTATTGTAATAAAAAATTAGTTGAATTTGTCTGTGCGTAATCATGGAATGCTCCGTATGCAGGCAAGTGCTATGCTATTGGCATGGGGTCCGGATGGATAGTTTCCGACACATTGATGATGCTGAACATTTTTCGGGACAAAGATTTGCATTTTTGCAAATACGTGCGCTTGAGGGTTAGGTTAGGTTAGTTGGGTGCCCTATTAACATGAGGTCAAGGTTCACTTAGATTACGAGGAGTCCATTGTGCCCAGTTTAAAAGTTTAACCCGAGGGGAACCTATTAGTTGCCCGCTGAGCTGAACCACCTAGATCAGTTAAGAATCCTAGCAGTTTGTTCAGCTTGCCTCCTCAAACCCCGCAAGGAAGTGACTCCCAAAGAACGTACATATGTATATCTTTTCTGTGCCAGTGCCGGGCATTCGCACAGTAGGTGACGAATGGATTCTATTTCCTCTTCGTCCCTACAGCTTCTGCAAAAATCGTTGTAGGGCTGGCCTAGTCTAGCGGCATGATATTATATCATGCAGTGCCCAGTGAGGCCACCGACTACCAGTCGTATATTCTCTCTACTAAAATTCAGCAGACTTTCCGTCCGTTTCTTGTCATAAACGGGCCATGTTTACCTTGCCGTGGCGCATGTGTCTAATTGACACCATCGCTTGTTGGCTTTTCTCTGAATATTGGGCTGAGTGGCGTAATAGCCTCAGTTGTTATTTGTGTAGAATCTGCGCCTGATCCCAGTCTACCTAGTTCGTCCGCCTTCTCATTTCCGGGGATATTCACATGTCCTGGTACTCAGCAGATGTTCACCTCGTTGACATCTGCTATCTCTTCTAGTCTCTCTTTACAGAGTTTTACGAGTTTGGATCTCATCCATGTTGCTTGTAGACCCTTAATGGCTGCCGGACTGCCAACATAGGTTTTGGTTTTCTTATCTGAGAAATTCTCCCTAATAATCAGATCTGCAGCTTGTTTAATTGCGAAGATCTCAGCCTGGAACACACTACAGCCATCATCAAGTCTGTAGGAGTGATATGCTTCCCGAGGTTCGAATTAGGCTCCGGCTCTTATTCCGGTATCCGTTTTGGATCCGTCGGTTTAGATTGCCAGTTCCTCTTCCGTGTTTACCATCCTACTGGCCCATTCGTCTCTGGAGGGAATCCTGATAGAGAATCTCCTCTCGCAGCAAGAAAATGGGGTGGTATAGTCCGTTTCGGTTGCGGACCTCAAGATAGCCCATCGATCCAGAATTGCCCTGAGGACATCTTTCCCAAATACTGGGTTCCTGCATCGTTAGCACATCCCTTTTTTTTTTTTTTTCATGGTTACACTCGCACTCAAGGCTAAGGCTGCGCGCACAGTGACGCGAGATGCGATGCGATGCGAGATGCGATTCGGGAAGCGATGCGAGAAGCGATACGAGATGCGATATGGTGCGCACAGTGAAAGCTGCTCTGTACTCTTCTGTTGCGATGTATTCATCATGAGGCGAAGAATTTTTAAATGAAAGTTTATATCTATCGGATTTTCCAATAAGGACTTGACAACTTTTTTTTAAATAAAACGCAAACCGTTTGAGACATTTCAAGAACTTTACCATCGGCTTTAAGTTCAATCAAAACGTTTATGAATGGAACTCGACTCCGTTCATATGGCCACCGCGGGCACGTTTGCAGCGGTCGATTTGTTGGGCCCAATTTTCGATGACTAGGCCACACATTGGTTCTGAACTCTTCCAACGTCGTCGGCTTGTTGGCATAAACCAATGACTTAACGCAGAAAATAGTCTAGAGGCGTTAAATCGCACGAACGAAGCGGTCATTCGACTGGCCTATTTCTTGAGATAACACGCTCATCAAACTAACTCTTCAATAAATCGATTGTAACGTGTGCTGTGTGGTACCATCCTGTTGAAACCACATGTCGTCCAAGTCCATATCTTCCCATTCGGGCCAAAAATAATCGGCAATTATGGCGCGATAACGCTGGCTATTCACAGTAAGTGACGATCCTTATCGTCGACGAAATATGGCCCAATAACGCCGCCGGCATGCAAACCGCACCAAACAGTTTTTTTTTGGTGGACGAAGTAGTGATTCATGAAGCACATGGATTTTCACCCGACCAATAACGCATATAATGCTGATTGACGAATCCATAGAGCCAAAAATGAGCTTCGTCATTGAATATGATTTTGCGATGAGATTCATCATCTTGGCGCATCTTCTCCAGAGCCCAATCGGAGAACGCACTTCGCTTCAAATGGTTCATCGGCTTCAATTCTTGATAAAGCTTGATCCTGTATGTGTGGAAACCAAGATCCTTACGCAAAATACGCGTTAATTCTTGAGAACGCTGTGCAATTGATTGTTTTGGACCGTTTGCTACGAACGCCCGAACGCCAGCGATATTTTCGACCAACCTGTTGTCTCGCTGACACGGTAATATCACACAACGAATATGTAGACTCTAATTTTTGCACTGGACTTGTTATTGCCTGTCTAGTATGGCGAGAATTACGACCGAAACTTGGAGTTAACGCTCTTAAAGTTGCGGTCACCGACTCCGAACTTCGGTAGAAAATTTTTATAATTTGGAGACTTTGCTCGTTAATGCATTTTACTATGATGAAAACGTTGACTGATGAAACGTTGATGAAAATTCTTGGAATGCAGAAGAATGTCGTTCAAAATATTTGACCACATTTTGGACAAATTGAACCATTTGTATTAGGAAACTGGACCAACTTTTCATTTAAACAAATGAAATTGCATCAGAACAACAACAACAATGGATACTACTCGCACAGAATCGCTTGAAAAAGTGATCAGAAGAGTTTGTGTGCGAGAAGCTTGCGAGAGGTTTGCAATAAGCTTGCGATAATCGCATCGAAAATCGCTTCACTGTGCGCTCGTACATAAGAATACATGTGAACAGTTTTTTTTCGCAAGCAACCGCTTCTCGCATCGCATCGCATTCTCGCATCACTGTGCCCGTAGCCTAAGGCCTTATAACGTAAACGTTGTGCGGGCGAAGGTAACATTGAGAGGGATAGTTTCGCGCAGCTCACACACAACCTGAACGGAGTGCAGTAGTTTTGGGTCGAAGATGTTCGTTTACTACTCTCAGGGGTGTTTTGTCCTAGAGAGGACGAGAGCCGACCAAATTTCGCGTTGATGATAATTCACAGTAATTAGTTCATTCACTTTTTTTTTTGTGTTAATACGTAGAGGATGAATTTCAATTGCTGCAATGGTTTCACAGTATATGTCTTGTGATGGAAAGTTCAGCATCGCATCGGATCGCATAGCTGAAGGCGACCCGGACGGCAAAATGACGACCGAAAAATGGAAGGATTTCGATCAAGCACAATCGGCAAATTTCCTAAAAATAGTGAGAAAGAACTCTGGACCACCGCCCATCTCCGATGACGCTGGATGGCACCAAGGCAAGGCAAAACTGCTAAGCTGTGCCGACGAGAGATCCCTCGATCTTTTAAAGGCCACAGTGGTAGAAATAGGGGAAATATGGGAGGGAGCTAGGCTCAAGGTCGTAACGAAGGACTAGATTTCGAAACGACTGCGAGCAAGATGTTGGCTGGAAGACGGTCTTCTAGACCTGGATCTGGAAGACTTCAACACCTTCGTGGTGAAGGTTAGTAGGATGGATAGCAGCTCTAATGCTGCGATTAATTCAAATTAACCTCAATCACTCGAAAGCGGCAACCGCAAATCTTCTCAGGCTGGCTAAAGAAGAAGAAGACATAGTCCTAATCCAGGAACCTTGGGTACACAAAGGTTCGCGGACTAAGAAACCGCGAACCACGTAAACCACGTACTTGCAAAGAAATCCCTAAACGCTTACCTTCTTCCAAATTACAGCTGCCCTGACACCACGGTGATTGCAGTATAATCACCCAGGGATAAACTATGGATAGCCTCAATATACATGGCGCAGGAAGAGACCATTCCATCAGACGAGGTCAGAAGACTAGTCGAGGTGCGAATGCAAATGCGCATCACACGATTCGGGGTAGTAGCGATATAAACGAAAGAGGTGAGTGGCTTGTAGAATTCATTCTTACCTCTAATCTATGTACCAAATATCCCTACCAAAAACCGTAGGGAGGTACTAGATTTAACCCTAGCATCTCCCTCTCTCATTAGTAGAATAAGAGTGTGGATGGTCTTTTAGGAACACTCATTCTCAGACCATCGCTATCTGGTTTTTAACCTAGCTTCCACGGTCCTAGCCCCAATCGACTCTTCTCACAACCCAAGAAGAATTGATTGGGAGCGCTTTAGAGCCTTCATTGGCAATTGTATAGTAAAAAGGACCCCGCGGTTCCCGTCGGATATAGACAAACTGGTCGATATCTTAACAAACACACTGGGCAACGCACGGGCAAACCGCTGCGTAATCCACAAATCAAGAAAAAACTCATAACCACCTTCTTGGAACGCAACTCTAACCAAGCTCCGCAAGGACTGTCGAAGGCTCTTCAATAAAGCAAAGAGCACAAAAAACGACAGAGACTGGAGCCTATACAAAGAATCACTCAGGGTGTACAAGCAAACTCTGAGAAAAGGACAAAGTAAGTCTTGGAAACTGCCCAGCAACAATGTGGAGAAAATTTCAGACGCCTCCTGAATGAGGAAAATACTCTCAAAAGATCCACTAACTCCGAGTTGCCTCATAACAAACGGTGTTTGGACAACGTCTGAAGAAAAAGCACTTAACCTTCTCCTTAACACGCACTTCCCAGGCGGCTCTGGATCACAGGAGTCAGTGCAAGCGCGAGGAACTCATCTCTCTTCCACGATAGAGATCATATAAACTCTAGAGAGAAAATTATGTGGGCGTTAAAAAGCTTCAAGCCCTTTAAATGACCAGAACCGAATGGAATTTACCCTATCGAGCATACACAAACTATGGAATGGACAATACCATGGCTAGAGACTATCTTTAAAAGATCCCTAGCTTGCAGTCACATTCCAGAAAAGTGGAAGTGCGCAAGGATACTCTTCATCCCCAAGGCTGGCAGGAACTCTCACACTTCCCCCAAGGATCTAAGGCCTATTTGTCTATCATCCTTTGTATTGAAAACCTTGGAAAGGCTGATAGTCTTACATATACTCCATAATTTGTTTGATGCCAACAACACGCGGTCTTTCCAAGCGGTTCCCCATCTAAGTACTGACCGCACCTGATGCTGGCTAATTGCGGTGATCGGACGAGAACCGATACATTACCCATTATTCGTCTAAGAATCCAACCGCAGCTAACAAAACGAACTAATGACCTTGAGATACCTGAACAGATCTTCACAAATTGTAGCTGAGAGCCATTTCGATCACGTTAGCTTTAAAAAAAAAAAAAAAAACGAGTGGCACATAATTGTTCAGGAGTTCAGGAGTTACGATGCCACAGACAGACACACAGAAACCTTAAATGTATAATACCCCCTTTTTGCGTCGGGGTTAAAAATGAAAAAAAAAATTAAATTAAATGGGTGGTTTAATTTTTCCCACTGGGAAGTTAGTCGTTTTGGCCATGCGGGTCGCACCGCATTTTTTTTAATTGTTTAGGTTTTGAAAATTGTTATTATACGAGTAGTTCTTCCTATTCTTATTATGTTGACTCGTATTTTGTCCTACCCTATTACTATAAGTATTTCTTTGTCTACTGATTTCATGTTCCTAGTCTATATTAACTCCCTATTCCAACTTGACTTTAAAGGTAAACCAACTGCTTTTGCTGACGACGTAGGTTTTTCTTATGGTTGTAGTAGTCCATTAGACCTGATCTCTGACATAAATTGGGACCTTAATTTACTGAGAAACTGGTTCGCTGAACACAACCTGGTAATAAGTAAAAAAACTAAAATAATGTACTTTAGCTTATCCGCATCTAATTTCAATGCGAATGTTTATTATCATGCACCGGAATGCCAGAGATATGTTCTGTCTTGCTGTAATTGTACACCTATTCAGTCTGATCCCCCTTTCTGTTCTGCTATTAGCTGTAGCGATAACTGTTTTTTAATTGAAAATGTTGACGAAATTAAATATTTAGGGCTTACTATCGACAATAGAATGACTTTTTCAAATCACATAGGTTCTTTAAAAAAATACTTTCGAAGCACACTTAGACATTTCTACTATTTGAGAAGAATCTGCTCTAAAGAACTTCTTAAAATGGTATATTATGGCATTTTTGGTTCTAAGCTACAATATGGAATCACTTGCTGGGGTGGCGTATATTTTAACAGAATCCAAAGTTTGTTAATTCTGCAGAAAAATGTGTTAAGAAAAATATGTTGGAAACCAAATAAATATCCGAGTCTTCCGCGGTTCTGTGACCTAAAAATTTTCCCTATCCGTCATTTATACTGTTATAAAGTATTAAAAACTTTCTTTATGAGATCTGGTAATCGTAATTTTCGTCTGATATCGTCTCATAACACACGTGGTTATTTCTCATGTTTGTTACCTGTTCCAAAGTTTCGTACAACTGCCTATCGTAATTTTTATTCTATCGTACCTTTTCGACTATGCAATAAACTTCCTCAGTCACTCAGAACAATCTCAACATCCGGTTTGTATGTCAAACGATTAAAGAGTTGGCTATTTAAAAATAACTATGCGAATATTGAGTCTCTGATCACAGGCTCCGCGATAATCTCAGTTCGTGACATAATGGTATAGTTTCTTTTTCTTTTTATCTTTCCAGGATAATCACAAAAAAATTTTAATCTAGTCTTTTTGTTTTGTGTTATACGATTATTGCTTCTTTTGTACTGGATTTCTTCTAATTACTATTTGTTATAAGGCTCAAGAGGCAGTCACTGCTTACAATTAATATTATTTATTCCATGTCTATTATTTCTAAGAGTAGTGCAATATATTCAAGTGAGCGCCTATATTATGTCACCCCCTATTGAATTCTTTACATTTGTACCATTCTATGTAAAGTGGCATTCGACACTATTTCATTCGTTGTAATTAAATACAGAATGTCATCTGTTTAATAAATAATAAATAAAAAACAAAAAAAAAAATATTGTGCAGAATTGTTTCTAAATTGTCCTGAGTCTTGTCGTTTGGTAATTTGTTTGATAATTAGTTCGATTGCCATATTGGTTGTTATTCTGTTGGTTTTTCTTATTTTGATATATGGATATTATTATATCGACATTATGATGGTTGATTTCTACTGTTATAATAGATTCTATTTTCTGTCTTTTCTGTTATTCCTGTTGCTAGCAAAGCATGATCAACTTTTACTAAAGTGCTTACACCCTTAGCCGTAAGAAAGATCTCTTCCTTTTTTTATTGCTTTGCGAACATGTAGGCTAACGCACTTCTCTTCAACACAATCTCCTTCTGTAAGATTTTTGTTTTGAGATATACCTCTTCACTACACAATATTCAAGCAAATATTTGGGTTTTCCCCGATTTTCCAACTGTAAAGTTTTTCTTTTGATGTTGCTTTTATTTCTGTTTTTATTTATGTTTCTGCTTACTTACTTATCAGGCCAGCGATCCATGGAGGATCTGAGCCTGAGCTATAGCTGCCTTCCATCCTTGACGGTCACGCTGCTTCCAGTTATCAAGACCAAGATGTCTTACATCCGCGATTACTTGGTCTTTATACTGGAGGTTCGGTCTTCCTCTTCTTCTCGAACCAGGAGGCTCGGGGTCGAAGACCCTCTTAGCTGGAGCGTTGTTGTCCATGCGCTCGATGTGGCCGGGCTAGTGTAGTCGACGGATCTTTACCTTCCGGACTACATCCACAACTTTGTACAGCTCGTAGAGTTCGCGGTTGTGTCTTCGACGCAGAATTTTTCTTTCGAAAGCACCCACAATCAGCTCCGCTGTCCTGCTTATCGTCCAGCTTTCGGCTCCGTACAGCAAGACTGGCAGTATGAGCGTTTTGTAAAGCATGACTTTGGTCTTTCGAGTGAGGAGTTTTGACCTCAGTTGTTTGGACAAGCCGAAGTAGCAGCGGTTGCCAAGGGCGATTCTATGCCGGATCTCCGCTGTGGTGTCATTTGTGGAATTTACGTTTGCCCCGAGGTGGACAAGCTCCTTCACTACCTCGAAATTGTAGCTGTCAATTGTTATATTTTGTCCCAGGTGGGGAGCGACGGATTGGTTTTTGCTTGACAGCATGTACTTCGATTTGTCCTCACTGACCTTAAGACGAACTCGTTTCGCCTGTTTTTCAATCGTCGTGAAAGCTTCCACAATGCCACGGCGAGAACACGCGATGATGTCGATATCATCCGCGTATCCTAGCAGCTGGAAGGACTTGTAGAAGATAGTGCCTTCTGTTGACGCCTGTCTGTCGCACTATCTGCTTCAGCACCAGGTTGAAGAAGTCACATGACAGCGCATCTCCTTGCCGAAATACGGTGCATGTTTCAAACGGTTCCGAAGTCCTAGAACCGAGTTTCAAGGTGCATCGCGTATTTTTTAGCGTAGCGCGACACAACTGGATCAGTTTTCCCGGGATCCCGAATTCGGCCATCGCACCAAACAGTCCTGCACGATGAATGCTGTCGTATGCGGCTTTGAAATCGATGAAAAGATGTCGTGTATCTATCCGGAATTCGTTGGTCTTTTCCAGGATTTGTCGAAGTGTGAAAATTTGGTCTATAGTCGATTTGCCGGGCCGGAAACCGCACTGGTAGCTGCCGATTAGTGCCGTGCAAAATGGCTTTAGACGTTCACACAATACGCTGGACAGGATCTTGTATGCGACATTGAAAAGGGATATACCTCTATAGTTCTTGCAAGAGATAGGATCGCCATTTTTGGGGATGGGGCAAATAGAGCTGGTATTCCAGTCGTCGGGCATGCTTTTATCTTCCCATATTCTGCAGATGATCTGGTGCATGCTGCCTACCAGAACATCGCCGCCAACCTTGAAGAGTTCTGATGGCAAGCCATCTGAGCCTGCGGCCTTGTTATTCTTCAGCTTCTGAATAGCTGTGCCGACTTCTTCGATGCTGGGTGGGAGGACTACTTCAGCGGCTGGAGTTGGGATTTCCTCGGTCCTTACCACTCTCTCTTGGTCATGCTCGTTAAGCAGCTGCTGGAAATGCTGCTTAAATACATTCACTATTCCCTGCGGGTCGCTGGCAAAATTACCCTCGCAGTTTCGAAGAGCGTGGGTGCTCTTTTTGAAGCCTCCTGCAAGGCCTTTGGCTTTCTTGTAAAAGGCTCGTGTTTTATGCTTATCCCTAGACTTCTCGAAATCCTTGAGCTGGGAGGCTGCGAAGATTCTTTTCTTTTGTCGCAGTAGTTTTTTCTCCTCCCTTCTTCTGGCTCGGTACTCTTCTTGCGCTGCCCTGGTTTTCCTCTGCAGCGCCTTTTGGTACGCCTCGTCAGTTGCTGCGTTTTTCTGCTCACACTCGCCATCATACCAAGGTTTTCTTGTCGGGGGAGATAGGTATCCTAAGGGGGTTTCGGCTACTTCCTGAATGACTGAGCGGCAATGCAGCCACATATTATGTGTTGGCATTTGTGTTTGACATAGGCCTACCGTAGAGTCTTTCGCTCAGCTGCTCCCTGTAGACTCTGGTAACCTCAGGTGTGCTCAGGCGCCCAATGTCGAACCTCCTCCTGGTAGACTGGTGCAGCTTTCTGACATTCGACAGTCGAGCTCTGAATCTTGCTGCTACGAGGAAATGGCCAGAGTCGACATTTGCCCCTCTGAACGTTCGCACATCCAGGAAGTTTGACGAGTGCCTTGCGTCAATGAGCACATGGTCGATTTGGTTGGCGATTCGACCGTCCGGAGATTTCAGGGTTTCCAGGTTTCTGTGTGCTACTTGTGCTTCTTATCACCGCTTTACGAGCTGTCGCAAAGTCCGCGAGTCGGAAGCCGTTATCTGTTGTATCGTGGAGGCTGTGCTTACCGATCACTCCGCCAAGGGTGTACTCCTTACCGATCTTGGCGTTGAAGTCCTCGAGCACGATTTTAACATCGTACTCCGGACAAGCTCCGTAGGCGTTGTCCAGGAGGTTATAGAAGTCCTACTTGATAGGGTCTTCAGCTTCGTCAGTAGGGGCGAGTGCACATATAAGGCTGAGTTTATAAAATCTGCCTCTGATGCGGATCACAGCCGGGCGATCACTTATAGGTTTAAAGTCGATGACCTTGGACCTTAACCGCCGTCCCACGACAAAACCGCCTCCCAGTAAGTGCAACCTTTTGTAACCGCTGTAATATATGTCGCAATTTTTCTTCCTCATCATACCGTTTCCTGTCAAGCGTATTTCCTGGACCGCATTAATATCCGCCTTGTACTGCGTGTAAAACATGACTTTGGTCTTTCGAGTGAGGAGTTTTGACCTCAGTTGTTTGGACAAGCCGAAGTAGCTGCGGTTGCCAAGGGCGATTCTATGCCGGATCTCCGCTGTGGTGTCATTTGTGGAATTTACGTTTGCCCCGAGGTGGACAAGCTCCTTAACTACCTCGAAATTGTAGCTGTCAATTGTTATATTTTGTCCCAGGTGGGGAGCGACGGATTGGTTTTTGCTTGACAGGATGTACTTCGATTTGTCCTCATTGACCTTAAGACCAACTCGTTTCGCCTGTTTTTCAATCGTCGTGAAAGCTTCCACAATGCCACGGCGAGAACACGCGATGATGTCGATATCATCCGCGTATCCTAGCAGCTGGATGGACTTGTAAAAGACAGTGCCTTCCCTGTTGACGCCTGCCCGTCGCACTATCTGCTCCAGCACCAGGTTGAAGAAGTCACATGACAGCACATCTCCTTGCCGAAATCCGGTGCACGGTGCATCGCGTATTTTTTAGTGTAGCGCGACGCAACTGGATCAGTTTTTCCGGGATCCCGAATTTGGCCATCGCACCATGCAGTCCTTCACGATGAATGCTGTCGTATGCGGCTTTGAAATCGATGAAAAGATGGTGTGTATCGATTCGAAACTCGTTGGTCCTTTCCAGGATTTGTCGAAGTGTGAAAATTTGGTCTATAGTCGATTTGTCGGGCCGGAAGCCGCACTGGTAGCTGCCGATTAGTGCCGTGCAAAATGGCTTTAGACGTTTACACAATACGCTGGACAGGATCTTGTATGCGACATTGAGCAGGGATATACCTCTGTAGTTCTTGCAAGAGGTAGGATCGCCTTTTTTTGTGGATGGGGCCAATAGAGCTGGTATTCCAATCGTCGGGCATGCTTTCGTCTTCCCAAATTCTGCCGATGATCTGGTGCATGCTGCCTACCAGAACATCGCCGCCAGCCTTGAAGAGTTCTGATGGCAAGCCATCTGAGCCTGCGGCCTTGTTATTCTTCAGCTTCTGAATAGCTGTGCCGACTTCTTCGATGCTGGGTGGGAGGACTACTTCAGCGGCTGGAGTTGGGATTTCCTCGGTCCTTACCACTCTCTCTTGGTCATGCTCGTTAAGCAGCTGCTGGAAATGCTGCTTAAATACATTCACTATTCCCTGCGGGTCGCTGGCAAGATTACCCTCGCAGTTTCGAAGAGCGTGGGTGCTCGTTTTGAAGCCTCCTGCAAGGCCTTTGGCTTTCTTGTAAAAGGCTCGTGTTTTATGCTTATCCCTAGACTTCTCGAAATCCTTGAGCTGGGAGGCTGCGAAGATTCTTTTCTTTTGTCGCAGTAGTTTTTTTCTCCTCCCTTCTTCTGGCTCGGTACTCTTCTTGCGCTGCCCTGGTTTTCCTCTGCAGCGCCTTTTGGTACGCCTCGTCAGTTGCTGCGTTTTTCTGCTCACACTCGCCATCATACCAAGGTTTTCTTGTCGGGGGAGATAGGTATCCTAAGGTGGTTTCGGTTACTTCCTGAATGACTGAGTGGTAATGCAGCCACATATTATGTGTTGGCACTTGTGTTTGACATAGGCCTACCGTAGAGTCTTTCGCTCAGCTGCTCCCTGTAGACTCTGGTAACCTCCGGTGTGCTCAGGCGCCCAATGTCGAACCTCCTCCTGGTAGACTGGTGCAGCTTTCTGACATTCGACAGTCGAGCTCTGAATCTTGCTGCTACGAGAGAGTTGTCAGAGTCGACATTTGCCCCTCTGAATGTTCGCACATCCAGGATGTTTGACGAGTGCCTTGCGTCAATGAGCACATGGTCGATTTGGTTGGTGGTTCGACCGTCCGGAGATCACCAGGTTTCTGTGTGAATTCGCTTACGAGGGAATCTTGTGCTACTTATCACCGCTTTACGAGCTGTCGCAAATTTCGTCAGTCGGAAACCGTTATCTGCTGTTGTATCGTGGAGGCTATGCTTTCCGATCACTCCGCCAAGGGTGTACTCCTTACCGATTTTGGCGTTGAAGTCCCCGAGCACGATTTTAACATCGTACTCCGGACAAGCTCCGTAAGCGTTGTCCAGGAGGTCATAGAAGTCCTCCGTGATAGGGTCTTCAGCCTCGTCGGTAGGGGCGTGTGCACATATAAGGCTGATGTTATAAAATCTGCCTCTGATGCGGATCACAGCCGGGCGATCACTTATAGGTTTAAAGTCGATGACCTTGGACCTTAACCGCCGTCCCACGACAAATCCGCCTCCCAGTAAGTGCAACCTTTTGTAACAGCTGTAATATATGTCGCAATTTTTCTTCCTCATCATACCGTTTCCTGTCAAGCGTATTTCCTGGACCGCATTAATATCCGCCTTGTACTGCGTGGGGATTCCTTCTAGTTTATGAGCAGCTCCGGGAGTGAAGAGGGTTCTGACATTCGAGGAGCATACTTTTCGCAAATCGTGTTTTTTCGTGCGTTGTCGTCGTCGTCGAGTATCCGTCCGTGTATCCGAGGCATCTTGCTCATTCATAACTTTGTTTTTTTTTTTACGTGGGCGGATTGTTAGCCCGCCGCACAACCGCCATTCTGGTGTGGTTTTGTCGTTGCTTACGTGAGTTCACCTCCCAACGGTTGTTGAGGAGGCTATCCAGAGGGCGCCGCGAGGGGGCCGCCGTATGTCAACTAGACCCGCGCATTTAAACAGGGGTCGTTGCTAGCATCTCGCGAGGTTGAGAGCGATCAACAATTTTACCCTGTATGTCCGAGCCCATGCCCTCTCTCTGATGCACTTATCTTAAAAAAATTCTAGGGAGTGCTGACATGACTCCGAGCTTGAAATTTTGTTTTCAACTCTTTGTTTTAAATTTTCATATCGTTATATGTACGAACAATGTTACTACAATAAGAATAATTATAAAAATAATAATAATGGTTGTAACAAAACTTATTATTCGTATTTTCTTCTGTAATCTTATTTGTATTTCCGTATTGAATCATCTGATCTCTTCTTAAGACAGTGTTAAATTTGTGTAATCATAATCATAACATATTATTATAGACATTTTTCTTTGTGATCCTAACCCAGCACACTAACCTAGAACGGTACAATCTAAAGCTAGAGTTTGTAGTAAAAAGCACATGCGCTCATACTCTCTCTCTCTCTCCCACACCCACACACACACACAGTCTCTCTCATACTCTCTCAGTCATGGTATGCGAATAGAACAGAAGAACAAATTCAGAACAAAAGACAGAAGATAATTGAAAGAAGACAAGAAGAAACTGAAGAACAGAGAAGAATTAGAACAGAAAAAGATAATAACAGACATAAATTGAGTGTTTCACTAGGCCCAGCAAGAGGACGAAGAATTCCATGGCATAATCTGCTGCTTACTCATGTATATTTCCATATTTGTGTAAAGTTATGTATTGTTCCCCCACCTGATTATCTACCTTGAGGTGGTGTGGGGCTTCTCACGAAAGGATAATCGACCCCGCCACTCCCCCTCACTAACCCCTGTCCCAGCCTATTCCATATCTCCCACATTCCCACCCCACCTATCCACTCCCCATCCCCTAGGCTGGACATAAGGTGTCAACCGTAACGTGCCGAGATGTCGACCAGGCTGGGAGCCCCGACCAAAAATAGCTGGCGCCCTCCGGATCAGCTAGCCTCACCAGTGTATTGTGGATATCTGCACAGGTGGACATTTAATTCTCCGCATCTGGTGGGGTCCCAACGAACAACCCAAATAAGGACAATAACGAGTCCTAATTAAAAAAAAAAACCGGAAGGGGAAAAAATCCCCTCTACTTCGAAGGCTGCAAAAGCTCCAGCAGCAAAAAGCCGTTCAAACAAATTGTCGGAGGACAAAACCGACAGTAAGAGATTCGATCCATCGACCACGGCCTTTAGAGACCACAAGGCGGCCTCGAGTGTTTTAAATCGATGGGGCCATAAGACCGACCTACCAGAGAAAGCCAAAATGTCGGTCGCCTGGGCTACAGGAATCCTGGTCCAATATAAAGATAAAGCCAAGAGGCCCAGATCATCCCCCGAGGAAACGAAACGGGAGGCTAAAAAGGCTAGGCTGGGAGCAGAGGCCAAGCTATAAATGCCTTTCGGTGAGGTTGCGGGGGAGTGCCTAACGGTTGCAATCATAGATGATAGCGACCCGGAGGGCAAAATGACGACTGACAAACGGAAGGATGTTGATCAAGCACTATCGGCAAACTTCCTAAAAATAGCAAGGAAGAACACGGGACCACCGCCCATCTGCGACGACGCTGAATGGTGCCAAGGCAGGGTAAAACTTCTAGCCTGTACCGACGAAAGATCCTTCGATCTATTAAAGGCCACAGTGGCGGAAATAGGGGAACTATGGGAGTGAGCCAGGCTCAAGGTCCTAAACGACCGCGAGCAAGACGCTGGCTGCCGCTGGCACCACACCAACCCCTCGAAATTGTTGAGACTATCAACCATTGTAACCCCAATCTCTCAACAGAAGATTGGGAAGTCGTGAAGCTGGAGCAACCAAAAGGCAGATCGAGACAGACAATTATTGTCCTGAACAGGGAAGCCCTGGAACCTCTGGCCTAATACGACTACCAGATAAGGTTTGGCTTTAAAAAATTCAAACTGAATATTTTTTATAAATATGGATGGGGAAATCCCACAATCCGGCAACGAAGACCTTGCCTGGGAGCAGGAACCCCCAAATCCCCGGGAAGCAAGGGCCCTGCGACGGAAGAAGCCGAAATCCCAGCAACAACCCTGGTCGACAAAGACCAGGAGTCACTGCTCGACTCCGGAAGCGAAGACTATTCAACAAACTCGCCAATTGAAGACGATCTTCTGGACCTAGATCTGGAAGACATTGACACCACCGTGGTGGAGGTTCATAGGATTGATAGCAGCTCTGATACTGAGATTAATTTAACTTAACCTCTATCACTCAAAAGCGGCAACTGCAAATCTCGTTCTCATGCTGGCTAAAGGAGAAGAAGACATAGTCCTAATCCAAGAACCTTGGGTACACGACCCCAAGGTTCGCGGACATAGGACTCCAGCCTATGAATTATTCACACCATAAAACGAAGGTAAACCCCGCACTTGCATACTTGCAAAGAAAACTGAAAATGCTTATCCTCAACCAATTTACAGCCGCAAGGACTTTCGAAGGCTCCTCAATAAAGCAACGAGCACGAAAAACAAGAGACACTGGAGCCTATACAAAGAATCACTCAGGGTGTACAAACAAACTGTGAGGAAAGAACAAAGGAAGTATTGAAAACACTTCTGCAGCAATGTGTAGAAAATTTCAGACGCCTCCAGAATGAGGAAAATACTCTCAAAAGATCCATTAACTCCGAGTTGCCTCATAAACGGAGTTTGGACAACGTCTGAAGAAAAAGCACTTAACCTTCTCCTTCTTCTTCTTAACACGCACTTCCCAGGCTGCTCTGGATCACAAGACTCAGTGCAAACGCGAGGAACTCGTCTCCTCCACGATAGAGGGCCAGTGCGATCATATAAGCCCTTTAAATGGTCAAAACCGGGTGGAATTTACCCTATCGAGCATACACAAACTATGGAATGGACAGTACCATGGCTAAAGACTATCTTTAAATGATGCCTAGCTTGGAGTCAAATTCCAGAAAAGTGGGAGTGCCAAGGGTACTCTTCACCCCCAAGGCTGGCAGGAGCACTTCCCCCAAGGATCTAAGACCTATTTGTCTATCATCCTTTGCATCAAAAACCTTGAAAAGGCTGATAGACTTACATATACGCCATAGTTTTGATCCTTCCCTAATCGCTAAGGTACAGCACGCCTACTGTAAGGCGTGCACACACTAGCGAAAATCGGGAGATCAATCCATCTTAAAGAATAAACCTTAACAGCCTTCCTAGACATATAGGGCGCCTTCAACAACGTCACTCCGAAAGCAATAATAGAAGGGCTGGAAAAGCTAAAGGTGGAGAGGACTCTCATAGAAGTAATAAGCGAGTTACTCCTAACACTCAAAATCCACTTTAAATGGGGAAGCCAAACAACCACCAGAGTGGGTACCAAGGGAACCCCACAAGGGGGGAAATTTAGTCGCAAATGAACTACTAATCAAACTGGAGAAAGAAGGCCTGGACGTTATTGCCTACGCTGATGACATTGCCATTTAGATTTTAGGCAAATACCTATCCACACTGGATGACCGTATGCAAACGGCATTCTTCAAATGGCCGCAAAGCAATAGGCTCAGGGTAAATCCCCAGAAGACGGAGCTTGTGCTATTCACCAGAAAGCACAAAATTCCGGAATACTGCCCAATCATTTTGCTTGACACCAGGTTAACCTATTCCTCCAGTGCCAAATAACTTGTCATTGTACTAGACAGGAAATTAACCTGGAGGAATAATACAACCGAGAGAGCAAAAAAAGCAACTATAGCTCTCTACACGTGCAAGGAAGCCCTAAGGAAAAAAATAGAGATTCAACTCCAAGATCACCCTATGGCTCTACATTACGGTCGTTAGACCCATACTAATGTATGGAGTGATAGTCTGGTGGACTGCACTGGATAAGACAACATATTACAAACAACTCGAAAAGGTACAAAGGCTAGCATGTATGTGCATCATGGGGCCCTTAGGTCCACCCCAACGGCTGCGCTCAACATGATACTCCACCTTACACCACTCGATATTTTCGGCAAGCAAATTGCCACACACACGGCTATAAGACTAAAAGTCAACTCAGAATGGACGAGCTATGTCACTGGCCGCTCCTCCATCCTGAACAACAGGATCTCTTACCGAGATGGCCGAACAGTTTAACATACAACTTCCAGCTCCGAAGAAAAGCGTTCATGCCTCTTTTTCCTCAGAATCTTCGGTGGATTATCTACGACGAAAATTATAATTCTTGTGGCATTGGAAAACTTCCCTGGGTCTTGTACCTTTAAACAACCAAGAATTTCCTTGTTCATTCCCATATCCTGTACATTCATTTTAGCCTAAGGGCTCTCCAGTATCTTGTCCAGGGGAACTGCCTTTAGTGCAGCTCCTTCCCATGGCTTGAGACTGGGAACGACTTTTGAAGGGAAATCATGTGAGAACTGGTCTTTGCGGTCCAGTCTGCTTACAGTTCGTGAGGCCAAACGTTGGCGCCATTTTCCCAGCATTCTCCCGAATGTGGTCGAAGATCGCTTTAGCCAAAGCTTTTTCAAACAGCTTCCCCTGTTCGAAGGTGTACTGGCCGCTTGGCCTACCGCAATCCACTACATAAAGCTGTAGGGCGTTACGGATAGCACCGCTAGACTGAGCCTTGCTATTGACCTTCGCTGGGTTATTGGCCTCTTCTTGGGATTTCACCCTTTTTGCCACAAATCCTCCACATTTTTAGTGGCGGTCTTGCTCATCGCATCGACCGCGGTGGGAGCTGCCTCACCTAGACCCGTTTTAGCGACTACGGTCCTTGGTGCGCTCTTTCCACCTGGGTGCCCCTGGAACTTTTTTTTGACAATCTTGCCTTTTTCTATGCTGTCCTAGACTGTCTCTTCGGGATCGGCGAGCAATTTCTCCTCCAATTCCCTTGAGATGTCCTCATTCTGGTTAGTGGCTACGTCACTTAGCGTGTCTGCCACTGACTCAAGAGAGAGCTCTTCTTTCTGGATAGTCACACTGGGGTGCGTTGGAGGGGATTGCGAAAAAACAACAATCCTCCTATAAAAGGGGCGGTAATTGTAGACAAAAATCAGAGAGAGTAATAAATAAATAATATAGTATGAGAGTAATAATAACAGAAGTAAGGGTAAGAAAACAACAACCAAATAAAAATAGTTAAACTCAGTAAATTTGCCTTTTATTACTTTGCTCTCCGTTTGGCACTCTTCTCTCCGGAAGGAGAAAGCACGGTGTCGAACGTAACATTTTGGTGGCAGCTGTCTCTACTACCAATTACAAGTCAATATCGAGGCATTACTGGGGCTAAACACCAGTGAAACGTATAAAAAAGTGAATAAAAAAGTTAAAAAAAAGTGAGAAGAAGAGACAAGGCCGTAATCATCATCTGTACGGCATGAAGCTTACCTGGCACCGAAGACAAAGCAGGCGAAACATCAACAACCAGGAACCGAAGCGGTAAACAACCAGCACCAGACAAGTAAGTTTAAATAAATATATGTATTGTTTATATACATACATGTTACGTATCATATTATACGTATATTAATATGGTATTTAATTACTGACCCTTGACGGTCTGTACGAACACCCGACAATTCTTAAAGGCACTCACTTGGAACAGATGGACTCCATACGCCAAAAGATTTAATGTAGGGGATAAAGTATTAGTGGAAAACCAGACTAGAAAAAACTAATTTTCAACCCTATGAGATCTGAACACAGTTGTTCAGATCGGAAAAAGGTCAAAACTACTACACAACGATAATCTACAAGTATTACAAGAATAACACACTCCTTATTCAACGTAGACACTAACGACCCACAGTGCGAAGTACAATTATTGAAAGTGTGAAGAATCAAATCAGTCTCCCAAATACCTGTGAAATAAAGCAATCAAAACCATCAACAGCAAGGATTCAACTTTCCCAACCAAACAGTTATTTTCATCCTTAAACGAATATATAGTCGTTTGATAAAAAGCGTTAAACTAGAACTTCAGGAAAATTGCTATTTAAAATCGAAAGAGCTGACCATACAGGCACTTGATGATTATTCCTCTATCCTTACCAATTCGTACGTTCCCCCCTTAAATATCTCACACATCATCTCTAACAACTTAGCAAATTTCACACCAAGCATTGTAGTTGCAGATTCTCTAGTCAAAATGACCTAAAACTAATATCGCAGGAAATAAACAATTTAAAGAACGACGTATCCAAACCCCTCAAAACACCAGACAACATTGACCTACATCACTACACGCTTATTTACGTCATCCTGCTACTACTTTTAATACTAATTCATATACCGCGGACCCACTTAACAGGCTCCTCAGCCAGAAAAGAGATCTGAGACCCCTGAATTTAGACTGAGTATATCGCCAGACGGTTAGTAATTTCAATATATAAGATATGTACAGTTTGTCAAGAAAATGTTTGCAAAACGTAAAAATAAAAAAAAATTATTTAAAAGCAAATATTTGCCAGGAAGACAGCAAATTAGCTATTTTTTTTATAACTAATCCATTTTCATATAAACTCTTTGCCGTAATGTAAAAAAAAAGGCAAATGTAACCCAAAACCAACAGAAACTTAACAAAACATATCCAATGCTGTTTTTTTCACTGTCAAATAATTCTTTGCAAAAGAGCATACAGTCCGAGAAATCTCTTTAATAATAATAAAAGAAAAAGGAACCCGTCACATTAGCTGTAATTTCATTGCGTTCTGGAGTTGTGTGTCAGTTTGTTAGTTATTAACGAGTTCATAGTGTCCAGAAAATTTAAAAAACGTAATCTTGAATTTGCCAGGCAAACGGTTAAGTGATGATGTAATACAATTGGAGTATTATAACTACCTCAAAGGAAAATCCGCTAGGGAATTTGCTGAATTGTTTTGTATAAACTAAGAACTGTGTACAACGTTATAAGCCGTGCTGAAAAAGAAGGTAGACTAGATCTGAACCAGTCAACAGGCAGGCCAAAAAAACTAACAGCCAGGGACGAAAGAAAAAAACCCTCATACCAGCCCCAGAATATTAGCCACGGACTTAAGAAACGATTACGGAGTTCAAGTGTCTCATGAGACAGTTAGAAAAACTATACTCAAGCACAAGTACACATCAAAAGTCGCTGGAAAAAAACCATTACTCTCACCGTTGCATATTTGCAGAAGAGTAAATTTTGCAAAAAAGCGCATTTGTCTTCCGGTAGAGTATTGGAACGATGTTGTATTTTGTGACGAGTCTAGTATAAAGCTGTACTACCATGCAGGACCGCCGAGAGTATGGCGAAAACCGCTTACAGCCCTCGACAACAAGAATATTGTTGTAAACTTTCCTCGTTCCTCAAGTGGGTGGCCTCGGGAAATTACTCGAAAATAAAACGTAGAGACTTCTTCAATATAAAAAAAGATTCTTTATTCTGCCCGCTAATTCTAACCAACAAAAACGGAAGAAGCTTGCACGGGTTATTAAATTTCTACTACTAAAAAAAAGGTGACAGTTGTCATATTTTAGAACAAGCATGGCTAATTACGTGGCACGTGTCCAGTCAGCCGTAACATATTTGTTACACTCTCCCCTCCTTGGACTCAAACGCCTCTATCAGACGACTTTGTTAGCAGTCCCCATGCTTGAACATTATTTCCTCGGTACTCGGCAAGGCGATCAATGTGCACAATCCTTGGCTTGGCTCTCGGCTTCTTTTGAATTTTGAAAGTCATATCGGTGATTACATCCAGAACGCGATAAGGGCCTTCCCAATCAGACTGAAGTTTCGGAGATACACGGACCTTTCTTCTGGGGTTATGAAACCAGACAAAATCTCCTGGCCTAAAGCGGGGAACATTAGAAGTAATATCGTATCGGGTTTTCATCCGTTTGGCTGCTCGATGCATTTCATGCCTGGCTCGCTCGTGCACCTCTTGTAATTGTTCTTGCAGCTGCTTTGCATAACCGCATGAAGAAACCTCACCGGGCGGCGTTCCGAACAACAAATCTGAAGGCAATCTCATTTCCCTGCCAAAAAGCATGGCAAAAGGTGACTGCTTAATTGACTCCTGTTGCGACGCTCGATATGCCATGGCAAACAAAGGCAAAAAGTCATCCCAATCATCCTGTTTATCGCTAACGAACTTAGAAAGATAGTGCAATACAGTCCTATTCATTCGTTCAACAAGGCCGTCAGATTGAGGATGCAACGGCGTAGTTCTTGTTTTGTGAATACCCATAAGCTCCATCACGTTTTGGAAGGTTTCCGCTTCGAAATTACGGCCTTGGTCCGAATGCAGCTCCATTGGCGTTCCAAATCTACAAAAGACTTCCTTCACTAGCGTCTGAGCAACAGTATCCGCTGTCTGGTCCACGAGTGGCAATAACTCGACCCACTTGGTGAAATAATCCATAAAGACCATCACATATTTATTTCCCCGTTTGGTAGATGGTAGTGGACCAAGAATGTCAACTGCTATTCGTTGAAAGGGCTCACCAGATAGATAGACTTGAAGTTCACCCTTAGTTCTCGTCTTCGGACCCCTTTTTGATGCACAGATATCGCATTCAGCACAGTACTGCTCAACGTCTTTTCTGGCTCCGACCCCGTAAAATCGTGATCTGATTTTCTCGAACGTTTTATTAGAACCAAAGTGACCACCAAACGGAGTGTCATGAAACATTCTAATTACATAGCTAGTCAATGATTTTGGGACGATGGGCAACATTCGTTCTGGCTGCGTAAATGATGTAGGTACCCACCTTTTGCAAAGCATTTGGTTTACTAGACATAAAGCGGCAAACTGAGCTCAATATGCTTTCAACAGATTGCTGCCTCCGGAGACGTTGTTCCAATTAGGGCGCATGCCCGTTTCGACCCACTGAATAACGAGTTTCAAAATACTGTCGTTTTTCTGCGCTTGCTTCAGCTTGTCGGATGTCAGTTCGTCATCAACTTGGAGAAGAACATTTACTGGATGCTTTTCAACGACATTGTAATTCGCTTCCTTGGACTCATAATGGTGACACACTTGATCAGCGCATGGTCGGCGCGAAAGGGCATCAGCATTGAGATGTGCTTTGCCGGCACGATGCTGTATTTTAAAGTGGTACTGTTGGATGCGTTCTAGCCAACGCGCAAGTTGACCCTCAGGATTCTTTAAGGGCAGCAACCAGTTAAGAGCAGCATGGTCGGTACGGACCAAGAATTCTCGCCCAAAAAGGTAAACGTGGAAATGTTCTATCGCCTTAATCATAGCCAACAATTCCTTGCGGGTGGTGCAGTAATTGCGCTCGGGTTTGCTGAGGGCTCTACTATAGTATGGGATAACTTTCTCCTCTCCATCATGTATCTGGGACAATACTGCTCCTATCCCATGGTCGCAAGCGTCGGTGTCCAGCACAAAATCAGCGTCGGGACGAACATGACCCAAAGTCGGAGGTGTTATAAGGCATTTTTTTTAGTAAATTATATGCAGCGTCACATTCAGCAGACCAACTAAATGCAATATTTTTTTCTGTTAATCGGTGCAAGGGCCGAGCTATTTCAGCGAATCGGGGTACGAACTGGCGGTAGTACGTACATAGTCCAATAAAGCTTCTGAGTTCTGTTACGTTTTTTGGTATCGGCCAAGTCCGCACCGTTTCAATTTTAGCAGGATCGGGTGACACTCCTGCCTCACTTACGACATGTCCCAGAAAACAGACCTCTTTTTGGAACAGATTGCATTTGGTGGGATTTATTTTTAGTCCAGCTTCTCTCAAACGACTGAAAACAGAACGCAAGTTAGAGAGCATGTCTTCAAAACTCTTACCATGAATCAGGATATCATCCAAATACACAAGACAAGTATCCAGGGGTAGTCCTCTCAGAACAGTTGACAATAATCGTTCGAATGTCGCAGGTGCATTAGTTAAACCGAAGCTCATAACCTTGAATTGCCACAAACCATCTCTTGTCACAAACGCTGTTTTCTCCCGGTCACCTGGATACATTTCTACCTGCCAGTAGCCAGACTGACAATCAACCGTACTAAGCCATACCGAGCCAGCGACTGCGCTCAATGTGTCGTCGATTCGGGGCAAGGGGGAGGAATCCTTTATGGTTACATTGTTCAGTTTGCGGTAATCCACACAGAAGCGCGTGGAGCCATCTTTTTTTTTCACCATTACAATGAGCGATGCCCATGGGCTGGTAGATGGTTCAATGATATCGCCTTCCAACATCTTTTCAATTAATTCCCGTGACTCTTTCTGCTTTGCCAGCGGCAACCTACGTGGCGGTTGTTTAATAGGCTTCGCTGTACCCACATCGATTTTATGCTGCGCTACACCGGTTCTACCCAGATCATTCGGACCACTGGAGAAAATGTCGCAAAAGTCATTAAGCAAGCACTGCGCCAATTCAATTTGTGTTGGCTGAAGATGCACTTGAGACCTGAATAGCAGATCATCCAAATGAGACGGCAATGCACAATTTTCTGACGTTAACTCTTCGGTGCCCACAGCTTCTTCGAACGTAGCTACTGGAGTATAACGGGGAAGAGTAACAGCATGATCGGCGAAGTTGACGACTCGTACTAAAACAGACCCATTCTGGTTACAGGTCATAGTCTTTCCAACTAAAATTCCTTTCGGTAAATCATCCCCAAAGGGAGAAACAAGGCCTTCGATTGGTGCTGCACTGAAAGTGTTTGTTGAAATGAATGTTTCTTTTCTGGGAGGTATCAAGAATGAGTCTGCTGTTCGAAGGAACACAGCTCGAACGGATTGCTTATCTGGTTCAACAGGTGGCTTTCCTAAAGGTGTACTGAATTCATTGTTCAAAGCAATCCTGTTACTTCCTATAGATATAACGTTGCATGAAAAGTCTAAGATGCTCCTGGCAGCTTTCAAAACATCCACTCCAAGAATACCTTGGCTGTTGGCGGGAAGGGGAAGATCGACCACCAATACTTTTGTTCGACGTTTGAACTTTCCAATTTGAATCAACGTACGCCACTCTTGCGAAACATTAAAGATGTTTCCGCATAAAGTTTGGATTACGGACTTTCCTGGCTGAAGTTGAAAATTCGAAGGTATAACGTCCCGGCGCACCAACGTGACCGAAGATCCAGTATCAACGAGCATCTGACAGGGAACACAACCAAGAACTACTGGGATGGTATATCCACCAGTTTGACTATCACAATGGACATTGTAAATTTGGGGGCATTTGGACTTCGTCAGCGTTAGCCCCTCCGCACTGACGGCTGAGCGTTTCCCGACTCCGGAACCCTCGTAATTAGCGACGTTTTGGTTTCCTCGTGATCGTTGATTGCGGTAGTGGCTACGCAGATGGGGCACATCAGTTGCAACCTCAACGGATCGAGTTAGATAACTGTTTTGAGTGGCGAGATGGGCTGCCTTTGCGGAAATAGCTTTATTCACTGCATCGATCATAGTTCTTGGATCTCCCATTCGAACAGCAGCCTGAATTGAGCGGTCAGAAATTCCATCGAAGAACTGCATTACCGAAATACGTTCCTGAGCTTCAGGTGGGCAGTCGCCGAACACTATCCGAGTAAGTCGCTGAATATCGCTGGCAAATGCACCAAGTTCTTCTCGTTGCCTTTGGCGCCTGGAACGAAATGTCGAATGAGAAATCTGTTTTTGTTGGGAAATAAACCTTAGCTGCAAAGCCGACGTAAGTTTGTCATAGTCCGCACGATCCTCAGTGCTTAAATTTCCCAGAATCGATACAGCTTCCCCGCGAAGTAAAGATGCAAGTACTTGTGCTTTCTGCTTACTAGTCCAGCCATTCGCTTCGGCGACGATGTCGAATTGAATTTTACATATATTCACGCCAGTCAGTTATTTGATTGTCAAAGGTTGGGGATCAATTCTATTAGGACAGCTGCTACTGGGAGAGTCCGATTGACCAGCACAGGCAACCGCACTTTGTTGAGAAGTAATCACGGGGGTTATCTCCGCGGGTGCGTCATCTTGGGCGGTTACTGTCTTTTCCATGGCGTTGTCTACATGAGGAGTTGAGCACTGGAATACTTTATCAGCGAAGGTGCTGCTTCCCATGGTACGCAATTCTTCCATTTGCTGTTGTTGATGTTTTTTTAATTTGGCGATTTCACAATTTTGACGTTCCACACTTTCGCTTAGTAAACTTAATTGTGTGAGAACTGTCTCAAGTCTTTGAGTAATCTCCTCCGACATATCAACTCGAGGATCCCACTTCTGACACCAATGTTGTAAACTTTCCTCAAGTGGGTGGCCTCGGGAAATTACTCGAAAATAAAACGTAGAGACTTCTTCAATATAAAAAAAGATTCTTTATTCTGCCCGCTAATTCTAACCAACAAAAACGGAAGAAGCTTGCACGGGTTATTAAATTTCTACTACTAAAAAAAAGGTGACAGTTGTCATATTTTAGAACAAGCATGGCTAATTACGTGGGACGTGTCCAGTCAGCCGTAACATATTTGTTACAATGTCATCCCAGTAAAATTCGGGAAAGGTGTTGGTGAGTTAAAAATGATTGATGGAATAATGACAAAGGAAGTTTATTTGGATATCTTAAGACAAAATTTGAAAAGAAGCGTTCAGAAATTTGGCTTTGTGGCCCAGAAAACGAAAATAAATTACTTTTTAAATTGTACCAGGGCAACGATCCGAAGCATAAATCATATTTGTGCAGGGAGTGGTTGCTTTATAACTGCCAAAAAGCAATTGACACCCCTGCGCAAAGCCCCGATCTGAACCCTATTGAGAATTTGTGGGCCCATTTAAAAAATAAGTTGGCAAAAAGAAGTCCGAAATCGAAAAATTATTTAATTAAGTTTATCAACGAAGAATGGCTTAGGATTCCCGAGGAATATGACTTTCAGAAGCTCATTCAATCAATGCAGGGTAGATTACGGGCTGTCATTAAAGCCAATTGTGGTCATACCAAGCATTGAAAATAAGAAAATTGGTTCTTTTGCTTGTAATTTTAATTAATTTGGTCGGCAAACAATATTTTGCAAAGAATTGTTTGACAGTCAATAAACTGATATTGATACATTTTTGTTAAATTTCTCAAGTGTTTGGTTGATTGTGTTTTTTCTTTTGTATATACCGGTAATCAGTTAATACGAAAATGGAATGATGGAGGTTTTAAAAAAAAAATCTTATTTTACTTACTAAATATATGCTTTTAACATTATTTTCTTTTCATTTTTACGTTTTGCAAACATTTCCTTGACAAACTGTGTATCTTAGTAGACATGAGAAAAAAAAAAAAACATTTAATATTAACGAACTTAATATTTGTATACATTTAAGAATAACACATTTTCTTAAATTTAGTAAAGTACATATTTCTTCTAAAAATATTACCTATGATAGAATATTTATATTGTTTATATTGTTTAAATATAACAATTTATATAATATATTTCCTGTACATTATAAAATTATGTAACATTTTTATATACTATTGCGCACAAAAACAAATGAGGTGTACTAATATTAGCCTAGCCATTATATTTAGACAAAAGTCACGCAAAAATAATGTAAGCGAATATAAAGAAAAAAATGTTTGTCAGAACCCAATTACGTAAGTACTAAAACCTTATAACTCACAATTACTTTTGCGGAAAATTAACCTCTTCAAGGTCAATTTCCTTTTTCGTAGAGGAGGAGGATGTAGTGATTGCACTACATTCTCCACCATACGCATTCCACACACACGCTGTATTCTCAGATAACACTCGTACCATCGATTTGTCGTGACTGGGTCACCACCAACCATAATCATTACTGCATTGCATAATATATGGTCATCCTCAGTTTATCGGCACTAGGTCAATGTGAGCACTCCGGCGCCTTTTCCCTTATCATATGTCATTTCGTAAACAGTACTAAAATTCGAGCAATATGTAAACAAATGACGAAGAAGGGAAAACTCGAAACAACGTGAAATGCATTTCACAAATGAGGTGTGAACGACACCTACGATTATACACAATTTGAGTAAAGCGAACCAATGAATGAAGTGTGAATGACATCGACGACTTATTAATAGTGCGAGGCAAATGCTGATTGACCAAAAATGCGTATGCAAGCAAGTGCTCTGCTAATAGCATGGGGTGCGGATATGTTGCGACACATTGATGATGCAGAATTTTTTTCGGGACAAAGATGTGTCTTTTTGGAAATATATGAGTTGGGACGGTAATTTTGGACAAAAATCAGAGAGTAATATGTATACCTACAGTAAGAAGAGTAATAATATCAGAAGTAATGGTAAGAACAACAACCAAATAAAAATAGTTAAACTAGGTAAATTTGCCTTTTATTACTTTGTTTTCCGTTTGGCACACTTCTCTGCGGAATTAGAAAGCACGGTGTCGAACGTAACATGTATGTAAAGTATGAGTAACATAGGAAGTGTATGAGTCCGTTATTATTATTTATTTATTTATTATTTATTTATTTATTTATTTATTTCATCAATGGATATTCATCTTTTGACCACGGCCACCCACGGGGGTGGCCCCCAAATTTCTCAAAGCAAAACGTGTAAATCACTTCTGAATATTTTCAATCCTTTCAGAAGAGTTTACATAAAAAGGAGACCAGATAACGCAACAGTATTCCAGAATAGGTATAATCAAAGACGTATAAATCGTTTTGAGAGTATAACAATCCCTGAATACTACCGTGTTACGCCTTAGAAAACCCAGCAACGAATTTGCTTTGGATATAACGTAATGAATATGTGCTGAGAAAGATAACCTAGTATCAAAAATAACACCAAGGTCCTTTACTTCACTAACAATTGGTAGACTTTCATTACCAAGGCTGTAAGTAAACAGCATCCTAGGTGTTGACCGAAAAGCTCTAAAAATCTTACACTTAGAGATATTTAACTCAAGGTGATTGTATTTACACCAATGAAAAAGCTTGTCTATGTCTTTTTGGAAGTTAAGGCAATCTTCTAACGAGGATATTTGAACATATAATTTCAGATCGTCTCCAAACATTAGACAGCTGGCAAACTGTAATAAGTCCGGAATGTCATTAACGAAAAGATTGAAAAGAAGAGGTCCCAGATGGCTGTCCTGGGGGAGGCCTGATAAGACATCTATAGGGAATGATTGATCATTTTCAATTTTAACAACTTGTTTCCGATTCGATAAATACGATTCTAACCATTTAAGAAAACCGAACTTAAATCCCATCCTGTTAAGTTTCTTAATAAGAAGTTTATGGTGGACTCTATCGAAAGCTTTCACGAAATCAGTATATAAAACATCAACCTGCATTTTATTTTCCAAGGAACGGAGACAAAAATTTGCGAAAAGACATAGATTAGTTGTAGTAGACCGTCCACTGCAAAAGCCATGCTGTTTCGATGTTATAATACCTTTTACTGCAAAATTAAGCCTATTGAATACCAATTTTTCAAGAAGTTTTGGAATAGCTGAAAGTTTTGATACTGGTCTATAATTCTTTATTAAGTGTTTCAAACCACTTTTATAAATAGGGCTTATGGAGGATAATTTCCATTCATCAAGGAAAACACCAGTGTTAAGCGATTTATTTAAAATTATTTGTCATCCTTTAAAAAGTGAGACTGCACATTTTGATAGCAAGAGGGGAGGAATTGAATCCACTCCAGGATTTTTATTTGATTCAAGATGAGTTAAGCCATCAAATACTTCTTGATCTGTTAATGACAAACAGTCAAAATCCATTTGGCAATTGATATCATTATAGAGATTCTCACAATTTAGTACGATTTCTGAATTATAATTAGATTTAAAAAAAATTAGCAAAAAGATTACACGTGGTTTTGTTATCATAAGAGCTCACACCGTCTAGTTCCATAGAATTAGGAAAAGCAGAGACTTTGCGTTTTGAATTTAGGAAAACCCAAAAAGATTTAGAATTGTATTTTATATACCTTTCAACTATACTTATATATTGTGAATAAAGAAATCTGCTTAAAAATTCAAATTCCCTTCTCAGTTGCATAAGACGTGTTCTGTCTTCAGAATTCGCCGATGCCTTATATTTCTTGAAAGCCTTGTTTTTAACATTTTCTAAGTTCTTAAGCCTTTTATTGAACCAGGGATACTTAAAGGACGCTCTCTTTCGAACCAGCGGCACGAACTTCTGAACACCATCGAATAGAAGTGTTTTAAAAATGGAATACATTTGATCTAGCGATTTATCTGCTATACAATATTCCCAATTTATTGAATTGTGATAACTGTTCAAAGAAATGAAGTCAGCCTTCTTGTAGTTAAAAGTATAACAGTGATCTGTACTTATAGGTTGAAAGTCATAAAATTCAAATATAACAAATATAGCTTTATGATGAATCTGATTTTTTTACTAGAGGAAAGTCTGATTCAAAGACTATAAATTTAACATCTCTAAAAATGAATACAAGATCTAGGAATCTATTCAAACTATTTTTTACATGATTCATTTGAATTAACCCTAACGTAAAAAAATTGTCTATCAATTCAATTTCCGCATCCCTAGAAACATCAAATGGGACAAGCATTTGGTCGTCCTCTTGATAACGCCAATCAATGTCACCGAGATTGAAATCACCAAGGATGCATGGATATTGATTGGCAGACAAATTATTTACATTAGAAATAAGATCAATGTACAAATCTAAGACGCTCTTGGGTCTAATGTAGTTAACAACAAAGCAATATTCTAACTTATTTAGATTACCTGAAGAAACAAGAACGCATAATTGTTCGAAGTGGATTGAAGATGTTTGAATATTCAATTGTTTACTGCTGAGTGAACTACGAACTGCAATTAATACCCCTCCACCTCGAGCCAATCCAACCTCTGGAGAACGATCCACTCGGTATACGAATGTATTTATATTATCACAGTTCATTGGATTTAGTCAGTAAAGAGTGAGAACGTTTGTTATATCATATTACTGAATTGTGTTAATAGTTGTTTCATTCATACATATTAATTCACCTATATAATTACTGCTTTAAGTTGGTTGCTATTTTGGTTGTTCATGAACTAGTTCTGTAGGTTTTAATTGAAATTTCTTGGGAGTTGTTTTTTTTTTTTTTTTTTTTTGTAATTTTTCGGAATTTTCTTTTTTCCGAAGGCTTGAGAATCGTTATACCTTTGCATGAAGGGACAGAGCCAAGCTTATCTCAATCATCCATGCTGTGTGTGATTTATTTTTTACAAAGGTGGAAGGGACCTATAGTTTGATGCTGATCCCGAACGGCTTCAGTCGAGAAACTTTTTCATGGCAAGTATACTACGGGGGGTCTTGCCAGTACCCCGCCGAGGAGGAACGCTGCGAATTAAAAATTCGATGACGTCGGTGTTATCGGGATCCGAACTCGCTCATATAAAAACATAAGTTTTTATAGAAGTTCTCATAGACATAAAAACTCCTGAGAACTTCTCTACTAAGCGAAACTTTGGAGGTAGGTAGTTGATGGTATGGGCTGCTGTCAGCTACCACTGCAGGACTCCCATTTGCAAAATTTCTGGCCGGATGAAGTCAGAAAATTACACTACTCTGCTGGAAGAAATTTTGACAGAATTTTTGGAGCAACAGCCGGATTCGAATCCAATTTTCCAGCAGGATAATGCTCCCATCTATGTGTCGCGGGCCAGTTGTGGATGGGGAAATCTGTCTCGTCGTGTTTATGCTGGCGGGCGCATATTTTCGTCCGTGGAGGACTTACGTAAGGCCGTTGCAACGGACTGGGCTCTAATTCCAGCTGAAGGGTTCAGAAACCTGGCAATTCGATGCCAAGTCGGATTTTTGAACTTATTACTAAGTCAGGAGGTTGGACTCACTACTAATTTACATTTTTCCTTTTTTTTTGTTATATTGAAATTTCTTTTAAGACGACTGCCTTTAATCGAATTTCGCAGTATAAATTAAGTGTTTTTTGTTTTTTTTTTTTAAGTAAAGACATGTTTTTTCTTGTTTTAGCCAATTTTTTTTTTTTTTTTGCTGAATTAAATCATTTTAGAGTATTAAACAAATTTTTAAAGAAGTATACTTAAGTCTATCTTATTTTTAATATTTCAAAAAAAACGAACGTTGCCTTTAATTGAATTTCCCGGGCTGTAGTATGGTGTAAAGCACAGATGGAGGGGAAAAAGCATAAGTGACCCTCCACGAGAAAACCGACCTAGTGACCAAAAAATGTTTTTTGAGTTAAGAGCGGATTCTTATGGAAAAAACCCGTAGAATCCGATAAAAAATGGTGAAAACTTTGTAGGAAAGTGTTGTAGCAGTGTAAATTATTCATCAAAATTGAAGGAAATTTGAAAATTCATCAAAAAAAAAGTAAAAAAAATGGGAAAATGTTTTTATATTATGTCTATAATCAGTAGGAATGTGAATGTGTGATTTTTGTGGAAAAAATTCGCTGGTAAAAACACACTGTTGAATGAGAAAACGGTTTAATAAACCTAAAAAAAGTGTCAAAAATTTGATAAAAATAAGAAAAAATACAAAATTGAACAAATTACATAAATTTAAATCATAGTTTGGCCTTGTTCACTGATTTCTTTGATATTTCTTTTTTATTGTTCGGTATGGCTAATTTTTTAGTCTTCGGTGCGGCGGATTTCTTAGTCTTTGGTGCAGCGGATTTTTTTAGTCTTCGGTGTAGCGGATTTTTTAGTCTTCGGTGTAGCGGATTTCTTAGTCTTTGGTGCAGCGGATTTCTTAGTCTTCGGTACGGTGGATTTTTCAGTCTTCTTTGCAGTAGGTTTCGTCTCATTTGATTTCTTTGCAACAGAGTTTTTAGTCTTCAATTTTTTCGTATGGTTTGAATTGGAATCACTAAGCTTTTTACGTTTCGTAGGTGTTTCAATTTCTGGTTTGGGTGCAACTTTATCTCGATTGTCAGGATTCGTACAAGAGGTTCGAATATTATCAAATAAATACCATTTCCTTTCCAAGTCCATTCCTCTTGGTACGATAATATTTGGCAAATCATCTGCAGATAAGGTTTGCTGTTGTAAACTTAGATGAAAACTTTCTTCCGGAGAATCGGCAAATTCTTTACCAAAAAGCTCATCTTTAGTAAATTGGAAATGGTGATATTTTGTGATACCTGTAAGCATAAAATTTTAAAATTGATTCAAGAAAACATTTCAAAAGACAAAATTTTACCTGGTAAGTTTTTGTAAAAACGCTTGAAATGATTGTCCCATTCTCTCCATTCAATATCTTTACCACTGATGGACTGATTGTACCCTTTATAACTGGATCTATTGACGCATAATTCGAAATCATCATAACAGTCAACGGTCGATCTGGAAAATTCCATTTTGAGGAGTCCAAATGAGCGGTCAGGGCAAAACTTTGTATGCCCCGTAAGAAGAAAGTTTAAGGAAATACTCTTATTCTGACCAGTTCACACTCTCCATGACAAATAGTGCAACATACAGTTATTTTTGTTTTGAGCGACACAGTTATCACAAAACAAAATTAAATGATCTGCTGAATATTTCTGCAAGTAGCCATGCAATTGACTGATCACTGCATTTGGACCTCACTCGATCACTGCATTTGCGCGCACTCAAGGTCTAAAATAACCTTATTATGTCGGCGACACAGTGCGGGCAGAAGGTAGAGAGGAAGAGGAATAGAGGAGATGCCGATGGACATTGGTCTTAAATGCTTGCATGTTGCATTGAGGGGGGAAAACCGAATCCGGCAGGGAGTTCCAGATTCGTGTGGTTCGATAAATGAAAGATTCTCTATATTTGACAGTACGTCCGAAAGCGGGCTTCAGAGTTTATTGGTGAGCATTCCTAGAGAGACGTGTATTGCGGGAGAAATGCAACTGGCTATTTCATCAGAGCATTTTTGGTGGTAGTAACGATAAAACAGGGAGAGGCAGGTAACATTTCTGCGGTGTTCCAGCGAGTCTAATGTTTTGGTAATGCTGGAGTCACCTATCAGTTTTATGGCTCGTTTTTGTATTCTGTCTAGTAGGTGCAGCGAGGTCTTGGAAGCACCGGACCAGACATGAGCGTTAAACTCTAATTGGGGCGAATGAACGCCTTATAGATTGTAGCCAGATCTAAGGGTGAGAAATATTTCTTATCTATCCTAGGCATTTCGCAGCATTCTTGGCGACACTGAATATATGGTCGTTCCAATTAAGATTGTGAGCAACACTCATACCCAGGATAGAAAGCTTTTCAGTTTCTGAGATGCAAGTGCCATTCATGGATAATGGCTGCGGGTTATTTATACGCTTTAACAACAAGAGACAGCATTGTGTTTTGGAAGCATTAAATTCCACTCTATTGTTTTTACCCCATTGGATGATGCTGTCGATATCGGAATTTAATGAGCTTAACATACGCTGCCGCTCATTATCTACAACCGAAGTGCAGGGTCGTAAACTGGTGAACGAATATGAGAAGCTGAGGGTACTGTCGTCAGCGAAGGAGTGAATTGGATTAGAAGTAACAGACAAGAGATCATTTATAAAAATAAGAAAGAGTGTCGGAGACAAAACGGAGCCCTGGGGAACACCGGCATTTACAAAGTGAGTATCAGACTTGAATCCGTCCAAAACAATTCGAATTGAACGATTCGAAGGGTAGCTTCTAATCCATTGAAAGAGAGACTCATCGATCCCAAAAGCACGCATTTTCGACAAAAGGGCCTCATGCCAAACCCTGTCAAATGCTTTCGAAATATCCAGTGCAACAATTTTGCTTTCACCTGCTTGGTGACGCGAGTGATTCCACTTTTCAGCGAGATATGCCATCATATCACCTGTGGATCTGTTGCTGCGGAAACCGTATTGGCGGTCATTGAGGAGTTTCCGTGATTCAAGATATTTCATAAGCTGACGGTGAATCAGCGTTTCAATGACCTTGGAAAGAAGGGACGTTAGTGCGATGGGTCGGTAGTTGGAGGGAGAAGATGATTCGCCTTTTTTGGGTATAGGCTGGACAAATGCTGTTTTCCACCTACTCGGAAAGAGCACAGAGCCCTTTTCCGATGTCGTACTCTTCGTCTACTAAAAAGTTCGTCTGTACCTTAGTTGATTCATTATGCACTCCAAAAATAGAACATTTTCGAGCTGCCTTGAAATAAGAAGATCCACTCTGTTGCGGAGAGCTCGGATACGAAATGTTTTGAGCATAATCAAAACTCAAAATAAGATACTCCGAGCCATTTGTTTTACAGGAATCTTGATAATATTGCCGTTGCACTTTGGCTCGATTAAGATGGATGAGCGCCTCGTTTAATTTCTGTTCCCTACCGATGCTCGTTGAATGAGAGTAGAATTTTGTTAACAGGTGTCACATAAATCACTAGCCGGTTTCATTGTGGTTATGTACGAACAATATTTTGCCCATATCTCGTAGAACGTAGAAATTTTCATAGTATCTTTTGGATCACAATTTTCGATATACCTTCGAAAAATGGAAGCTTTTGTTTCTGACGAAGGTAGCTTCATTATTTTATAATCTTTAAAATAAGGTAGCCCGCCTGGTAGCGGAATAGCACATTTTTCGGCAAAATTCTTGATGAATTCGACAACGCCACCGATTGTTTCTACAGAAATAACATTTTTACGTTTTGTAGGTTTACCAGCGAGTTGGTGTACTCGTTCAGTTAGACCACTCTCTACAAAATGTTTTATCAGGACTTTGTATCTAAAGTTGCTAATGTCGTGGATAAAAAAGAAAAACTTCTTACAAATATTGAGACCTTGAAATACGTACATAGTATCAAGCATTGATTTATCAGGAGTAGTTCTTGATCGTTTTTCATAAAAAGTATTCGATTCTGAATGCTGCCGGTGGAATTCCAAGTGACTCAAGATACATCATCAAGATACTACATCTTGCTCCGATTTATTCAGTTCATGGAAGTAATCTAGAAACGGTTTAATTAGGTGTTGTGGTATCTTTTTATTGCAGCGAGAACTACAGCAAAAAGCAGCATTTTCACCGTACATAAGGTAATAAGTATAAAATAATTAGTTAAATTGTAAAAAACAAAAAATCATAATGTTTGAACTAAAAAACGCGAGCGAAAAGAACAAAATTATCACGAATAGCAGAATAATTGTGATAGTACGCGACGATCTCCTCCTAACACGAGCTGCTGCTACACTAAAGCGTGTTTCAACATCGAACGCGAAGGATATCACGTCAGAAGGGTTTGGACCAATAAGAAAAAAAATTAAGTTCTAAAATCTTTGAAAAATAAACAACCGACGAAGAAAAGTAGAGAATTGTCAACTTATCTCCAAGAGGAATAAAATAATTCGCAAAGATCTAGGAATACTATTACAGTTCTTAATCGAAAAAGTGCAGAATAATAAGTATAAATAAAAGAAAAGAAAGAAAAAGTTCATTTAGGTAGCGTACATACTGGCAGTGAAACCGTGAAACTTTAAATGCGTTTTCCTCAGAACTATGTTTTTGCAACTTGGTCGGTTTTCTCGTGGAGGGTCACATATGCGTCTGCAGTCACAGCCAAGCTGCACTCAAAGCTGTGTCCAACCCTTCAAATAACTTCAAATTAGCGCATGAACTCAAAACCATTCTTGAATAGAGTTGGTAGAAAAAATTCACTAAGGCTTATATGGGTTCTAGGTCACTCTGGGATTCCAGGAAATGAGATCTCTGATGAACTCGCCAGAATGAGTTAAGAGGAGAGTTTCTCAGGACCTGGACTCGCTCTACATTAACGATTGGGTTTAAATACACGCAACCGTAAATGGAGGTATTATCCAGGATCTGAAAGAAATCCGCAGCTTTCCTCCTGTCCTTAAGGAGAATTGACTGCAGAAGACTTGTGGGAATCATCACGGGCCATTACACTTTGCTAAGCATCATTGCGTGCTTGGCATCAGTGAGAGGCCTACTTGTGCTGCATGTTGCGAGGAGGATGACACAGCAGAGGAGGATGACTCGCCTTTGCTCGCGCACGCTTGGGACCGACGTGGTGTGTGCCGGTCTTGCTCTATTTCACTGAAGCTTCTCTTTTTTTCTTCGTAAAACGGGGAAAATACATTAATGGAGTACAATGGACCAGTATTTTCGTCTGAATGCTCCAACAGATAGCGAAAGCCTCCGAAAAAAAAAAAAAAGTCATATCGTCTCCTGTTTTTTTTTTTCCAGTAACAGTACTTCTAAATACATTTCAGCCTTGCAAATTGCTCATAGAAGTGTTAATATTTGTAACAATTTAAAAATTATATTAATACTCGTATATATAAGGTCTGTTCTTGAATGGACATTTAAAATAATTAATTTAAAAGATAAGATATATCATAACTACTTATATGTGCAAGTTGATTGGAAAAGTAGGTTTAGTCAGTTGGGCTTCGGCCTTAACAGATCGAGTACGGCCAAAAAGTTCGAAAAAGCTCTAAGCTGCTATAAAGCAGATATTACCGCACTCCAAGAAGTATGATGGGATTGATCGGGTAAAAAGAGGATGAACAGCTGTGACATGTATGTATGTACTACGAAAACTGCTACAAGGAGAACACACCGTTAAGCAGAATATTTTCCGCAAAAAGGGAAGACTCATTTCACAGTTAATTCGAGAGTAAATCAAAATAGAATAAAGTAGGATTTCGCTACAGAAACAAAAGATGGCATGAGTATTAGTGGTAAAGTAGTAAATGTGCGGTGATATACATATTGTTAAGCAGCGGTTTAACACTTCCCCTATTATCGTAAATTTATCATTTTAGAGTTGTAAAAGAAATGAACATTTCAATTTTAAAAATTTCAAATTTCTTAACTAATTACACAATGATTTCAAAACTTTAAATAATTAAATTTAGATTTTAAGAAAAAAACGACACTATTCATATGATTTACTTCACCTGTAGGCTTTGTTAGAACGTCGGCAATCATATTTGTAGTGGCAATATATTTAACATTTATTTCATTATTCTTTTGAACTTCACGAGAAAAAAGATACCGGATATCTATGTGCTTAGTTCTGTTATGTTAATACATACATATATATATGTATTAAAAAGATACCGGATGTTATAAACCTGTTCATAAACCTATTGCTCCTTGATTGTCACAAAATATTAAAGTTGGCTTATCAATTACTCCAGATGGAACTTCCTGCCAAAATAAGCATATGTCCTGAATACGATCTGCGGTCTTCGGAGTCATTAGCCCAATTAGCAAAATCGTAACCAATAAGGTCTCTCCTTTTCCTATCAAAAGAAAGTTTGATATCGATGGTACATTTTAAATATCTCAGGACTCTCTGTGTCGGTATCCAGTGTAATCTGTGATTCGAACAAAATCTGCTCCAGAAACTCGCTGCGAATGCTATGTACATATATCCGGACGAGTGGAATTCGCAAGATATATCAAGGATCCAACAAGCTCTCTGTATGGATCCTACCCGGATCCTTTATATACAACTTTTTCGCTAGGTGTTTGTTCGTATTTTTCAGGAGTTTAAAATTATCTGACGCAATCAATAAGTCGTCGACATATGTACATATACATATCACGATGATTACAATCCCATATTCCTTCGTTTTCACAAATACATACTTAGACATTGATCAGGTATAGCGTGCACAAAACCTATCTCGCTTAAGAACGGGTAAACTACCCAAGTGTTGTTTTTATTCAATGACATTAGCTCTGAGTTCATTGCTTCCGTCCACATTAGCCGATCTTTACTTTCCAAAGCTTTTTCGTAAGGAAAAGGCTCTATGAATTTATTGCAAGTTTTCCTTTTTCGTCATCAAATTTGTTTTGAGGAATGTTCTTTCTAGGTTCTGGAGACATGACAGGTAACATCTGTTTCCCCTCATTGTCTTCTTCATTACTACTTCTTTCAGATACATACGAATTCGAATCATCATTTCTATGAGTTTCGATTGTTTCACAGGTTCCTTCATGTTGTCTTCACAATTTCCTCTGAATTCCTTTAATTGATCTCCTTCCTCTTCATTGGATGTTTCGGTATGAACATCGCATCGGTTCCGTATGAACACTGCAGTATTAATCGCTTCAGCCCATAGATGCTTTGGAGTTCAGCCTCAATTAACATACGTCTGATCATAATTATGAGAGTACGATTAAAAGGCTCGGCGATTCCATTTTGCTGTGGTGTATATGGTATTGTTAACTGCTGACTTATCCCTTCTTTCTTTAGAAACTCTTTAAATTCCTTTGACAAATATTCCGCACCATTATCGCTTCCCAATCGTTGTATCATCTTTCCGGCTTGGTTTACAACACGGGAAATGAACTCTTAGAATGCGCTAGGCATTTTGCTTAATATTTCAAAGTATCTTGACTTTTTGTCTACAAAATTTACGAAATATGTGGCGCCTCCAATGGATTTAATGCTCATATGTAGATTGCACAATTAATTTTTACATTGGAAAACTTTTCTTTAACTCCATAGGACTATATTACTAACTTTTAATATTTTCAGGTGTCTAAAATTCAGGTGCGCAAACCGTTGATGCGACTTTATTAAATTTGTACAATTACTTGAAACACATGACAGCGCTTCACCATTTTATTCACTATACTTACTTCGTCCATGATATACAGCGTTCGTGTCTTTTTTGTTTTGAAAAAAAAAAAAAAAACTTCCATTCCTTTTCCTTACAGTAGCAACGTTATGCATAATAAAAAAAAAACGGTCCATCCTTTCTTATTTGTGAAATCGACAATAAGTTATGTCGCAGCTGTGGAACATATATAACTGCCCGCGTTTGGACTATAACGGTATCAAATCGCATGATCTTACTTTCATATCGACACTTCCAATTCCGTGGGATTCTAGAAATTCAGCTCCAGCTGTCTTTATTGTTGAACGGTTTATATTGTCTCATCTCACAAATTTACTTTTATCAATACCCATGTGTTTGCTTGCACCACTATCAAGACACCAACTGCTGTTTAAATACTTTGTCGTAGTCCATACTTAATACGGATGTAAAGGCGTTTTCATCGGCCGTCTGCCAATTTGTCGCTCTTGTATGTTTCCGAGGACATGGGCTCGGACATACAGGGTAAAGTTGTTGATTGCTCTCAACCTGGCGAGATGCCAGCAACGATCCCTGTTTAAATGCCCGGGTCAAGTTGACATATGGCCTCCTCGCGGCGCCCTCTGGATAGCCTCTTCAACAACCGTTGGGAGGTGAACAAACGTATGCAGCGAAAAAAACCCCGACCAGAATGGCGGTTGTGCGGCGGGCCAACAATCCGCCCACGTAAAAAAACCCAAAGTTATGAATGAGCAAGATGCCTCGGATACACGGACGGATACTCGACGACGACAACGCACGAAAAAGGAACACGATTTGCGAGTATGCTCCTGGAATGTCAGAACCCTGTACACTCCCGGAGCTGCTCATAAACTAGAAGGAATCCTCACGCAGTACAAGGCGGATATGACTGCGGTCCAGGAAATACGCTGGATAGGAAACGGTATGATTAGGAAGAAAAATGGCGACATTTATTACAGCTGTCACAAAAGGTTGCACTTACTGGGATGCGGATTTGTCGTGGGAAAGCGGTTAAGGTCGAAGGTCATCGACTTTAAACCTATAAGTGATCGCCTGGCTGTGATCCGCATCAGAGGCAGATTTTATAACATCAGCCTTATATGTGCACACGCCCCTACCGACGAGGCTGGAGACCCTATCAAGGAGGACTTCTATGACCTCCTGGACAACGCCTACGGAGCTTGTCCGGAGTACGATGTAAAAATCGTGCTTGGGGACTTCAACGCCAAAATCGGAAAGGAAAACACCCTTGGCGGAGTGATCGGAAAGCACAGCCTCCACGATACAACAACAGATAACGGCTTCCGACTCGCTGACTTTGCGACAGCTCGTAATGCGGTGATAAGTAGCACAAGATTCCCTCGCAAGCGAATCCACACAGCAACCTGGCGATCTCCGGACGGTCGAACCGCCAACCAAATCGACCATGTGCTCATTGACGCAAGGCACGCGTCAAACATCCTGGATGTGCGAACATTCAGAGGGGCAAATGTCGACTCTGACCACTTCCTCGTAGCAGCAAGATTCAGAGCTCGACTGTCCAATGTCAGAAAGCTGCACCAGCCCATCAGGAGGAGGTTCGACATTGGGCGCCTGAGCACACCGGAGGTTGCCAGAGTCTACAGGGAGCAGCTGAGCGAAAGACTCTACGGTATGCCTACGTCGAACACAAATGCCAATAATATGTGGCTGCATTGCCGCTCAGCCATTCAGGAAGTAGCCGAAACCACCTTAGGATACCTACCACCCCCGACAAGAAACCCGTGGTATGATGGCGAGTGTGAGCAGAAAAAGGCAGCAACCGACGAGGCGTACCAAAAGGCGCTGCAGAGGAAAACGAGGGCAGCGCGAGAAGAGTACCGAGCCAGAAGAAGGGAGGAGAAGAAACTACTGCGACAAAAGAAAAGAATCTTCGCAGCCTCCCAGCTCAAGGATATCGAGGAGTCTAGGGATAGACATAAAATACGAGCCTTTTACAAGAAAGCCAAAGGCCTTGCAGGAGGCTTCAAAAAGGGCACCCTGGCTCTTCGAAACTGCGAGGGTAATCTTGTCACCGACCCGCAGGGAATAGTGGATGTATTTAAGCAGCACTTCCAGCAGCTGCTTAACGAGCATGACCAAGAGAGAGTGGTAGGGACTGAGGAAATCCCAACTCCAGCCGCTGAAGTAGTCCTCCCACCCAGCATAGAAGAAGTCGGCACAGCTATTCAGAAGCTGAAGAACAACAAGGCCGCAGGCTCAGATGGCTTGCCATCAGAGCTCTTCAAGGTGGGCGATGTTCTGGTAGGAGCATGCACCAGATCATCTGCCGAATTTGGGAAGATGAGAGCATGCCCGACGACTGGAATACCAGCTCCATATGCCCCATCCACAAAAAAGCCGATCCTACCTCTTGTAAGAACTATAGAGGTATATCCCTGCTCAATGTCGCATACAAGATCCTGTCCAGCGTATTGTGTGAACGTCTAAAACCATTTTGCACCGCACTAATCGGCAGCTACCAGTGCGGCTTCCGTCCCGGCAAATCAACTATAGACCAAATTTTCACACTTCGACAAATCCTGGAAAAGACCAACGAGTTTCAAATCGATACAAACCATCTTTTCATCGATTTCAAAGCCGCATACGACAGCATTCATCGTGAAGCACTGTTTGGGGCGATGGCCGAATTCGGGATCCCGGTAAAACTGATCCAGTTGTGTCGCGCCACGCTAAAAAACACGCGATGCACCGTGCAACTCGGTTCTAGGACCTCGGAACCATTCGAAACATGCACCGGATTTCGGCAAGGAGATGCGCTGTCATGTGACTTCTTTAACCTGGTGCTGGAGCAGATAGTGCGACGGGCAGGCGTCAACAAGGAAGGCACTATCTTTTACGAGTCCATCCAGCTGCTAGGATACGCGGATGATATCGACATCATCGCGTGTTCTCGCCGTGGCATTGTGGAAGCATTCACGGCGATTGAAGAACAGGCGAAACGAATTGGCCTTAAGATCAATGAGGACAAAACGAAATACATGCTGTCAAGCAAAAACCAATCCGTCGCTCACCACCTGGGACAAAACATAACAATTGACAGCTATAATTTCGAGGTAGTTAAGGAGTTTAACTCGGGGCAAACGTAAATTCCACAAATGACACCACAGTGGAGATCCGGCGTAGAATCGCCCTTGGCAACCGCTGCTACTTCGGCTTGTCCAAACAACTGGGGTCAAAACTCCTCACTCGAAAGACCAAAGTCATACTTTACAAAACGCTCATTCTGCCAGTCTTGCTGTACGGAGCCGAAAGCTGGACGATAAGCAGGACAGCGGAGCTGATTTTGGGTTCTTTCGAAAGAAAAATTCTGCGCCGGATATTTGGTCCTGTCTGTGAGGAAGGTGAATGGAGAAGAAGACACAACCGCGAACTCTACGAGCTGTACCAAGATGTGGATGTAGTGCGGAAGGCAAGGAGCCGTCGACTACACTGGCTCGGCCACATCGAGCGCATGGACATCAACGCTCCAGCTAAGAGGGTCTTCGACTCCGAGCCTCCTGGTTCGAGAAGAAGAGGAAGACCGAACCTCCTGTATAAAGACCAAGTAATCGCGGATGTAAGACATCTTGGTCTTGACAACTGGAAGCAGCGTGCCCGGGACCGTCAAGGATGGAAGGCAGCTCAGGCTCAGATCCTCCATGGATCGCAGGCCTGATAAGTAAGTAAGTAAGTGTATGTTTCCTTGCACGATATTCACGAGCTATGTGTCCCAACCTTTGTGTTTATTTTTCGTGTAATATTAATGCTTTTGTATTGGTGTCATCAGACGTCTCCAATCTTCGTGTTTTGCGTGCACCCTCTTCCAATCATTTAATTTTCAATTGTGTTGATATCTGGCAGTATATCCCTTGTTTCTACGACACAGAAATGCTCTGGCAGGGTATTCAGCATGATGATCTATAGAAGTTCTTTTGAAATTGTTACTCCAGTTTGGTTCACACGGCTGTGGAAATCTCGCAGATGTTGCTGCGTATTATGGTGCTGGTGCTTTTTCATTTGGAAAAGTTGCCTGTACAACATGATTTTCTTTGTTGGTCCTTTTGTATTTTCCAATGCATTCCAAGCTTCGTGACCCATGAAGGACCAGAGCCAAGCTTCCCTTCAATCACCCATGTTGTGTGTGATTCTATTTTTCACACAGGTGAAAGGGACCTACAGTTTAATGCCGAATCCGAACGGCGTGAGTCGAGAAGCTTTTTCTAGGCAAGTTATACTACGGAGGGTTTTACCAGTACCCCGCCGAGGAGGGACGCCGCGGAATAAACATTCGGTGGCGTTGGTGTTATTGGGATCAGAACTCGCTCATCGTGCGTCAGAGTCCAACACACAACTACTGCGCCACGGCGCCCTCGATTTGATTGATTTCCTTTTACGCTAAGAAAATCCATCGCTTGGGCCTTGGCGTCTTTGATGATCCAAACATCGCTTCCTGGTTTGACTTCTATGTTGTGCTCCAGAGAACCATTTGCGTATCCCTACAGATCACTGCGAATGAGTACACTACGCATCTGTAGTTTCCAGGACTCATAACTCATCGAGTTTCTCTATTCATTTTGCACTGCACAAACACTTTTTCTAACTAAGAGATATGTAAGTCACTTGTTAAGCAAAATATGTATGCGCAAAAAGTAAAGACACATCCGTTCGATTTCAGAGTTTATTCGAGAGTAAATCAAAATAGAATATAGTAGGATATGGTTACAGAAACAAAAGAATGCATGAGTATTCTTCTTTGACGGCGTTACAGCCCATGAAGGACCAGAGCCCAGCTTCTCTCAGTCACCCATGTTGTGTGTGTTTCATTTTTCACACAAGTGAAAAAGGGACCGACGAGTTAGTGTGTTGGACTCTGACGCACGACGAGATCGGATCCCGATAACAGCAACGCCATCGCGGCGTCCCTCCTCGGCGGGGTACTGGCAAAGCTCCCCGTAGTATAACTTGCCTTCTCGATTCACGCCGTTCGGAATCGGCATTAAAGGGTAGGTCCCTTTCAGCTGTGTCAAAAAAAATCACACACAACATGGGTGATTGAGAGAAGCTTGGCTCTGGTTTTTCATGGGCTGTAACGCCACCAAAGAAGAAGAAAGGGACCTACAGTTTAGTTTAATGCCGATTCCGAACATATGTACGTATAGTTTATCAGTGGTTTAACACAAATAATGCGGATTTGTTGTTCGAGATGGACTTAGGCAAAAAGTCCTAAGCTTTCAGCATGTGAGTCAACGTGGATATCACGAACACTTTGGAGTCGCGAAGCACCAGCAGAAATTTATGTCGGGTAGCTGAAATCGCAAGAGACCGGTCGTGTCTCCCTCAAGCTCTCTCGAATCCCGACAACAGCATGTCATCGAACATGTTTTTCACTGCTTCTCCTCAGCGGGGTACTGACAAAACCCCCTGTAGTATAATTGTCAAGAAAAGCCTCTCGAATTTCGCCGTTCGGAACCGGCAATAAACTGTAGGTCCCTTTCACCTATGGGAAAATGAAATCACACACAACATGGGTGATTGATAGAAGCTCGGCTTTGGTCCTTCATGGACTGTAACGCCAACATACATACATACATACATTTACTCACATAGGTGGCGCTTCAGTCTGGGGCGAACCTGGGCCTCAACTATTAAGCGTCTCCATCCAGCACGGTATTTAGCTAACTGTGTCCAGTGCCGCCCTCCCAATTTGTTAATGTCCCTTTTGACCTGTGTGCGCCACTTTAGATGCGGCCGTCCTCTACAACATCGTCCCTCACGGTTGGAGTCGAAGACCCTACGGGCCGGGGCTGTGTATGTAGACGGTGGATCCGTAAATATCGCACTAGGCCGATATCGCTATACACCCCGTACAGTTCTTGGTTTGATCTTCTCCTCCAAACTTCGTTTATGCAAACAGGATCGTAGATTAAACACACAATTTCCTCTCGAAACGACCAGGGGCCTCCTCATCCGCTTTCGACACTGCGCTGTAGAGGAGGGCCGGGATGATAAAGGATTTGTATAGCGTAACCTTGATCTTTCGGGAGCGGGCTCTACTTTTCAATTACCGTTGAGCCCAAAGAAGCAGTAGTTGGCAAGAGTAGTTCTGCGTTTTACCTTAACGCTGGTGATGTTGTCGATAAATGAGCCACTTGACCACTTCTAAATTATAGCTGCCAAGAGTAACGTTTTGGGTAAGCCGCTTTCGACTAAATGCTTACGAAAGTCTCATTGACATCTCGCTGTGTCCTTCCCATCACGTCCATGTCATCCGCGTACGCAGGCATTTGCGCAGACTTGAAATAGGTTTGGTTAGGTTAGTTGGGTGCCCTATTGACATGATGTCACGGCTCACTTAGACTACTAAGAGTCCATTGTGCCCATTTTGAAGACTAACCCGAGGGGAACCTGTTAGTTACCCGCTGAGCTGAACCATCCACATTTAATTAAGAACCTTAGCAGTTTGCTCAGCTTAATGTCTCTTGCTTCCTCTTAACCCGAAAAGAAATAGTTCCCGAGATACGTAAGCCTTTTTCGGGCCAGTGCAGGGCAATCACACAGTAGGTGCCGAATGGATTCTATTTCCTCTTCGTCCCTACAGCTTCTGCAAAAATCGTTGTAGGGCTGGCCTAGCCTAGCCGCATGATATGATATCATGCAGTGCCCAGTGAGGGCACTGACTACCAGTCGTATATTCCCTCTACCAAGATTTAGCAGACTTTCCGTCCTTTTTTTGTCATAGACAGGCCATGTTAGTCTTGCCGTATCGCATGTATCTAATTGACACCATCGCTTGTTGGCCTTTCCTAGTAGTTCCACCCCTATTTCTCTGAATAGTGTGCTGAGTGGCGTTTTAGCCTCAGTTGTGATCTGCGAAGTATCTGCGCCTGATCCCAGTCTGGCTAGTTCGTCCGCCTTCTCATTTCCGGAAATATTCACATGCCCTGGTACCCAGCAGATGGTTACCTCATTGACATCCGATATTTCTTCTAGTTTCTCTTTACAGAGTTTTACGAGCTTGGATCTTATCCATGTTGCTTGCAGTAGTGATGGGCTCGTCTGCTCTTTTACGATAGCAGCGATCGCAGTGAGCAATTAAGACAAAGAGCAGTTAAGCGAAGCTGTGATTTAATCGCATTTATGATCACAGTTAAGGGAACAATTATTTGGTTATGAGACTTGCTCTTAGATTCGCAATTTAAATAGTGATTACATGCATTGCAATAAATTAAAATGAACAAGTAAAAACAATGGATGATTTCAGCAGTGGATATATCTTCCACCGGGGGTACGGTGCTTTCAACATCCATAGGAGTGCTTGTTCTCATGGCAATTGTGCTATGGCGCACACTCATGTGTCGTTTCAAATTTGTTATAGACGTTTTGAATGATAACGTCTGTTTGCAAATTTTACATGTAGCCATCTCTCCAGCTTTTGGCCTAAAATTTACCCAAAAGTCGCTTGTTTTTTTTTTCGATCCATTGTTAACTAGGTGGGTCGCAGGGCATCCAAGTTGGAGCAAAGCGATCCATTTTAAAAATCCGTTTATTATTGTATCAGGTCGCGTGAGCAATCATAATCCAAGCAAAGGTAGTATCTCCTGATACGAATACGGTGACAGTAATGCATTACAAATACTTAGATGCTTAGCGGAGCCTTAAAAGATGGTAAATGAGTTTCTTTATCGATTGTAAAAAGAATTGTGGTTCTATGTTAATTCGTCCATTGGACCTACGCTAGCTGGTGGTCATCAAAAACAGACCATCGGCATATGTTTAAAATTTTTCCCTGTATGCTGTCATTCAGGTATTGTTCAGGTGCGGAAGGACGATCGTATCAGTGAGTATTCATATGAATTTATGTTTTTGATACTTTAGTCTATATCCTTACGGTCCGCGGCTATTCCAATCAAATGGATAGCAGAGTTGATAGTGTTCAAAAAATGGCGCCTGCAAACAGTCTTCTACCACTTTGACCCCTAAACGGGCAAAAAAGTCGTCGTATTTCGTTGACAGAGCTGTTTGACGACCAAGGTTAGAACGTGCTTTCCGAGGCATGATTATTGAAGTCTAAAGGAAAAAAAGGCAATAAACTGTAGGTCGCAATTTTCAACCTATTGGAAAATGAAATCACACACAACATGGGTGATTGAGAGAAACTCGGCTCAGGTTCACCATGGACTGTAACACCAACATACATACACAAAGGAAAAAACATATATTTTTATTTTCACAAACTTTTCTCTGAATATTTACTATCACCATGTCAAATTTGGTTAAAATCGCTTAAAGCCTTCTGCGTTGTTTTATTATCAAAATGCGGATGCGCGTGATTTCTAATGTTAAGTCTATGGGACACGTTTTCGGCGAATATTTCTCATTGGTACATATGTATGTCCGATTTTTGATTTTATTTCTTTAAGACCTTTCCCTCGAAGCCTTCTATTGACATGTCTAATTTGGTCGAAATCCGTCAAAGCGTTTAGGAGAAGTAGTCTGTCAACGAAATACATTTTTGGGGTGTTAAGCAGATTCGCTCCAATAAAAGGCAAATGCGGAACTTAAACACCAAACACGAAACAGAAATAATTTTTTCAATTATACGCAAAAAACAAAGGCAGACCAATAGTTCTATTAGTTCCTTTGTATTTCATCTGATCCTTTGTATCTCATTCATACCACATTACGACGTTCACAAGCGAACGTTATTTCACAAAAATACATTCGTCATTGAATAGAGGTTTTAAATCTTAAGAAAGCAAAATCAATTACAATAAAATTATAATGGAGGAGGGACACATTTTGCAAATTTATACATATTGAAATACGTGTACTACATGAATTATTCCAGAAAAAAAAAAACACAAACATCATCGTATCTTGATGTACATATGTATGTTTTTTCTCATTTTAAACTTGCAATAATTAGTAATAGCAATAGCAATGATTCTGTTGAACGCATCCCGCCGATGAATTGGAACACGTCTCAGTTTTCTCTTTTCACTCTATAGTTTTCGTTAACTAAAGCATGTTTGCACTCTTCTTTAGTTAGATATATCGAACACACAGCGAAAGTGAAACAAATGACCCTATGCTCCAAAGCGGAAAGAGGATGGGAATATCTACGCAGCGTGTACTACAACAAATATCACTCTCTCATGTTCTCTAACCTGCTTCTGCACTGTGCATAAGCAGAAAACCAGTTAAGGAAGCAGTGAAGAGCAGTCACTGCTCAGAGCAATCACAGTTGCTCTCTGCTCCGAGCGAAGAACATAGTTCTGAGTAGCAGTGATTGCGATAGCAGTCTCACCACTAGCTTGCAGAGCCTAAATGGCTGCCTGGCTGTCAACATAGATTTTGATTCTCTTACCCGAGAAATTCTCCCTAAGAATCAGATCCGCGCCTTTTTTTTTATTGCGAAGATCTCAGCCTGGAAGATGCTACAGCCATCATCAAGTCTGTAGGAGTGATGCGTTTCCTGAGATTCGAAGTAGACTCCGGCTCCTGTACCGGTATCCGTTTTGGATCCGTCGGTATAGATTGCCAGTTCCTCTTCCGTGTTTACCATACCACTGGCCCATTCCTCCCTGGAGGGAATCCTAATAGAGAATCTCCTCTTACAGCAAGAAAGTGGGGTGGTATAGTCCGTTTCGTTTGCGGACCTCAGGATAGCCCATCGATCCAGGATTGATGCGTGGCCATAAGGACATCTTTTCCAAAGACTGGATTCTTGCATCCTTGCATGTCTAGTGGTGGAAGGTTCAGCATTGCTTCAAGGGCCGCCGTTGGTGTGGATTTCATAGATCCGGTCACCGCCAGACAGCCAGCCCTCTGAATCATTGTAAGACTTTGAAGGTTGCATTTCTTCTCAAGTGCTTTCCACCAGACAATTGATCCATAGACTAAAATAGGTCTTACCATTGCGGTGTATAGTCAGTATACCACCTTTGGTTTAGAGCCCCATGTCCTTCCGAAAGCTACCCTGCACGAGTACAGTGCCACGTAAGCTTTTTTGGTTTTTTCATTTATGTTGTCCTTCCAGCTAAGCTTGGAATCTAGAATTATTCCAAGATACCTAGCGGATTTCTTCGGAATCAGGTCGATACCATTTATACGTGGATATGTATAATTAGGTATTGATCTTTTTCGTGTGAAGAAGACAATCTCAGTTTTTGTTGGATTTACCCCTAGGCCCCGTTCCTTGACCCAGTTATTCACCAATAGCAGCGCATAACTTAGTCTTTCACTGAGGACCTTAGGAAATTTCCCAGATACCAGGATGGGTAATCGGCATAGGCCGTGACGTTAAAACCCTGTGTCTCTAGGAGCTTTATCAATTCGTCGACTACGAGGAGCCACAGGAGAGGCGATAGAACACCCCCCTGTGGTGTGCCAGGGCTGACTCCGGCCTTCCATTGCTCCTCCTATCGACGAGTTTACTATACGAGGTACTTAGCATTTGTTCAACCCAACTACAGATTCCCGAATTTATGTGGCCATCCGTAGGCTGGATATTATTGCCTCGGTACTGACGTTATTAAAGGCACTCTCAACATCTAGAAAGGCCCCCAGGGTATATTCCTTAGCATTGAGTGCCTTTTCTATCGATCTACCCTTTATGAATGCGTTGTGTGATTGTGTGACATCTCTTATGTATTTGTCGATTAGTCGTTCCAGTGTTTTCATAAGGAAGGAGGATAGGCTGATAGGTCTATACTCCTTTGCCGTGGCATGGTTGACCTTCCCTGACTTAGGGAAGTCTCCATGCTTGTGCGACATAACCCATCCTGAGGCACCAGCAGTAAATGCGTTCTAGCCAGGGGATGATAAGTTCCCCTGGTTCTTGCAGCATTTTCGCATATATACCGTCTATTCCTGGCGCCTTGTAGGTTTCGAATGATTTTACCGCCCACAGAATGTTTTTTTTTTTTTTTTTTTTTTGGTAACGATCTTTTCGATTATTTCAGGCCCAGTCTGTTCCTTTACCAGTGTAATTGCCGTCTCGAATGTTCCCGCGTTTACACAGTTAGGGAAGTGACATTTTAGTAGGGCATAAAGCATGCTTTCGTTTGAGTCTGTCCAGCTACCATCAGATTTCCTAATTGAAGAAACCTGCGTAGGAGCCTTGGCAAGGACCTTTCTCAGACGAGCCGTATCCGTACATGATTCGATAGACCCGCAGAAATTTCTCCACGAGCTCTTTTCTACGAATCTAATTTCCTTTTTGAGTCGTTTAACAATATCTCTGTAAGTTGACCATTCGATGGAACCCTCTTTTGCGAGGTTCCAACTATGTCTGGAGATACGTAGCCGCTCTGCTATTTTTGCGTTCCACCACGGTGGGTGGTTCTTTTTGCTTGGTTTTTTGATGGGGCAAGATCTCTCGAAGGATCGGTTCAGCTTATCGGTTAGGTTCAGTATCATCTTATCGATGTCTTTTGTGGAGTTGGGATTCCCATTCGGAGGCCGAACTAGGGTTTTTCCCAATTCCGTGTTGAACTTTGCCAATTCGCCTTCCGCGGATTCCGAAAGACATTGCCATCCGTTACACAAAGATTCAGATCAAAGAGTATCCAGCAATGGTCAGGAAGTGACGCTTTGTCGGACACTCCAGTCCGAGACCTTTGCGTTACCGTTTCCATTTACTAAAGTAACGTCTATAACCTGCCTTCTATTTTTAGTGATAAAAGTTGGTGAATTACCACGGTTTCATATAGTTAAGTTAGTATTAAGGACATAACCGAACAGAGCCTCACCTCTACTATTTGTGTTAGTGCTACCCCAAATGGTATGATGGGCGTTAGCATCACACCCTAAGACTAAGTTCTTCTTACCTTGTTTGGTTTCCTTACTCCTTCCGAGGGGACGTCCGTGCCTTCATCATATGGTAGGTAAACCGACGCCATCGTGAAGGTGCCGTCTTTTCCTTTGACTTCCACAACCGTCTGATCACCCGAGCTGAAATTGGTTAGCATTAGTGTGTGGAGTTCTTTCCTGGCAACAGTACAAGTCCTTACCTTGCCTTCGTTACCGTTATAAATTATTTTGTATTTTGATGACCCTAGCCCCTTTACCCGATTGTGGAGAATCCATGGTTCCTGGACTAGCGCCAGGTCAAGCTGTTCCTTGTTGAGGAGCAGCATGAGGTTTACCGAGGCGGCTTTACTGTGGTGGAGGTTTATTTGTACTACCTTCATTATCTGTAGTATCCTTTTCCACCTCTACCGGTGCCACCTCACCAGGCCGCGCCTTCTTCGTGAGTCTCAATAGAAACTCACCAGCTCCGAAGAACAAAGGCACAGCCTTTTTTTCACTTAGAATTTTCGGTGGATTCTCTATAACGAAGATGATACTTTTCGTATCATTTCCGTTGTTTTCCAAAGCCACAACCTCCCAGTCATCCATAGGGACCGCTGGGTTTTGTGCTTTTAGAAAACCGAGAACCTCCTCTTTCTTCATCCCCATATCCCGTAAATTCATTTTGGCTTTAGGGCTCTCCGGTACCTTGTCCAGGGGGACCGCCTTTAGTGCAACTCCTTCCCATGGCTTAAGACTGGGAACGACTTTTGAGGCGAAGTCATGCGAGAGCTGGTCTTTGCAGTCCAGTCTGCTTATGCCCCGCTTCCAGTTCGTGAGGCCAAACGTTGGCGCTGGTTCCCAGCATTCCCCCCGAACGTGGTCGAAGATCGCTTTAGCCAGAGCCTTTTCGATCATCTTCCCCTGTTCGAAGGTATACTGGCCACTCGGCTTGCTGCAATCCACTACAGCAAGCTGTAGAGCATTACGGATAGCCCCGCTAAACTGCGCCGCACTACTGTCCTTCGCTCTCTTCGCTGGGTTGTTGGCCTCTTCCTGGGATCTCACCCTTTTTGCCATAAACAAGTCCCGTTTCTTGCTAGCGGTCTTGCCAATTGCATCGATCGCCGTGGAAGTTGCCTCACCTAGACCCGTCTTAGCGACTTCGGTCTTTGGTGTGCTCTTTCCACCCTTACGTCTGGCCTGGGTGCCACTGGAGCCCGCCTTATCGGCTTCGGTTCCAGTTGCCCCGGTTCGTCGCTTTTCTTTTGCTGGGGGCTTTTCATCTTTGGCCGTTTTTCCACCATTGTCCGTTGCCCCTTTGCCACTCTTTGGCTTTGTCAGGGCATCTTTGGCAATGGTTTCCTCAGCCCATCTGAGTTTTCACTTCTCCAAATCGGAGAAGGTGTACAGCTTTCCTGTACTCCCTAAGCCTTTGCTTTCCCTGGGAAAATGTTTCCTTCTTTTTGGCAGTCTTGCCTTTTCCTTTGCTCTCTTGGACTGTCTCTTCGGGATCGGTGAGTCATTTCTCCTCCAATTCCCTCGAGATGTCCTCATCCTGGTTAGTAGCTACGTCATTTAGCGCGTCTGCCACTGACTCGAGAGAGAGAGCTCTCCTTTCTCTTCATCCTTTTTTGTTTCTTTGTGGTTTTTTAAAATTTTGTTCCCACGAGTTCGGACGGAAGTGTGGGGTCCACCCCGACAGAGCCGCCGATTATCGGAGTAAGGCATTTGATACCCGTTAACGGTTGGAAATAAACGCTTCAACCTTTCATCCTTGGGCATGGTTTCAATAAGCTCACACCACCACTGGAATAGGGCTGACTACCTTTTAGTCACTAGCATTGAGCCCATGTTGATTCAACATGGTATCCCAGGCTAGTTTAAGCCCCAGCACCGCGTCAAGGTGGATAGTCACGCTGAGGAGACTTGAAATACATTGTACCTTTGTGTTGGCCAGTGACTCTTGCACGATCTTTTCAAGGATGATGTTGAAAAAGTTGCATGACAGTGCATCACTTTGTCTAAGTCCTTTTTTAACACCAAAAAGTATCGGTTAGTTCGCTACAGACATTAATGGAGCAGCAAGAGTTCTTCATTTTCATCTTGCACAGCCGGACGCGTTTGACAGGGATGTTAAAATTAGACATGGCTCTTTGTAGCTCGTCTCTATGTACATACACTGTCATACGCGGCTTTAAAATCGACAAAATAATAATTGGTGTCGATTTTGAACTGTTGGGTCTTCTCCAAGATCTACCGCATTGTGAATATTTGGTATATTGTGGACTTGCTTGACTTCAAGCCGCATTTATAAGACCCGATCAGGTTATCCACAAAGGGTTTCAGGCGTTCACACAATACGGCAGAGAATATCTTTTAATTGATGTTAAGGAGGCTTATTCCCCTGTGTTCGGCGCAATTATATAAGTCTCCTTTCTTGTGAACCGTGCTGAGATTCTATTCGTCGGGCATGCTTTCCTCCGTCTATATGCTACAAATAACTTGATGCATGTGCCTTACCAGCATGCGGGCTGTCCGCGCCCTCGGCTTTATTAGACTTAAGTCTCGATGTTGCTGTCCTGACTTTGTCTGTGTTGGGTGGACGGAATTCTTTTACGTCGTTGTCCGTTGCGGATGGGCTATTTTGCCTGACTGCGTTTATACAGTCTACAGTAGTGGTCTTGCCATATTCTCAGCCTCAACTGTGATTCTACTACTAGTTCTCCTATGTCATCTATTCAATATTCCTGTGCCGTATTCAATATTTCACCCCGTAGAGCTCGCGAAGGAAACAATAGTTTTATGATGTCTTAGTAGCTTGTTGGATATCCTTTTCGCTTTATTATTATTATTATTATAATTTATTAGCTACTAATTAAAATTAAAGCTAACAGAATGTGAGAGCACTAGCTGCTGGGGCTTTCGGCTCTATGGTATACATTTTTTTTTTAAATTAAATATCTATATTGTGTTTCTTAATTAAATTAATATTCTGCTGAGTTGGTGTTTTCAATAGGTGAAGTAGTGGTGGGGTTGTGCTCATAGTGGTGGCTGTACATTGTGAGGGTCCTATAATGTGGCTTAAGTCATAGCGTGAGTTGCAGGTATTACAAATTGGAGGGGGCGTTCTTTTTAGATCCCGGTAAAACTGATCCAGTTATGTCGCGCCACGCTAAAAAACACGCGATGTACCGTGCAACTCGGTTCTAGGACCTCGGAACCATTCGAAACATGCACCGGATTTCGGCAAGGAGATGCGCTGTCATGTGACTTCTTCAACCTGGTGCTGGAGCAGATAGTGCGACGGGCAGGCGTCAACAGGGAAGGCACTATCTTTTACAAGTCCATCCAGCTGCTAGGATACGCGGATGATATCGACATCATCGCGTGTTCTCGCCGTGGCATTGTGGAAGCATTCACGGCGATTGAAGAACAGGCGAAACGAATTGGTCTTAAGATCAATGAGGACAAAACGAAATACATGCTGTCAAGCAAAAACCAATCCGTCGCTCACCACCTGGGACAAAACATAACAATTGACAGCTACAATTTCGAGGTAGTTAAGGAGTTTGTCTACCTCGGGGCAAACGTAAACTCCACAAATGACACCACAGTGGAGATCCGGCGTAGAATCGCCCTTGGCAACCGCTGCTACTTCGGCTTGTCCAAACAACTGGGGTCAAAACTCCTCACTCGAAAGACCAAAGTCATGCTTTACAAAACGCTCATTCTGCCAGTCTTGCTGTACGGAGCCGAAAGCTGGACGATAAGCAGGACAGCGGAGCTGATTTTGGGTTCTTTCGAAAGAAAAATTCTGCGCCGGATATTTGGTCCTGTCTGTGAGGAAGGTGAATGGAGAAGAAGACACAACCGCGAACTCTACGAGCTGTACCAAGATGTGGATGTAGTCCGGAAGGCAAGGACCCGTCGACTGCACTGGCTCGGCCACATCGAGCGCATGGACATCAACGCTCCAGCTAAGAGGGTCTTCGACTCCGAGCCTCCTGGTTCGAGAAGAAGAGGAAGACCGAACCTCCGGTATAAAGACCAAGTAATCGCGGATGTAAGACATCTTGGTCTTGACAACTGGAAGCAGCGTGCCCGGGACCGTCAAGGATGGAAGGCAGCTATAGCTCAGGCTCAGATCCTCCATGGATCGCAGGCCTGATAAGTAAGTAAGTAAGTAAGTTCTTTTTAGTATGTGTAGGTGGGTGATCGTGGTATGTCCCAATCGAAGTCTTGCAAAAATTTTATTTTGCAATTTGGATGTTGTCGTGGGATACCTTACACGAGACCGGTCAGGGTTAAAAAGTTTGTAGTGATGGTGGTAGTTATTCCAGTTTACTAACAATTTTCTTTTTATCTTGTTGTGAGCAGCGCGCAGAAGATCGAGTAGAATTGGTGAACTGGGGAATAATGAGTGTTGCGCGCTTCCTTGTCAGCTATTTCGTTTCCCTTAATACCAACGTGGCTTGGAACCCACTTGACTTTGATTTTGTTTGATGCATTGGCCAAGCAGTTTCTAGTGTGGGTGATTATACCAGCCCTGTGGTTCGGACTGCGTAAAGCGTTGAACACGGACATACTGTCTGAGCAGATGATGTATTTCCCATTGTCTTTAGAGCAAATTGACACTGCTTTGTAGACCGCTAAGGCTTCCGCGGTAAAAATGGATGCATAAGGCGAAAGTAGTCCCTTGGAGATTACGGTGTCATTTTCTCTTGGAACTGCAAAAGCCGTACTATCGTTTATTTTTGATCCATCGCAAAAGATCAGAGACCATCCTTCTGCTGTGATGTTTGAAGTAGTTTGAAGAAATATTGCCCGATAAACTGCACTTGGTGTATTAGCTTTTGCGTAATAGGTTAGATCTAAGACGAAGGATGCTGGGTTTATGATCCAGTTTCGAAAGGCATACTTTAATGCGTTCTTCAATCGTGGGAAGGCCTGCTTCAACCAAAATGTTTTTGACGGGCGTTGTTCTGAAGGCACTAACACTCTTCCGGGCATCTTGGTGGTAAGGAGCTTTGATGGAGTTGATTGTTGATGTTGGTGCGTTTCCGTATATACATAATGCATAGTCTATTTTGCTTAGAACTAGAGATTTTGTTATGTCACATAAGGTGTTTATATGGGTGTTACAATTTTTGCTAGCAAGATAGTTAATAATATTGACCCTAGCAGCTAGATTTTTTCTTAAGCGTAAACAATGGGACTTCCAAGTATATTTATTATTTAATGTTAAACCTAGGATACTTAAACTATCGACATTTTTGATATTTGCATTATTGATTTTAATTGACAGACTGCAACAAGACTTTTTTCGACAGATGTGAATAGTCTTACATTTTTCTAGAGAAAGTCTCGCAACAGATGATTCGGACCATAGTAAAATGTCTTTGATAAGCAGTGATAGAGTGTTTTCTGTTTTCTGTAGATCATTGTGTTTACACATGATGAATATGTCATCTGCGTAGATACAATGATCTAGGGATTTATGTTTATTGATTACTGTTGAAAGATTATCAAAAGCTGTAGTGAACAACACCGCTGATAGCGGTGAGCCTTGTGGAATACCGTTCTGGAGTGGAAAAGTGGAAGAGTAGGTATTGTTGACTCTAACACAAAGTTTTCTATTCGTTAAAAACAATTTAATATAATTAAATATTTTTGGCCCAATACCCCAGTCTCTTAGTTTATTAAGTATTAAGTGGATACCGATTCTCTCGAATGCCTTTTCAAAATCGAGTGAAAGGATGGTCGCGTGGCCACGAGCCGAGAGGGTGTTGGTTATGTAGAAGTCCATATGAACAAGGGCGTCGGAACACCCTTTGTTGGGTCTAAAGGCTACTTGGCTAGGGCTTAAGAGATTTTTTGATTCAATGAACCATAGCAGCCGACGTGCTACTATTTTTTCAAGGACTTTGGCCATGCATGGAATCAGTGAGATGGGGCGATAGCCTTCGATTGTATCGTTACTTTTTCTGGTTTTGTTAAGTGGAAGAATCGTTGCAAGTTTCCAGTGCTGTGGTATTATACCCGTATTTAAGATGTTGTTAAAAAGGCTTATGAGTCTATCTTTTGCAGAGGTTGGAAGATGCTTTAGCATGGGGTATGATATCCGGTCTCTACTTGGTGTTTTCCCTTTAAGTTTGGCTAGGTTGCAGTCTAATTCGAGTGGGGTTATAGGTTTTTCTATATGTTTAGCTAAGTGTGAGATGTTAGAGTGAGATAATGGTGATGAAGTTAAGGCGATCATTTTCTGGGTCACAAAAGCTGAGTGGAAACATGTGTCTCGTGCAAGGTTCGACCAACTGAGCGCAAAGAACGTGGCTATGTCTTGAGCTGATGTGATTTGCCCTTCGGGCGTCGCTATCGCAATAATTGAGTGTGGTGTTGAATTACTAGTCAGGTTTCGAATTTTATGCCAAATTTTGGCAGGCGACGAATTCGGATTTAATTTTGATGTAAAATCGCTTAGACATTTCGCTTTGCTTTTTTTCATCTCTCTGCGGAAATTGGCATTTACCTTTTTATATAATATGAGGTTAGATTGGTTGGGGTGCTTTTTGAAGCGATTCCAAGCATTCATTTTTTCTTTCCGGAGTTGCGCTAATAGAGGACACCACCATGGCACCCTCCTACTAGTCGATCTGTTGGTGTAGAATTCTGTGGAATAGCTTTGTTTGCCGCAAATCTGAGAGCTTTCTGAATAATTGCAGCCTCTTTATTTATATTAGCTGAAAAGGCTACTTTAGACAAAAAATCTGATATGTGTTTGTTGAAACAAGCCCAGTCAGCTAAGTCAGTCTTGAATTTTAGGTTTACAGGTGTTTTGGAGTAAACCGGGCCGAGGGCAATAGAGGAGATTATAGGGAAGTGATCACCGTTAAATAGATCATCCAAAATCTGCCAGGAAGTTTTTGTAGACAGCTCGGGCGAACAGCATGTAATATCGATGTGCGTAAGCGTACCGTGCGTGGAGAAGTGAGTTGGGGAACCATCATTTAATATTGTAAGATTTGACTCCGTTAAGAAATCTTCAAGTATTTTACCTCGAGAATTTGTGTTGGGTGATCCCCACAGTATACTCCAGGCATTAACGTCACCTACTAGTAAGATTGGGTGTTGGACTTGTGAGAGGATGTTGTGTAAGTCGAATTTTGAAAAAGGTTGGTCAGGCAAGATGTTAATTGACACCAATGTAAAAATGATTGAAAGGTTAATTTCTATAGCCAAAACCAAAAGATTAGAGTTGATGCCAATCCTTCTATGGGGAATATTACTTTTTAGTAGGACGGCGAGGCCTTGCTTGGATGATGTGTTATAAGCGAAATTGTGGAAGTAACCTGTGTACGTTTTTGGTACAATTGGGACAAAGTTAATGGAGCAATGTGTTTCTTGAAGGGATATGACATATGGGTTATTTTCTTTGATGAGGATATTTAATTCTTCGTAGTTGTTGACAAGTCCTTTTATGTTCCATTGGAGAATGTTGAGTGTGTTATTGAAATGGGTTGGTTGGTTTCGGTGTTGATCTTTTTTTGGGTCGCAACCCACTCTGGGCGGCAACGGGACGGACTCGCTCGGTGTTAAGCAATTCCGTCCCATTTCCAACCAGTGAAGATTGCGACCCTGAGGGTGTTGAATTGGGAGATCTATTGTGCATCATCATCCACAACGGGTGGATTGATGAAGTAGGAATTTGTATTGATTAGGTCGTTGGTTAAGGAAGAATTGAAGAATTGTTGGTAATGGTTCGTGTAGGGGGTGAAGGAAGTGGGCGGTTATGGAGGCTCATATTATTTGATTTTGGTGTGGTAGGTTGAGGACTAGAACTGGGAGATGGGTAGAGTGTTTGAGGATTGTTTTTTGTTGTTGGTTTACTGAATGTTGACGTTGTTAAATCTGTATTCGTTGTATTGTTTAGTGTTATTGCTTATGTTGATATGATTGTATTAGGGGAGGGGAGTGTCGTGGAGGGGGTCGGGGATGTGGATTGAGAGTGTTGGGAGGGAGGATTTTGTTTTGTTGTTAAGTACGGTTGTTTGGTTGTTTCTGCATAAGTGAGCGAAGAAGAGGTTGAGGTAGAAGGGTGTGAAAGGTTGTATAATCGCCTAGCCTCTGCCATACTGCATTTATTTTTTGTTTTGATCTTTAAAATTTCCTTCTATTGCAAATATTTCGGGCAAGAAACAGATGAGGATGCGTGAGCTTCTGAGCAGTTTGCGCACATGGTGCGAGTGCACTCAGCAGGATCGTGGGGTGGAAGATTGCATGTGACGCACGTTTTGCTTCTGGTACACCTTTTAATAGTATGGCCGAGAAGTTGACAATTACGGCATCTCATCGGATTTGGGATATATTCTTGTACCTTGGCATTGTGCCAGCCTATTTCTACCGTGGTGGGGATTTGGTAGAGGTCAAATGTGAAGAGAACAAGGCCTGTTGCCCGTTGGGTACCATCGACAGTTTTAGTAAATTTGTAGACGTCGATGACTCCTTGAGATTTCATCTCCGCTATAATTTCGCTCTCGGCGACATTTATGAGGCAGGGAGCATAAACAATACCTTTGGAAGAATTGAGGGTATCATGCAGTTTACAAGACACCGGGCATTGGTTGGCGAGATTGGTGGTGTGCAGAAATTTATCTGCAATTTTTTGGGATTTGGCCAGAATGAGGATACTGCCATCTCTCAATTGGGAAATGCTTTCGTATTCCGTACTCACTGCGTCTATTGCCTTTCTTAAGACGAATATGCTGACCGATGTTAGAGGCTGTTTGTCATCACTTGAGGAAATTAACACAAATCTGGGGTTTTTGAGGTTAGTGTTCGAGGGGAGACAAGGAAATTGGCTGTTAATTGTTGGTTTGTTTTTTTTTTTCAATAAGCTCACACCACCACTGGAATAGGGCTGACTACCTTTTAGTCACTAGCATTGAGCCCATGTTGATTCAACATGGTATCCCAGGCTAGTTTAAGCCCCAGCACCGCGTCAAGGTGGATAGTCACGCTGAGGAGACTTGAAATACATTGTACCTTTGTGTTGGCCAGTGACTCTTGCACGATCTTTTCAAGGATGATGTTGAAAAAGTTGCATGACAGTGCATCACTTTGTCTAAGTCCTTTTTTAACACCAAAAAGTATCGGTTAGTTCGCTACAGACATTAATGGAGCAGCAAGAGTTCTTCATTTTCATCTTGCACAGCCGGACGCGTTTGACAGGGATGTTAAAATTAGACATGGCTCTTTGTAGCTCGTCTCTATGTACATACACTGTCATACGCGGCTTTAAAATCGACAAAATAATAATTGGTGTCGATTTTGAACTGTTGGGTCTTCTCCAAGATCTACCGCATTGTGAATATTTGGTATATTGTGGACTTGCTTGACTTCAAGCCGCATTTATAAGACCCGATCAGGTTATCCACAAAGGGTTTCAGGCGTTCACACAATACGGCAGAGAATATCTTTTAATTGATGTTAAGGAGGCTTATTCCCCTGTGTTCGGCGCAATTATATAAGTCTCCTTTCTTGTGAACCGTGCTGAGATTCTATTCGTCGGGCATGCTTTCCTCCGTCTATATGCTACAAATAACTTGATGCATGTGCCTTACCAGCATGCGGGCTGTCCGCGCCCTCGGCTTTATTAGACTTAAGTCTCGATGTTGCTGTCCTGACTTTGTCTGTGTTGGGTGGACGGAATTCTTTTACGTCGTTGTCCGTTGCGGATGGGCTATTTTGCCTGACTGCGTTTATACAGTCTACAGTAGTGGTCTTGCCATATTCTCAGCCTCAACTGTGATTCTACTACTAGTTCTCCTATGTCATCTATTCAATATTCCTGTGCCGTATTCAATATTTCACCCCGTAGAGCTCGCGAAGGAAACAATAGTTTTATGATGTCTTAGTAGCTTGTTGGATATCCTTTTCGCTTTATTATTATTATTATTATAATTTATTAGCTACTAATTAAAATTAAAGCTAACAGAATGTGAGAGCACTAGCTGCTGGGGCTTTCGGCTCTATGGTATACATTTTTTTTTTAAATTAAATATCTATATTGTGTTTCTTAATTAAATTAATATTCTGCTGAGTTGGTGTTTTCAATAGGTGAAGTAGTGGTGGGGTTGTGCTCATAGTGGTGGCTGTACATTGTGAGGGTCCTATAATGTGGCTTAAGTCATAGCGTGAGTTGCAGGTATTACAAATTGGAGGGGGCGTTCTTTTTAGATCCCGGTAAAACTGATCCAGTTGTGTCGCGCCACGCTAAAAAACACGCGATGCACCGTGCAACTCGGTTCTAGGACCTCGGAACCATTCGAAACATGCACCGGATTTCGGCAAGGAGATGCGCTGTCATGTGACTTCTTCAACCTGGTGCTGGAGCAGATAGTGCGACGGGCAGGCGTCAACAGGGAAGGCACTATCTTTTACAAGTCCATCCAGCTGCTAGGATACGCGGATGATATCGACATCATCGCGTGTTCTCGCCGTGGCATTGTGGAAGCATTCACGGCGATTGAAGAACAGGCGAAACGAATTGGTCTTAAGATCAATGAGGACAAAACGAAATACATGCTGTCAAGCAAAAACCAATCCGTCGCTCACCACCTGGGACAAAACATAACAATTGACAGCTACAATTTCGAGGTAGTTAAGGAGTTTGTCTACCTCGGGGCAAACGTAAACTCCACAAATGACACCACAGTGGAGATCCGGCGTAGAATCGCCCTTGGCAACCGCTGCTACTTCGGCTTGTCCAAACAACTGGGGTCAAAACTCCTCACTCGAAAGACCAAAGTCATGCTTTACAAAACGCTCATTCTGCCAGTCTTGCTGTACGGAGCCGAAAGCTGGACGATAAGCAGGACAGCGGAGCTGATTTTGGGTTCTTTCGAAAGAAAAATTCTGCGCCGGATATTTGGTCCTGTCTGTGAGGAAGGTGAATGGAGAAGAAGACACAACCGCGAACTCTACGAGCTGTACCAAGATGTGGATGTAGTCCGGAAGGCAAGGACCCGTCGACTGCACTGGCTCGGCCACATCGAGCGCATGGACATCAACGCTCCAGCTAAGAGGGTCTTCGACTCCGAGCCTCCTGGTTCGAGAAGAAGAGGAAGACCGAACCTCCGGTATAAAGACCAAGTAATCGCGGATGTAAGACATCTTGGTCTTGACAACTGGAAGCAGCGTGCCCGGGACCGTCAAGGATGGAAGGCAGCTATAGCTCAGGCTCAGATCCTCCATGGATCGCAGGCCTGATAAGTAAGTAAGTAAGTAAGTTCTTTTTAGTATGTGTAGGTGGGTGATCGTGGTATGTCCCAATCGAAGTCTTGCAAAAATTTTATTTTGCAATTTGGATGTTGTCGTGGGATACCTTACACGAGACCGGTCAGGGTTAAAAAGTTTGTAGTGATGGTGGTAGTTATTCCAGTTTACTAACAATTTTCTTTTTATCTTGTTGTGAGCAGCGCGCAGAAGATCGAGTAGAATTGGTGAACTGGGGAATAATGAGTGTTGCGCGCTTCCTTGTCAGCTATTTCGTTTCCCTTAATACCAACGTGGCTTGGAACCCACTTGACTTTGATTTTGTTTGATGCATTGGCCAAGCAGTTTCTAGTGTGGGTGATTATACCAGCCCTGTGGTTCGGACTGCGTAAAGCGTTGAACACGGACATACTGTCTGAGCAGATGATGTATTTCCCATTGTCTTTAGAGCAAATTGACACTGCTTTGTAGACCGCTAAGGCTTCCGCGGTAAAAATGGATGCATAAGGCGAAAGTAGTCCCTTGGAGATTACGGTGTCATTTTCTCTTGGAACTGCAAAAGCCGTACTATCGTTTATTTTTGATCCATCGCAAAAGATCAGAGACCATCCTTCTGCTGTGATGTTTGAAGTAGTTTGAAGAAATATTGCCCGATAAACTGCACTTGGTGTATTAGCTTTTGCGTAATAGGTTAGATCTAAGACGAAGGATGCTGGGTTTATGATCCAGTTTCGAAAGGCATACTTTAATGCGTTCTTCAATCGTGGGAAGGCCTGCTTCAACCAAAATGTTTTTGACGGGCGTTGTTCTGAAGGCACTAACACTCTTCCGGGCATCTTGGTGGTAAGGAGCTTTGATGGAGTTGATTGTTGATGTTGGTGCGTTTCCGTATATACATAATGCATAGTCTATTTTGCTTAGAACTAGAGATTTTGTTATGTCACATAAGGTGTTTATATGGGTGTTACAATTTTTGCTAGCAAGATAGTTAATAATATTGACCCTAGCAGCTAGATTTTTTCTTAAGCGTAAACAATGGGACTTCCAAGTATATTTATTATTTAATGTTAAACCTAGGATACTTAAACTATCGACATTTTTGATATTTGCATTATTGATTTTAATTGACAGACTGCAACAAGACTTTTTTCGACAGATGTGAATAGTCTTACATTTTTCTAGAGAAAGTCTCGCAACAGATGATTCGGACCATAGTAAAATGTCTTTGATAAGCAGTGATAGAGTGTTTTCTGTTTTCTGTAGATCATTGTGTTTACACATGATGAATATGTCATCTGCGTAGATACAATGATCTAGGGATTTATGTTTATTGATTACTGTTGAAAGATTATCAAAAGCTGTAGTGAACAACACCGCTGATAGCGGTGAGCCTTGTGGAATACCGTTCTGGAGTGGAAAAGTGGAAGAGTAGGTATTGTTGACTCTAACACAAAGTTTTCTATTCGTTAAAAACAATTTAATATAATTAAATATTTTTGGCCCAATACCCCAGTCTCTTAGTTTATTAAGTATTAAGTGGATACCGATTCTCTCGAATGCCTTTTCAAAATCGAGTGAAAGGATGGTCGCGTGGCCACGAGCCGAGAGGGTGTTGGTTATGTAGAAGTCCATATGAACAAGGGCGTCGGAACACCCTTTGTTGGGTCTAAAGGCTACTTGGCTAGGGCTTAAGAGATTTTTTGATTCAATGAACCATAGCAGCCGACGTGCTACTATTTTTTCAAGGACTTTGGCCATGCATGGAATCAGTGAGATGGGGCGATAGCCTTCGATTGTATCGTTACTTTTTCTGGTTTTGTTAAGTGGAAGAATCGTTGCAAGTTTCCAGTGCTGTGGTATTATACCCGTATTTAAGATGTTGTTAAAAAGGCTTATGAGTCTATCTTTTGCAGAGGTTGGAAGATGCTTTAGCATGGGGTATGATATCCGGTCTCTACTTGGTGTTTTCCCTTTAAGTTTGGCTAGGTTGCAGTCTAATTCGAGTGGGGTTATAGGTTTTTCTATATGTTTAGCTAAGTGTGAGATGTTAGAGTGAGATAATGGTGATGAAGTTAAGGCGATCATTTTCTGGGTCACAAAAGCTGAGTGGAAACATGTGTCTCGTGCAAGGTTCGACCAACTGAGCGCAAAGAACGTGGCTATGTCTTGAGCTGATGTGATTTGCCCTTCGGGCGTCGCTATCGCAATAATTGAGTGTGGTGTTGAATTACTAGTCAGGTTTCGAATTTTATGCCAAATTTTGGCAGGCGACGAATTCGGATTTAATTTTGATGTAAAATCGCTTAGACATTTCGCTTTGCTTTTTTTCATCTCTCTGCGGAAATTGGCATTTACCTTTTTATATAATATGAGGTTAGATTGGTTGGGGTGCTTTTTGAAGCGATTCCAAGCATTCATTTTTTCTTTCCGGAGTTGCGCTAATAGAGGACACCACCATGGCACCCTCCTACTAGTCGATCTGTTGGTGTAGAATTCTGTGGAATAGCTTTGTTTGCCGCAAATCTGAGAGCTTTCTGAATAATTGCAGCCTCTTTATTTATATTAGCTGAAAAGGCTACTTTAGACAAAAAATCTGATATGTGTTTGTTGAAACAAGCCCAGTCAGCTAAGTCAGTCTTGAATTTTAGGTTTACAGGTGTTTTGGAGTAAACCGGGCCGAGGGCAATAGAGGAGATTATAGGGAAGTGATCACCGTTAAATAGATCATCCAAAATCTGCCAGGAAGTTTTTGTAGACAGCTCGGGCGAACAGCATGTAATATCGATGTGCGTAAGCGTACCGTGCGTGGAGAAGTGAGTTGGGGAACCATCATTTAATATTGTAAGATTTGACTCCGTTAAGAAATCTTCAAGTATTTTACCTCGAGAATTTGTGTTGGGTGATCCCCACAGTATACTCCAGGCATTAACGTCACCTACTAGTAAGATTGGGTGTTGGACTTGTGAGAGGATGTTGTGTAAGTCGAATTTTGAAAAAGGTTGGTCAGGCAAGATGTTAATTGACACCAATGTAAAAATGATTGAAAGGTTAATTTCTATAGCCAAAACCAAAAGATTAGAGTTGATGCCAATCCTTCTATGGGGAATATTACTTTTTAGTAGGACGGCGAGGCCTTGCTTGGATGATGTGTTATAAGCGAAATTGTGGAAGTAACCTGTGTACGTTTTTGGTACAATTGGGACAAAGTTAATGGAGCAATGTGTTTCTTGAAGGGATATGACATATGGGTTATTTTCTTTGATGAGGATATTTAATTCTTCGTAGTTGTTGACAAGTCCTTTTATGTTCCATTGGAGAATGTTGAGTGTGTTATTGAAATGGGTTGGTTGGTTTCGGTGTTGATCTTTTTTTGGGTCGCAACCCACTCTGGGCGGCAACGGGACGGACTCGCTCGGTGTTAAGCAATTCCGTCCCATTTCCAACCAGTGAAGATTGCGACCCTGAGGGTGTTGAATTGGGAGATCTATTGTGCATCATCATCCACAACGGGTGGATTGATGAAGTAGGAATTTGTATTGATTAGGTCGTTGGTTAAGGAAGAATTGAAGAATTGTTGGTAATGGTTCGTGTAGGGGGTGAAGGAAGTGGGCGGTTATGGAGGCTCATATTATTTGATTTTGGTGTGGTAGGTTGAGGACTAGAACTGGGAGATGGGTAGAGTGTTTGAGGATTGTTTTTTGTTGTTGGTTTACTGAATGTTGACGTTGTTAAATCTGTATTCGTTGTATTGTTTAGTGTTATTGCTTATGTTGATATGATTGTATTAGGGGAGGGGAGTGTCGTGGAGGGGGTCGGGGATGTGGATTGAGAGTGTTGGGAGGGAGGATTTTGTTTTGTTGTTAAGTACGGTTGTTTGGTTGTTTCTGCATAAGTGAGCGAAGAAGAGGTTGAGGTAGAAGGGTGTGAAAGGTTGTATAATCGCCTAGCCTCTGCCATACTGCATTTATTTTTTGTTTTGATCTTTAAAATTTCCTTCTATTGCAAATATTTCGGGCAAGAGACAGATGAGGATGCGTGAGCTTCTGAGCAGTTTGCGCACATGGTGCGAGTGCACTCAGCAGGATCGTGGGGTGGAAGATTGCATGTGACGCACGTTTTGCTTCTGGTACACCTTTTAATAGTATGGCCGAGAAGTTGACAATTACGGCATCTCATCGGATTTGGGATATATTCTTGTACCTTGGCATTGTGCCAGCCTATTTCTACCGTGGTGGGGATTTGGTAGAGGTCAAATGTGAAGAGAACAAGGCCTGTTGCCCGTTGGGTACCATCGACAGTTTTAGTAAATTTGTAGACGTCGATGACTCCTTGAGATTTCATCTCCGCTATAATTTCGCTCTCGGCGACATTTATGAGGCAGGGAGCATAAACAATACCTTTGGAAGAATTGAGGGTATCATGCAGTTTACAAGACACCGGGCATTGGTTGGCGAGATTGGTGGTGTGCAGAAATTTATCTGCAATTTTTTGGGATTTGGCCAGAATGAGGATACTGCCATCTCTCAATTGGGAAATGCTTTCGTATTCCGTACTCACTGCGTCTATTGCCTTTCTTAAGACGAATATGCTGACCGATGTTAGAGGCTGTTTGTCATCACTTGAGGAAATTAACACAAATCTGGGGTTTTTGAGGTTAGTGTTCGAGGGGAGACAAGGAAATTGGCTGTTAATTGTTGGTTTGTTTTTTTTTTTCAATAAGCTCACACCACCACTGGAATAGGGCTGACTACCTTTTAGTCACTAGCATTGAGCCCATGTTGATTCAACATGGTATCCCAGGCTAGTTTAAGCCCCAGCACCGCGTCAAGGTGGATAGTCACGCTGAGGAGACTTGAAATACATTGTACCTTTGTGTTGGCCAGTGACTCTTGCACGATCTTTTCAAGGATGATGTTGAAAAAGTTGCATGACAGTGCATCACTTTGTCTAAGTCCTTTTTTAACACCAAAAAGTATCGGTTAGTTCGCTACAGACATTAATGGAGCAGCAAGAGTTCTTCATTTTCATCTTGCACAGCCGGACGCGTTTGACAGGGATGTTAAAATTAGACATGGCTCTTTGTAGCTCGTCTCTATGTACATACACTGTCATACGCGGCTTTAAAATCGACAAAATAATAATTGGTGTCGATTTTGAACTGTTGGGTCTTCTCCAAGATCTACCGCATTGTGAATATTTGGTATATTGTGGACTTGCTTGACTTCAAGCCGCATTTATAAGACCCGATCAGGTTATCCACAAAGGGTTTCAGGCGTTCACACAATACGGCAGAGAATATCTTTTAATTGATGTTAAGGAGGCTTATTCCCCTGTGTTCGGCGCAATTATATAAGTCTCCTTTCTTGTGAACCGTGCTGAGATTCTATTCGTCGGGCATGCTTTCCTCCGTCTATATGCTACAAATAACTTGATGCATGTGCCTTACCAGCATGCGGGCTGTCCGCGCCCTCGGCTTTATTAGACTTAAGTCTCGATGTTGCTGTCCTGACTTTGTCTGTGTTGGGTGGACGGAATTCTTTTACGTCGTTGTCCGTTGCGGATGGGCTATTTTGCCTGACTGCGTTTATACAGTCTACAGTAGTGGTCTTGCCATATTCTCAGCCTCAACTGTGATTCTACTACTAGTTCTCCTATGTCATCTATTCAATATTCCTGTGCCGTATTCAATATTTCACCCCGTAGAGCTCGCGAAGGAAACAATAGTTTTATGATGTCTTAGTAGCTTGTTGGATATCCTTTTCGCTTTATTATTATTATTATTATAATTTATTAGCTACTAATTAAAATTAAAGCTAACAGAATGTGAGAGCACTAGCTGCTGGGGCTTTCGGCTCTATGGTATACATTTTTTTTTTAAATTAAATATCTATATTGTGTTTCTTAATTAAATTAATATTCTGCTGAGTTGGTGTTTTCAATAGGTGAAGTAGTGGTGGGGTTGTGCTCATAGTGGTGGCTGTACATTGTGAGGGTCCTATAATGTGGCTTAAGTCATAGCGTGAGTTGCAGGTATTACAAATTGGAGGGGGCGTTCTTTTTAGATCCCGGTAAAACTGATCCAGTTGTGTCGCGCCACGCTAAAAAACACGCGATGCACCGTGCAACTCGGTTCTAGGACCTCGGAACCATTCGAAACATGCACCGGATTTCGGCAAGGAGATGCGCTGTCATGTGACTTCTTCAACCTGGTGCAGGAGCAGATAGTGCGACGGGCAGGCGTCAACAGGGAAGGCACTATCTTTTACAAGTCCATCCAGCTGCTAGGATACGCGGATGATATCGACATCATCGCGTGTTCTCGCCGTGGCATTGTGGAAGCATTCACGGCGATTGAAGAACAGGCGAAACGAATTGGTCTTAAGATCAATGAGGACAAAACGAAATACATGCTGTCAAGCAAAAACCAATCCGTCGCTCACCACCTGGGACAAAACATAACAATTGACAGCTACAATTTCGAGGTAGTTAAGGAGTTTGTCTACCTCGGGGCAAACGTAAACTCCACAAATGACACCACAGTGGAGATCCGGCGTAGAATCGCCCTTGGCAACCGCTGCTACTTCGGCTTGTCCAAACAACTGGGGTCAAAACTCCTCACTCGAAAGACCAAAGTCATGCTTTACAAAACGCTCATTCTGCCAGTCTTGCTGTACGGAGCCGAAAGCTGGACGATAAGCAGGACAGCGGAGCTGATTTTGGGTTCTTTCGAAAGAAAAATTCTGCGCCGGATATTTGGTCCTGTCTGTGAGGAAGGTGAATGGAGAAGAAGACACAACCGCGAACTCTACGAGCTGTACCAAGATGTGGATGTAGTCCGGAAGGCAAGGACCCGTCGACTGCACTGGCTCGGCCACATCGAGCGCATGGACATCAACGCTCCAGCTAAGAGGGTCTTCGACTCCGAGCCTCCTGGTTCGAGAAGAAGAGGAAGACCGAACCTCCGGTATAAAGACCAAGTAATCGCGGATGTAAGACATCTTGGTCTTGACAACTGGAAGCAGCGTGCCCGGGACCGTCAAGGATGGAAGGCAGCTATAGCTCAGGCTCAGATCCTCCATGGATCGCAGGCCTGATAAGTAAGTAAGTAAGTAAGTTCTTTTTAGTATGTGTAGGTGGGTGATCGTGGTATGTCCCAATCGAAGTCTTGCAAAAATTTTATTTTGCAATTTGGATGTTGTCGTGGGATACCTTACACGAGACCGGTCAGGGTTAAAAAGTTTGTAGTGATGGTGGTAGTTATTCCAGTTTACTAACAATTTTCTTTTTATCTTGTTGTGAGCAGCGCGCAGAAGATCGAGTAGAATTGGTGAACTGGGGAATAATGAGTGTTGCGCGCTTCCTTGTCAGCTATTTCGTTTCCCTTAATACCAACGTGGCTTGGAACCCACTTGACTTTGATTTTGTTTGATGCATTGGCCAAGCAGTTTCTAGTGTGGGTGATTATACCAGCCCTGTGGTTCGGACTGCGTAAAGCGTTGAACACGGACATACTGTCTGAGCAGATGATGTATTTCCCATTGTCTTTAGAGCAAATTGACACTGCTTTGTAGACCGCTAAGGCTTCCGCGGTAAAAATGGATGCATAAGGCGAAAGTAGTCCCTTGGAGATTACGGTGTCATTTTCTCTTGGAACTGCAAAAGCCGTACTATCGTTTATTTTTGATCCATCGCAAAAGATCAGAGACCATCCTTCTGCTGTGATGTTTGAAGTAGTTTGAAGAAATATTGCCCGATAAACTGCACTTGGTGTATTAGCTTTTGCGTAATAGGTTAGATCTAAGACGAAGGATGCTGGGTTTATGATCCAGTTTCGAAAGGCATACTTTAATGCGTTCTTCAATCGTGGGAAGGCCTGCTTCAACCAAAATGTTTTTGACGGGCGTTGTTCTGAAGGCACTAACACTCTTCCGGGCATCTTGGTGGTAAGGAGCTTTGATGGAGTTGATTGTTGATGTTGGTGCGTTTCCGTATATACATAATGCATAGTCTATTTTGCTTAGAACTAGAGATTTTGTTATGTCACATAAGGTGTTTATATGGGTGTTACAATTTTTGCTAGCAAGATAGTTAATAATATTGACCCTAGCAGCTAGATTTTTTCTTAAGCGTAAACAATGGGACTTCCAAGTATATTTATTATTTAATGTTAAACCTAGGATACTTAAACTATCGACATTTTTGATATTTGCATTATTGATTTTAATTGACAGACTGCAACAAGACTTTTTTCGACAGATGTGAATAGTCTTACATTTTTCTAGAGAAAGTCTCGCAACAGATGATTCGGACCATAGTAAAATGTCTTTGATAAGCAGTGATAGAGTGTTTTCTGTTTTCTGTAGATCATTGTGTTTACACATGATGAATATGTCATCTGCGTAGATACAATGATCTAGGGATTTATGTTTATTGATTACTGTTGAAAGATTATCAAAAGCTGTAGTGAACAACACCGCTGATAGCGGTGAGCCTTGTGGAATACCGTTCTGGAGTGGAAAAGTGGAAGAGTAGGTATTGTTGACTCTAACACAAAGTTTTCTATTCGTTAAAAACAATTTAATATAATTAAATATTTTTGGCCCAATACCCCAGTCTCTTAGTTTATTAAGTATTAAGTGGATACCGATTCTCTCGAATGCCTTTTCAAAATCGAGTGAAAGGATGGTCGCGTGGCCACGAGCCGAGAGGGTGTTGGTTATGTAGAAGTCCATATGAACAAGGGCGTCGGAACACCCTTTGTTGGGTCTAAAGGCTACTTGGCTAGGGCTTAAGAGATTTTTTGATTCAATGAACCATAGCAGCCGACGTGCTACTATTTTTTCAAGGACTTTGGCCATGCATGGAATCAGTGAGATGGGGCGATAGCCTTCGATTGTATCGTTACTTTTTCTGGTTTTGTTAAGTGGAAGAATCGTTGCAAGTTTCCAGTGCTGTGGTATTATACCCGTATTTAAGATGTTGTTAAAAAGGCTTATGAGTCTATCTTTTGCAGAGGTTGGAAGATGCTTTAGCATGGGGTATGATATCCGGTCTCTACTTGGTGTTTTCCCTTTAAGTTTGGCTAGGTTGCAGTCTAATTCGAGTGGGGTTATAGGTTTTTCTATATGTTTAGCTAAGTGTGAGATGTTAGAGTGAGATAATGGTGATGAAGTTAAGGCGATCATTTTCTGGGTCACAAAAGCTGAGTGGAAACATGTGTCTCGTGCAAGGTTCGACCAACTGAGCGCAAAGAACGTGGCTATGTCTTGAGCTGATGTGATTTGCCCTTCGGGCGTCGCTATCGCAATAATTGAGTGTGGTGTTGAATTACTAGTCAGGTTTCGAATTTTATGCCAAATTTTGGCAGGCGACGAATTCGGATTTAATTTTGATGTAAAATCGCTTAGACATTTCGCTTTGCTTTTTTTCATCTCTCTGCGGAAATTGGCATTTACCTTTTTATATAATATGAGGTTAGATTGGTTGGGGTGCTTTTTGAAGCGATTCCAAGCATTCATTTTTTCTTTCCGGAGTTGCGCTAATAGAGGACACCACCATGGCACCCTCCTACTAGTCGATCTGTTGGTGTAGAATTCTGTGGAATAGCTTTGTTTGCCGCAAATCTGAGAGCTTTCTGAATAATTGCAGCCTCTTTATTTATATTAGCTGAAAAGGCTACTTTAGACAAAAAATCTGATATGTGTTTGTTGAAACAAGCCCAGTCAGCTAAGTCAGTCTTGAATTTTAGGTTTACAGGTGTTTTGGAGTAAACCGGGCCGAGGGCAATAGAGGAGATTATAGGGAAGTGATCACCGTTAAATAGATCATCCAAAATCTGCCAGGAAGTTTTTGTAGACAGCTCGGGCGAACAGCATGTAATATCGATGTGCGTAAGCGTACCGTGCGTGGAGAAGTGAGTTGGGGAACCATCATTTAATATTGTAAGATTTGACTCCGTTAAGAAATCTTCAAGTATTTTACCTCGAGAAATTGTGTTGGGTGATCCCCACAGTATACTCCAGGCATTAACGTCACCTACTAGTAAGATTGGGTGTTGGACTTGTGAGAGGATGTTGTGTAAGTCGAATTTTGAAAAAGGTTGGTCAGGCAAGATGTTAATTGACACCAATGTAAAAATGATTGAAAGGTTAATTTCTATAGCCAAAACCAAAAGATTAGAGTTGATGCCAATCCTTCTATGGGGAATATTACTTTTTAGTAGGACGGCGAGGCCTTGCTTGGATGATGTGTTATAAGCGAAATTGTGGAAGTAACCTGTGTACGTTTTTGGTACAATTGGGACAAAGTTAATGGAGCAATGTGTTTCTTGAAGGGATATGACATATGGGTTATTTTCTTTGATGAGGATATTTAATTCTTCGTAGTTGTTGACAAGTCCTTTTATGTTCCATTGGAGAATGTTGAGTGTGTTATTGAAATGGGTTGGTTGGTTTCGGTGTTGATCTTTTTTTGGGTCGCAACCCACTCTGGGCGGCAACGGGACGGACTCGCTCGGTGTTAAGCAATTCCGTCCCATTTCCAACCAGTGAAGATTGCGACCCTGAGGGTGTTGAATTGGGAGATCTATTGTGCATCATCATCCACAACGGGTGGATTGATGAAGTAGGAATTTGTATTGATTAGGTCGTTGGTTAAGGAAGAATTGAAGAATTGTTGGTAATGGTTCGTGTAGGGGGTGAAGGAAGTGGGCGGTTATGGAGGCTCATATTATTTGATTTTGGTGTGGTAGGTTGAGGACTAGAACTGGGAGATGGGTAGAGTGTTTGAGGATTGTTTTTTGTTGTTGGTTTACTGAATGTTGACGTTGTTAAATCTGTATTCGTTGTATTGTTTAGTGTTATTGCTTATGTTGATATGATTGTATTAGGGGAGGGGAGTGTCGTGGAGGGGGTCGGGGATGTGGATTGAGAGTGTTGGGAGGGAGGATTTTGTTTTGTTGTTAAGTACGGTTGTTTGGTTGTTTCTGCATAAGTGAGCGAAGAAGAGGTTGAGGTAGAAGGGTGTGAAAGGTTGTATAATCGCCTAGCCTCTGCCATACTGCATTTATTTTTTGTTTTGATCTTTAAAATTTCCTTCTATTGCAAATATTTCGGGCAAGAGACAGATGAGGATGCGTGAGCTTCTGAGCAGTTTGCGCACATGGTGCGAGTGCACTCAGCAGGATCGTGGGGTGGAAGATTGCATGTGACGCACGTTTTGCTTCTGGTACACCTTTTAATAGTATGGCCGAGAAGTTGACAATTACGGCATCTCATCGGATTTGGGATATATTCTTGTACCTTGGCATTGTGCCAGCCTATTTCTACCGTGGTGGGGATTTGGTAGAGGTCAAATGTGAAGAGAACAAGGCCTGTTGCCCGTTGGGTACCATCGACAGTTTTAGTAAATTTGTAGACGTCGATGACTCCTTGAGATTTCATCTCCGCTATAATTTCGCTCTCGGCGACATTTATGAGGCAGGGAGCATAAACAATACCTTTGGAAGAATTGAGGGTATCATGCAGTTTACAAGACACCGGGCATTGGTTGGCGAGATTGGTGGTGTGCAGAAATTTATCTGCAATTTTTTGGGATTTGGCCAGAATGAGGATACTGCCATCTCTCAATTGGGAAATGCTTTCGTATTCCGTACTCACTGCGTCTATTGCCTTTCTTAAGACGAATATGCTGACCGATGTTAGAGGCTGTTTGTCATCACTTGAGGAAATTAACACAAATCTGGGGTTTTTGAGGTTAGTGTTCGAGGGGAGACAAGGAAATTGGCTGTTAATTGTTGGTTTGTTTTTTTTTTTCAATAAGCTCACACCACCACTGGAATAGGGCTGACTACCTTTTAGTCACTAGCATTGAGCCCATGTTGATTCAACATGGTATCCCAGGCTAGTTTAAGCCCCAGCACCGCGTCAAGGTGGATAGTCACGCTGAGGAGACTTGAAATACATTGTACCTTTGTGTTGGCCAGTGACTCTTGCACGATCTTTTCAAGGATGATGTTGAAAAAGTTGCATGACAGTGCATCACTTTGTCTAAGTCCTTTTTTAACACCAAAAAGTATCGGTTAGTTCGCTACAGACATTAATGGAGCAGCAAGAGTTCTTCATTTTCATCTTGCACAGCCGGACGCGTTTGACAGGGATGTTAAAATTAGACATGGCTCTTTGTAGCTCGTCTCTATGTACATACACTGTCATACGCGGCTTTAAAATCGACAAAATAATAATTGGTGTCGATTTTGAACTGTTGGGTCTTCTCCAAGATCTACCGCATTGTGAATATTTGGTATATTGTGGACTTGCTTGACTTCAAGCCGCATTTATAAGACCCGATCAGGTTATCCACAAAGGGTTTCAGGCGTTCACACAATACGGCAGAGAATATCTTTTAATTGATGTTAAGGAGGCTTATTCCCCTGTGTTCGGCGCAATTATATAAGTCTCCTTTCTTGTGAACCGTGCTGAGATTCTATTCGTCGGGCATGCTTTCCTCCGTCTATATGCTACAAATAACTTGATGCATGTGCCTTACCAGCATGCGGGCTGTCCGCGCCCTCGGCTTTATTAGACTTAAGTCTCGATGTTGCTGTCCTGACTTTGTCTGTGTTGGGTGGACGGAATTCTTTTACGTCGTTGTCCGTTGCGGATGGGCTATTTTGCCTGACTGCGTTTATACAGTCTACAGTAGTGGTCTTGCCATATTCTCAGCCTCAACTGTGATTCTACTACTAGTTCTCCTATGTCATCTATTCAATATTCCTGTGCCGTATTCAATATTTCACCCCGTAGAGCTCGCGAAGGAAACAATAGTTTTATGATGTCTTAGTAGCTTGTTGGATATCCTTTTCGCTTTATTATTATTATTATTATAATTTATTAGCTACTAATTAAAATTAAAGCTAACAGAATGTGAGAGCACTAGCTGCTGGGGCTTTCGGCTCTATGGTATACATTTTTTTTTTAAATTAAATATCTATATTGTGTTTCTTAATTAAATTAATATTCTGCTGAGTTGGTGTTTTCAATAGGTGAAGTAGTGGTGGGGTTGTGCTCATAGTGGTGGCTGTACATTGTGAGGGTCCTATAATGTGGCTTAAGTCATAGCGTGAGTTGCAGGTATTACAAATTGGAGGGGGCGTTCTTTTTAGATCCCGGTAAAACTGATCCAGTTGTGTCGCGCCACGCTAAAAAACACGCGATGCACCGTGCAACTCGGTTCTAGGACCTCGGAACCATTCGAAACATGCACCGGATTTCGGCAAGGAGATGCGCTGTCATGTGACTTCTTCAACCTGGTGCTGGAGCAGATAGTGCGACGGGCAGGCGTCAACAGGGAAGGCACTATCTTTTACAAGTCCATCCAGCTGCTAGGATACGCGGATGATATCGACATCATCGCGTGTTCTCGCCGTGGCATTGTGGAAGCATTCACGGCGATTGAAGAACAGGCGAAACGAATTGGTCTTAAGATCAATGAGGACAAAACGAAATACATGCTGTCAAGCAAAAACCAATCCGTCGCTCACCACCTGGGACAAAACATAACAATTGACAGCTACAATTTCGAGGTAGTTAAGGAGTTTGTCTACCTCGGGGCAAACGTAAACTCCACAAATGACACCACAGTGGAGATCCGGCGTAGAATCGCCCTTGGCAACCGCTGCTACTTCGGCTTGTCCAAACAACTGGGGTCAAAACTCCTCACTCGAAAGACCAAAGTCATGCTTTACAAAACGCTCATTCTGCCAGTCTTGCTGTACGGAGCCGAAAGCTGGACGATAAGCAGGACAAGCGGAGCTGATTTTGGGTTCTTTCGAAAGAAAAATTCTGCGCCGGATATTTGGTCCTGTCTGTGAGGAAGGTGAATGGAGAAGAAGACACAACCGCGAACTCTACGAGCTGTACCAAGATGTGGATGTAGTCCGGAAGGCAAGGACCCGTCGACTGCACTGGCTCGGCCACATCGAGCGCATGGACATCAACGCTCCAGCTAAGAGGGTCTTC